>OY747716.1:46172317-46174817 GCA_963556495.2 Valencia hispanica | reverse complement strand
GGATGCGAGGGAAGCGGTTCAGGGTGGCCGGAGTCGGAGGGATGGGGGAGGAAGGCAGGTACAGGATGCGGACGTCAGGCCCGGAGATTTGACGTTTGAGCACTTCCTCGCCCAGATAGTGAACCGCCACGCTGAAGGAGTCCTGGTCTGTTGGAAACACAGGACTGGATTTAGAGCTCCAGGTTTAATGGAGGGACCGACATTTCTCTGTAAATGTTCCTTTACCTCCCGTGTTAGCGGTGACGCTCTCCTCGATGCGAACGTCTAACCTGATCTCATCCACCGCTGCAGAAAGGAAGGAGAGGACAGAAGAAGAAATAAACCAGCTGGTCGCTAAGCAGATGGTGGCGGTGGCAGCATTATGCTGTGTGGTTGATTACGAAGAGTTAGAACCTACTGATGCACTGGGAGGGTCCGTCGGACTGGACAGGCTGGTTGTCCTGCAGCAGATCTTCGTGCTGTGAATCGGAAGACAGAAGGTCAAAGGTCAACGTGAAAGGTAAGGAGGAAGATGAGTAAACCCTGAACTGAGCTTCAGCCTCACCAGCTGAGAGGTGACCTCCTCTGTTTTGAACTGTTTGACCCGACTGATGCCGCTGCAGTCCGAGGCGCTGCTCCTCCTCTTGAGCTTCTTGCTGCTCTTCTCTTTGATCTTCCTCTCAGGTACCAGCACACCTGAACACACAGAGGGAGGAAGGTCTGGTTGGTTAATGTAGCGTCCCGGGAACGCTCCATCCAGCCGTAACGTCTTTATATTTTGGTTCTAAGGCGGTCTCCATCAAAGGTTCTCCAGGTTTTTCTTTAAATTTCAGCTGCTTTCTTCTATGAAGAAAAGTGTGGAAAAATGACTAGGGAGGAAAGTAAGGAGAAATGACTAGGGAGGAAAGTGTGGGAAAATGACTAGGGAGGAAAGTAAGGAGAAATGACTAGGGAGGAAAGTAAGGAAAAATGGCTAGGGAGGAAGGTGTGGAAAAGGACATTAGGAAGAAAAGTGTGGAAAAATGACTAGGGAGGAAAGTAAGGAAAAATGACTAGGGAGGAAAGTGTGGAAAAATGACTAGGGAGGAATGTAAGGAAAAATGACTAGGGAGGAAAGTGTGGAAAAATGACTAGGGAGGAAAGTAAGGAAAAATGGCTAGGGAGGAAGGTGTGGAAAAGGACATTAGGAAGAAAAGTGTGGAAAAATGACTAGGGAGGAAAGTGTGGAAAAATGACTAGGGAGGAATGTAAGGAAAAATGACTAGGGAGGAAAGTGTGGAAAAATGACTAGGGAGGAATGTAAGGAAAAATGACTAGGGAGGAAAGTGTGGAAACATGACTAGGAAGAAAGGTAAGGAAAAAAGACATTAGGAAGGTAGGAAGGAAAGAGAGGAGAGGGACACAAGGAAGGAAGGAAAGTGATTTAAAAGAACACTAGGAAGGAAGGAAGGAAGGAATATGAGGAAAAGGGACACTAGGAAGGAAGCAAGGAGACACAAGGAAGAACAGGGAAAGCAGATTAAGAATAAAATAGGATAAATGAAACTAGGAAGAAAGGAGACAAGTCAAAACAAGACACAAGGAAGGACACAAGAAACAGGGTCACTAGGAAGGAAGTTCTAGACAATAAGAAAATACTTTCCTCTCTTTCTTTTTTATCCAGATTTTGAATTACTTAAATCAAATGTCATAGTTTCCCAGAGGGCATAGCAACCCTGGAAACTTTTAAATTTTTTAAAATTAAAATCCATAACGTCTAAAAGTTGGTATGAAAATAAAGAAAAACTGAAAGTAAAAAAGTAAAAGGGACGATAAATAGATGCTTTAAAGTCTGGAGCTTCCTGGTCAGAAAACAACGAAAGCAGAGGGCGATGCTTTACATATGAATACATCTTAATACATATGGAAATATAAGTGTTTGGTTGCCATAATAAAAACGTAAACAATCTAAAACTTCTCGACTGGCCGAAATCATTACCAGCATGAATGATCCCAAACAGAGCAGAGTTTCACTCAGCAACATGGAAAGAAGCTTTATAAAGGAGAGCGCAGAGCAAACAGGAAGGCTAACAATTCTACCTCCAGCTTTAAATACGGAGGCTTTTAGTTCTTTACAGCTGATCTGATAAACGTCACAGTTTTAATGCGTTACTAATCAAATATTTCGTTTTCAAAGGTGACACCGGAGAAGTTGGAAGCTGCAAACGTCCCGTGTTTTGTTTTGTTTTCTGGTCGAGGCGTTGCTGGTTCTGGATGCTGGGCAGCTGGAAGGGTGTTTGCTCTCACAGTTGTTATGATGCGTAACCGTGGCAACGTTTTTGTTTTTTTTACAACCGGGACCAGCTGATTACCATTTCAGAGGCTGAGATAATGCGTGAACCACAATCCCGAGAGTAGGAGTTGAAAAGGAGGCGTCATGGATTCAGAGCAGGGCCAAAGAACAGAGAGAGACGGAGGAAGTTCAAACCACCTCTTCTGTCCATCATAACGGCAAAGGATCATATCCCCTACTTCAACATCC
>OY747716.1:46149817-46167317 GCA_963556495.2 Valencia hispanica | reverse complement strand
TCCTTTTAAGTTGGACAAGAGGAAGGGTATTCAGAAGAGTCCTGCCGAGGCTTTCAGACCTACTAGCTAATCTGGCAGCATCATGCTGTGGGGTTATATCCCTACCAGTGGTGTTGAAGTAAGGAGGACCCAAATAGACCCGACCCAACTGGTTTCAGCAGGCGGTACTTTACTTCAAGTCCGTTTCAATAACTTAACACACGAAGCCTAACAAAAGTTTTATCCATTACAGTCAGGGTTGGCCCAAAGTCAAATCTCCATGGAAACCACATTAGGGGGGGGGTTTAATTGGCTGTTAGCAATCACAGATAATTGGCTATAAAAACATTCATGTCTAGCATCAGATTGCAACTATGGTAACACAATACTAAAATAAAATAAAAATTAAACAAAATCGATATTTTTACATTTACGAAGCAAACTTTCGAATTAATTCAAATCTTACCGTTTTAAAACAGTACGTTTAATCTGCAATTCCGATTTAGCCGCATTCTCATTCTCGAGATCTACCGTCAAAGTCAAGCATTTATGGGAGGCCCCAAAAGCGGCAGCCTAGGTTGCTTATGCCTTGGGCCGACGCCGGTTTTCCTGGAAACACCCTCTGAAACCCGCTGTTTGCCTCCCTTTCCCCCCCCTTTTAATCACACACTTTAAACACACACCTGCTCGACTATCCAGGAGCGAAGTTTGCGGGTGGATCTCATTCTTCCTGCTGCCATGACTCACTTTAAACCCTCTGAAATACATAAACAACATAAAATAGTAAATAAACAACACATGCGTATGTCGTGACGCGATATCAGTCTACAGGCGCAGGGAGTCAAGAAAACAGACTGTGTGGGAGAGTAATAAAAGACAAATAGATAAGATCTAGGAGACATAAATTCGCATTCTCAACAATCTGACAACTTTTGAACGAAACTGGGGTTTTGTTAATAGAAAATATCAGAAGCGAGCCCTCGGCTGCGGTTCTGATGAACTTTATAAATAAGTCAGAAATAGAAGCGACGGTGTAAAAATGGAGGAAGTCGGTTTAGGTTTCGTTTACCTCGGTTGTGTTTCCTCGGCGGTGCCCCTCCAGACTGACTGACTGACTAAGTGAGCGGCGGATCTGCGCTCCTCTCAGCTCAGCGAGCCCGTTTCCTCGAAATCACGTGACTTTGCAGAAACACGCAGCGTCCTGACATGACCGCCAGGGGGCGACAGCGGACACAAGGGGGAAACACCCACACCGCCTGCAATGTTAGGAAAATAACACAAAACACCCCTCAGTTTTATTATCCTTGACACAGCGGACCGTTTTAACATGTGTTCCTGCTTTGATTTACCTCATAGCTAAATAAAAACATCGAATTATCCAAGCTGTTACATTGTTATTGAACATTTTTTAAATAAAAAGACACACATTTCCCAGACTATTTGTAAGCAAATACATCAGATTTACATGACTAGTAAATATTACCTTCTAATTCATAACATCTGCAGTTTTTTGTCGGACATATACATATTCAAAGAGGAGGGTAGTAACTAGTTACATTTCCTCAGTTACATTTACTTGAGTCACTTTTTGGAAAACAAACACAAACTTTTAGCTTTACTACACTGTACTTTTTAGTTTTAATTGAGTAATATTATTATGAAGTATCGCTACTACTGAACTTGAACCTCCAGGGTCACATAAAGGCAATAACAAGGTCAGCGTTCTATCACCTGAAGAACATTTCTAGGATTAAAGGACTGATGTCGCAACAGGACCTAGAAAAACTCATCCACGTGTTTATCTTTAGTCGGATTGATTACTGCAACAGCGTCTTCACAGGTCTGCCTAAAAAGTCAATCAGACAGCTGCAGCTGATCCAGAACGCTGCTGCTCGTGTTCCTCACTAGAACCAGGAAAGTAGAGCACATCACCCCAGTTGTAAATATGTTATTTGTATAAACTCTTTTTCATTTTAGTCTAAATTTATATCTCTGTCGGTCTGAAGACGTAATTTTGAAAATATTAAATCAAGTGCTACTCGGTGCTCAAGCAGCCTTTTTAACAAATACTTTTTTTGCTCTTACTCGAGTAAATTTGTGGACGGCTACTTTTTTACTTGAATAAAAATGTGTTGAAGTAATGCTACTCTTACTTGAGTAAAATTTTTTGGTGTACCCTGCCCAGCTCTGCATGTTCAATAAGTTGGAACATGGCTCCCAGTGAGGCTCGTTTGACAGAAAATAGCATTTAAGCAGGTTTTAAACATTTCTTTTCTGCATTTTTTATTGTATTCTCTTTATCCTTCTCCTCCTCCTTTAATTTCATCTCTTTCTTTAAATGTTTTGCCCCACCACGTTTTTGTGCATCCTAATCCTCTGGGATGGGGGGGGGGGGGGGGTGACGCTGTGTTGAAGACACTTGAATTTGCAACTAGATTGTAAACCGACCTCCCATTGGCGATACGGGGAGGCAATTGTTTGTGCTACTGTGTTTTCATTCCTGTGAACAAATTAGAAATTTCGCATTTTCAATCTGATGTGTGATTTCTTCCTCTGCTGAGATCTTAAAACAGCTAATTTGGGATTAGCAATCCGTTTTTTGTTTTTTTTAACTAGAGGTTATGGAGCCGGAAAGTATCTGGTCTAGGACCAGCAATGTTTTTTTTTTAATATTACAGCACTTCCTGCAGGATTTCAATTTGTCCCGAATGGAAGTGGCTTTGAACGCACCCACATCCACCTGCAGTCATCGTTGAACAAGCTCTGCACTGGTGGCAACATTAAAACACTCTAGTTTGAAGGTCTTGATGGTCCAGAAAAACAATTTCTGCAGCAACGTTCTCAGGTCGTTTTGATGCAAAGCGAGCCGCGTCGTCGAGGTAACCATTGCTAAAGCACAAACACGATGATTTCAAGCTTAAATGTTCCTATTTTAACTGAAGTGATTTCAGCTGCACTCCCTCACAAAGAAGTTTAGCCGACCACTCTTTTCAAAGATTTTGTATCCCTCTGATTTCTAAACAGTAACCTAAAATGTAACATTTAGGAAACTTAATGTCTGTTACTGCAAAAACAAAATTGCTGCTGGTTTACTGCTTCGTGTGGATTGTTTTGTTTGGTTTCCTCGCAAGCAGACGAAACGCCAAAGTCTCTGCAACGTCCAGAGCTCTTCAGAAGAAGTGCTGCATTCATCTGGCAGAAATGCAGTGGGTGGGGATGATGTTTGGCCAAGACTGGTCTGGCTGAACCACAGCTGCTAGCTTCAGTTACGTCACATCAGAAACACACCACATCTTTACAAACTTCAAGACCACTTCCTTTGCCTTTGAGTAAGCGATGAAAATTAGCTGGAATGTCATATGTTTAAATGTGTCATATGTATTGGAACAAAAACTCTGATCACAGTGACGATCCGGAGAAACAGCAGCAACTACTACAACTAAAATCACAATACAATGAGCTAACTACGAATAAAATAGCCTCGATTTTGATGTGGGTAAAGCAGTCATATTATGACCAGGGGGAGAAGACTGGCAAACTGTTGGCATGGAGAATCGGAAAAATGCAGACAGACAGAGCTATTAATTTTATTCAATTAGAAGATGGGAAGGGCCTTATCGATCCTGTTGAAATAAATGGTGCTTTTTCAAAATATTATGAAGATTTGTATAAATCTGAGTGCCCTGATAACAGAGAAAAGCAAAATAGCTTCTTGGATCATCTGAAATTTCCGACTTTGACCAAAGAGGTGATGACCGCTCTTGAAAAAAAACTTATGTATTGAGGAACTAATAGAAGCCTTGAAAGGTAGGAATAGTGGGAAAGCCCCTGGGCCAGATGGCCTTCTCATAGAATTATATAAGAAATTTGCAGGAAAACTGTTACCACATCTTCTTGGGATGTTTAATGAGTCCCATGAAAAGGGAATATTGCCCCCATCCTTAAGATTGCAGTCATTTCTCTCTTATTAAAACCGGGCAAATCCCCCGCTGAGAGAGCATCGTACCGCCCTATATCTTTAATGTCATGTGACACCAAAGTTCTATGCAAAGCCATGGCTAGACGATTAGAAAAAATTGTCCCGCATCTGATCCATACTGACCAAAACGGGTTTGTACAGGGCAGACAAGCTTTCCATAACACACGCAGATTGTCAAACATACTATATTCTAGAAACAATGCCAAAGGACATGCAATTCTGTCATTAGATGCCGAAAAGGCTTTTGACAGGGTTGAATGGGAATATCTTTTTGAAGTTCTGAAAAGATTCGGTTTTGGGGAAAGATACCTCAAATGGATTAGAATGTTATATACAGAGCCCATGGCAGAAATTATAACAAATAGTCATGTTTCAAAGCCCTTTAAGTTATGTAGATCCACACGCCAGGGATGCCCACTGTCACCTCTATTATTCCTGTTTGCCATCGAACCCCTGGCCATCGCAACACGTCAATCTCTTGAAATTACAGGCATAAAGCTAGGAGAGACTGACCGTCGTCTGCCGCTTTTTGCAGATGACGTTGTTTTGTTTCTGACAAACCTAGAGACTTCTATAGGGTCTCTTAATAAACTACTCAAGATATTTGGAGAGGTCTCTGGATACAACATCAATAGCGGTAAGAGTGCTCTACTATTACTAAACAGGGACGAGAGAGAATGCCCGACAATTCCCACACAATTTGCATATGCCCCAGAAGGGTTTACTTATCTGGGAATAAAAATAACACCCGACTTTAAAAATGTTGTTGCAAACAATTATGATCCTCTGATGAAAGAGGTAGAAGAATTACTACAGAGATGGAGCCCACTGCATGTGTCAATGATAGGGCGCATTAATATTATCAAAATGTCGATCTTGCCTAAATTCCTATATCTGTTTCAATCAATTCCTCTTCCTCTGCCAGCCTTCTATTTCTCGTCATTAAAAAAAAAAGCTTTTCCTGCTTTATTTGGAACAATAGACGTCCAAGACTGCGTCTCTCTCTCCTTTATCTACCCTTAAAGTACCCAACACGAAGCTTTATTATTGGGCAGCTATGTTTTACTTTACCACTAGAGAGGTTCCAACTTGGGTGGAGATGGAGAACAATAAGATTAGACTTCCTCTGTACTTATACATGTATTCATCACGAACACAATCACTTAAGAAACACACGCGTAACCCATTCCTTAAAATCACTTTACGAATCTGGCATGAGGCACACACCTTTCTAAACCAGACCATTAAATTCTCAAACTTCACGCCGGTTTGGGGGAATGATGATTTTAAGCCAGGGAGAAATGACATGGGCTTCAAACACTGGATGGACAAAGGATTGATCTATATGATGCAGGTACTATGATGTCGTTTCAACAACTAGTAGAAACATATAATCTTCCAAGGAAGCATTTTTTCAAATATCTACAAATAAGGAACTTTATAAGTTCACAAACTAAATCTACTATAGAACCCTCACTGTCCATTATTGAGCAATGTACAATAAACCATCTGTATGGCAGAGGCCAACTGTCTGGTTTCTATAATATACTTTTAGCAGGTTCGAAAGAAAATTCCCACTCGTTTCTGTCTGCATGGAAGAATGATCTTAGGTCTGAAATCTCTGTAGAGGATTGGCGCAGGACATGCCTTCTGTCTCAAACCCAAACAATAAGCACCAGGGGTAGATTGCTACAGTATGAATGGTTGTTTAGGACGTATATTACACCTGCTAAATTACATCGTTTTAATCGTAACATTCCAGACACTTGCATTAAATGCAATGAGGAAACGGGCACCATGCTCCATTGTATGTGGGAGTGTGGGAAGCTTCAGATGTTTTGGAGGGAAGTTGTAGAATTGATCTCCAAGTTAACGGCAAGCACTGTCCCTGTTGATCCCACATTATGTATACTGCATTTATACCCTAAAGATGTTCCTATAAACGCAAAGAAACATAAACTAATTGATTTCTGTTTGATACAAGCTAAACGAGTAATAGCTCTGAATGGGAAGAAAATCCAGAGACCAAACTGTACCCAACGGATAAAAGAAACGTCCCACTCTCTGGCATTAGTAAAAGTAACCTACATCGTGTAGGGGTAAAGTTGAGGAGTTTTATGAAATGTGGGCCCCATTCTTAAAATTTGTAAATAATCTGACTGTAGATACCACCGACCAAACAATAACTTTTACTGATCCATTCAAATCTCAGTAAAGTTTAATTTTGTGTCAAGGTTATAAAATATAACAAAGATAAGAGAATTCTGGGAAGGGATGAAAAGAAAGGAGGATGACGGTACTTGTATATTTTTCTTTATTGTAGTTTTTCTTTATTCTTCTTTTATGCGTCTTTGGTTAGGTGTGCATTTACAGTGTGTGTGTATATGTATGTATAGGGCTACAAATTTTAGATTACCCGTTTGCTTTTTTACATAATAGCAAGCTAAATTCTGGGTATATGCACTGCAAATTACATACATAAGGGTCTATACAAATGTATACATGTATTTTAGTAAATTGGTGGGTGCATCAATGTTTAATGGTGATATTTGTTTTGTTTTAGGTTTATTTTAAGTTTAAATTTCTGACCTGCTGAGATCTGTGTCTCAGGGTGGGGGGTTACATCGATTGTTGTTGAATGTTTTATACAAATGTTAAAAAAAACAATAAACAAAGTTGTTTAAAACACAATGTGTCATGTTTTGTGTCTCTAATGTTGTATTTTATGCTTTTACTGTTCTTCTCCAATCATGTAAAGCACCTTGAGTTGCCTCGTTATTGAGTGTGCTATACAATTAGTTGCCTTGCCTTACTGCGTTCCCTGTTAAATCCGTAATTCATATTAAAAAACACAACCTGATTTTATTTGACAGATCAACACAAAAGTAGAGCGTAACTGTGAATTCGAAAGAAAATGGTGATCTTCCGTTTTTTATTCTGATACCCTTCACACTAGGGATGTGTTTTGGCAAAAATCTGGCGACACGATATGTATCGCGATACATGGGAGACGATACTATGTCTCGATATATCGCGATACTATGAGTAAGACTATATATTGTGATTTTTAAAACTCAATTTAACAGTAAAAAAAAAAACTGCCACATCCTTCTAAACGCTCCAACCTGTTTCATACTTTAACATCCAGTTTTATTACTAGATCTAGTTGATCAGCCACAAACTATCAGTTATACTTTTAATTTTACTACAAAAATTACTGTCATCATTAATGGTTCCATTCAAATCCTTTTGTTTTGAATATCAATACAATATTGGGAAATAAAATATCACGATATATCGGTGTATAGATCTATTTTCTTACATCCCTACTTCACACCAACCGTTCCAATGGTGAAACATGGGGGCAGCACCATCATGCTGCGGGGTTGCTCCTCTTGGGATTTGGTGAGTTAAATCCAGGACAAAATCCCAGAAGAAGACCCGTCAAGAGACTTCAAGACTGATTCACATCCAGCAGAACAAGAGCAACAATCGAACGGTTTTTAATCTAAGCATATTCATGTGTTGGAATGGCCTAGTCAAAGTCTAGACCTTAATCCAATTGAGAATCTGTGGTAAAACTGATGTTTACATACGCTCTCCATCCAATCAGGCTGAGCTCAATGCACAAAGCAGGGAGAGACAGAACCCAAAAAAGGGAAATATCAAGTAACTAATGACTTATCGGGGGCTACATACAAACGCATGCCACACATTTCAGATTTTTCTTTACAAAAACACTAAAAACTATGTTTCATTTTAATTCTAACTTACAACTATGCTCTCTTTAATGTTTATCCGTCATATAATCCCAACAAGAAGGAAAGAAGCGGGAAATAAAAATGAGAATTTCCACATGTTCAATTTTATATCTTTATTGATCTGCTTTTAAAATCTGATTTAATCACAAGAACACCAAAGGAGGACAAACGTTTAACATCTACACCAAAATCTTAATCAATAAAACATCATTTCACCCGTTTCTCTACATTTAGCTTCTTTGCTCAAGTGGAAGAAATAAATCAGACGATCAGATTCCAGCACCGTAAATAACTTCTTCTGCTGGTCAAACTTCAGAACTGAATCCATTTAAAGACACAACAATAAGAGACAATGTGCAGAAAATGGAAAGATAGATTGTTCGTTAGCAAAAAAAATAAAATAAAAAATGGTTAAGTGGTTTAACTGGAATAATCAATCTGGTTTCCAGAGACGGATTTCTGATCTGAGGTTTTAGTTTATTTGTTTCGAGGAACTTTTTCTCCGAGAGGAACCTCCATCAGTTTCTGTAAAGAGGAAACGGAACATTATTAGAGGTTCTGCAGGGTTTAACTGAAGCTCTAATTTAACCCGGTCAGGGTCCCACCTTCAGCAGGCGAGCGCTGTAAGCGTTGTCTTCCTCTCCTTCTCCTTTCTTGGAGTCATTCAGGTATCTGTCGCAGGCTATGATCAGCTCCTGGGTTTTGTAGAGAACCGCCGGGTCCAGAGAGTTGTCGTTTATCAGACTCACCAGGTACTCCCTGTAGTGTTTCCTGCAGGAACAGAAACAACAAAAACAAATCTGACCATCATTCAGCGCTTCTTCGGGTCATCACTGAATCCTGGAACAGAAAAGTGTCACAGTAAAAGATCTGTTCAATCAATCAAAGCCGAACAACGGGATCAAATTAAAGCTTTAAAATACTGTAGCATCCTCTTTATCCCGCCATCGCGTAAACTTTTGTTTAAAAACACACCGGATCTGAAAGAAAGAAAGAAAGAGCGAAAGAAAGAGCGAATGAAAGAAAGAAAGAAAGAAATTAAGTAAGTAAGTAATTAAGTAAGTGAGTGAAGGAAAGAGCGAAAGAAACAAAGAAAGAAAGAGCGAAAGAAAGATCGAAAGAAAGAAAGAAATTAAGTAAGTAATTAAGTAAGTGAGTGAAGGAAAGAGCGAAAGAAACAAAGAGCGAAAGAAAGAAAGAAAGAAAGAAAGAAAGAAAGAAAGAAAGAAAGAAATTAAGTAAGTAATTAAGTAAGTGAGTGAAGGAAAGAGCGAAAGAAACAGAAAGAAAGAGCGAAAGAAAGATTGAAAGAAAGAAAGAGCGAATGAACTAAAGAAAGAAACATTGAAGAGCGAAAGAAAGAGTGAGAGAAAGGGCAAAAGAGCGAATGAACTAAAGAAAGAAAGAGAGTGAAAGAAAGAGCGAAAGAGTGAGAGAAAGGGCGAAAGAACTAAAGAAAGAAAGAGCAAAAGAGCGAATGAACTAAAGAAAGAAAGAGTGAAGGAAAGAGCGAAAGAAACAAAGAAAGAAAGAGAGTGAAAGAAAGAGCAAAAGAGAGAGAGAAAGGGCGAAAGAACTAAAGTAAGAAAGAGCAAAAGAGTGAATGAACTAAAGAAAGAAACATTGAAGAGCGAAAGAAAGAGTGAGAGAAAGGGCGAAAGAAAGAAAGAGATAGATAGTTGCACTGATGCCCTGTTGCCCTGATAGCTTGTTGCCCTGATAGCTTGTTGCCCTGATGCCCTGTTGCCCTGATAGCTTGTTGCCCTGATGCCCTGTTGCCCTGATGCCCTGTTGCCCTGATGCCCTGTTGCCCTGATACCCTGATAGCTTGTTGCCCTGATAGCTTGTTGCCCTGATGCCCTGTTGCCCTGATGCCCTGTTGCCCTGATAGCTTGTTGCCCTGATGCCCTGTTGCCCTGATGCCCTGTTGCCCTGATAGCTTGTTGCCCTGATAGCTTGTTGCCCTGATGCCCTGATGCCCTGTTGCCCTGATAGCTTGTTGCCCTGATAGCTTGTTGCCCTGATAGCTTGTTGCCCTGATAGCTTGTTGCCCTGATGCCCTGTTGCCCTGATACCTTGTTGCCCTGATACCTTGTTGCCCTGATGCCCTGTTGCCCTGTTGCCCTGATAGCTTGTTGCCCTGTTGCCCTGATAGCTTGTTGCCCTGATAGCTTGTTGCCCTGATGCCCTGTTGCCCTGATAGCTTGTTGCCCTGATGCCCTGATGCCCTGTTGCCCTGATGCCCTGTTGCCCTGATAGCTTGTTGCCCTGATGCTCTGTTGCCCTGATGTAAAGAGGCTTTGAGGCAAATTGCCGGCGTTGCCCTTAGAATGGGGCTTAAGACGCTGAACCGGTTTGTAGAACCAGCAGCTGCTGGCCGACTCACATGCAGAGGCCGGCCTGCCCCGGCTGGGTCTGCAGGCCGCAGGGAGAGTCGGCCTGCTGGCCGCCTTCGTCCTTCTGCTCCATCACGCCGCATGCGTCTGCGTCACAGACAGAAACAAAGATGGAGGCGGAGCGTTAAGAAACCCGGAGAGGACAGGAAGCAGCTGGAAGATAACTCACCAGGTTGGGTTTCATTGGAAGGATCTGTGTTGAAGGCCACGCCGCTCCTCTGACGGGAAACACAAGGCAGCAAATATCGTTTACATTTAAACATTTTATTTATTGAAATATTTTTTTAGTTTATGACGCTCTGTTGTCTTTATACGCTCCTTCCAAGCAGACAGACCACAGCTAGTTCAAGTCGTCTTCATCAAACCTCTTCACCCGTTTTCACTCCTTTCTACGAAGCCTCAGAGTTTCTTTGGCCACCTAACACCATCATTCATCCCATAATTCCATTTTTTTTAACACAAAAATCTAGAATCAATTAAAATATGACCAAAAATCATAAAGACCATCTATGTGGACCAGTCTGGAGACGTTCCCCCCAGTCCGGCGGTGGTTTTACCTGCAGCAGAGCTTGCAGTCGGTCTGCATCCCAGTCTCTGAGGTAGAACAGGCAGTCCCGGGGGTGGTGGGCGTGCAGGCCGGGGTATTTGCACTGAGCGACTTTACACTCCGTCTGCAGGGGGGCAAACAAACCGATTTCAACCATCTGCTCGCTTCACTTTGTCAAGGTTTCTGTCGGGATGGAAACCAAAACAGGATCTGATTGGGAGCAGAAACGAGACCAAATGGTGACGTCCTGAATTCCACTGATATACAGACTTCCTCCGAACATCCTCCATGAAATTTACTACGTTCAGAAACTTCACGTTGTTTCAGCTTCGGGGTTTAATTATGAAAGCTGGGGGAAAAAAAATAATTAAGTAAGTAATTAAGTAATTAAGTAATTAAGTAATTAAGTAATTAAGTTAAGTAAGTAAGTAAGTAAGTAAGTAAGTAAGTAAGTAAGTAAGTAAGTAAGTAAGTAAGTAAGTAAGTAAGTAAGTAAGTAAGTAAGTAAGTAAGTAAGTAAGTAAGTAATTAAGTAAGTAAGTAAGTAAGTAAGTAAGTAAGTAAGTAAGTAAGTAAGTAAGTAAGTAAGTAAGTAAGTAAGTAAGTAAGTAAGTAAGTAAGTAAGTAAGTAAGTAAGTAAGTAAGTAAGTAAGTAAGTAAGTAAGTAAGTAAGTAAGTAAGTAAGTAAGTAAGTAAGTAAGTAAGTAATTAAGTAAGTAATTAAGTAAGTAATTAAGTAAAGAAAGAAAGAAAGAAAGAAAGAAAGAAAGAAAGAAAGAAAGAAAGAAAGAAAGAAAGAAAGAAAGAAAGAAAGAAAGAAAGAAAGAAAGAAAGAAAGAAAGAAAGAAAGAAAGAACGAACGAAAGAAAAGACAAGATGAAAGGACGAAAGAAAGGACAAAAAAAAGAAGGTATGAAGGAATTAAAGAAAGAAAGAGAGAAAGAAAGAAAGAACAAAAAAGAAGGTATGAAGGAAGTAAAGAAAGAAAGAAATCAATTAAGAAAGGATGAAGGAAAAGATGAAAGAAATAAATGATGAAAGGGAAGAGAGCGAGGTAGGCGGAACAGAAGGATAAAAAGGACAGAGTGGCAAAAGGAGGACAAACTGAAGAAAGGAAGAAGGATGGATGGAAGGTGGAAATAAACGACAGGATAGTGAAACTAACATATTTCCATTCTTATCCAGACCTGGAAAAAATAAATAAATCAGGATTGTTCATTTCCAGACATTTCCCTGCAATAATCAACGTCCTGCATCGTTGTTATTAACAGAGACTTTAGCGTTTAACACGCTATATGCCCCGGATTTTACAGTGCGGAGGAACTTCCTGTTCTCGGACGGAGGAACTTCCTGTTCTCGGACGGAGGATCTATGACCTGCAGACCCATAAAGGCCAACAGATGGACACAGACTGTAAACGGGTCAGATAAAAGGCGTGCGTCACGGCGGCGGCGGGAACACACCTTGTAGTACGGGTTGTTGCAGCCGCTGCAGAACTGGTGGCGGCACTGGGAGCAGGTGAAGTGCATGCAGCCGCCTTTGGTCAGAGCGTACTGGAACTTACACTCGGGACAGGCTGCAGGAGAAAACAACAGATACGGATGTGATCAGAGGCTGGGAAACTAGACATTATATATTCATTTACTAACGTTAAACTCCAATAAGGCTTCTTCAGCGCGTCTACTGCATGTTTTACAGCATATGATTCAATGTTGGCTTTCTTATGTTCCATGGGTGGTGGCATAACGTGGTGTGTTTGTTTTTTGCCACGCCTTTTCTACGTACATACACGTATTATATACACATAATCGCAGAGCTAAGATTCTTGGGATTCCAATGATATATGCCAATCAAGGATACAATCATAACTTCTGTCAAAACGACTCAGAAAGGCTAAATAAAAATCCAACTCACCGTTCGAAGCCTTTACATCATTGACAGAACAGAGCCATCTTGAACAACAACGGTATTTTTATATCCACAGGGGCTCAATTTAATGTCCTCCAATAAAATTATCAGTCCGACGTCCACAATCCAACATAATTGCCCGCTGAAAACCTTCGAAATTTCCTTCATTTGTGTTTAGTTCTCACAAAGTTTTAATCGTAGCTTCCGATAGAATTGGGGTTTTTTTTTTTGTAAAAAACAAAAACAAAACAAAAAGTATTTTGGGTGAAAATGGCAGGAAATTTAAACTCATTTAAACTCTAAATGTTTTCATGCTGCATTTTAATAAGCAGGCCACACCTGTTTAGGTCCTGTTTGTTCTGAAACGGCTGCTTCTTTAATGAAGTAATATACATAATAAAGTACAGCTTAAATATTCATACTGCTCACTGTAGAAAGTGAAAATCATACATTTTAGATTCATTACACGCACAGTGACATATTTCAAGCCTTCAATTGCTTGTAATTTTTAAGATAATACCAGGAGAAGAGTTCTCGCATTTTTCAAACCTCTGAACAGGCGGAAACAGTCCGATGTGGTCGAGGCCCGACCGACGAGAGAGCAGAAAACCTGAAATGAAACCCGGCCTTACTGATTCCGTTGTCCCTCAGATAACCGGCCAGGCCCTGCCTCTGGTACTCCGGGTCGTTCTCCCTCTTCCACAGCTGGAAATCCTCACAGGACACGTCCTGGTGCTGAGGCTCCCACTGGAACGGAGACACGGCAGCTCAGCGTCTCAAGGACGGCATTTAAGTTAAGCGGAGCGACTCCCACACGCGCAGCAGATTCCTACTCACCGGCTTCTTGCACTGAGCGCAGAAACTCTTGCGGCACGACGGGCAGGTGACCTTCAGCTGGTTTCCATCGTTGATGAAGCCGGAGGTGCACTGAAGGAGGGAGAAAAGGGAGCGAACCGTTCAGTCTCCTGACTTTAGCTGAGTCATCTGGAGAGATCTTATGTAGTTTGCAGCACTGCTAAGTTTTTTTTTTTTTGTTGTTTTTTTTACAGGTTGTCGTTTTGTTTTTGCTTCTTTTCGAATCACAAAAGTAAAAGAAATTCAACTGAAATAACAAAAGTAAATAAAAACTAAAAAAAGCTGTTATAAAACGATGCTTCATTTATTGAGGGCATAAAGCTACGCAAACCAGCGAAACAAACGAAACCACTAGTTAAAAACTGCCTTTTATATGTGCTAAAGTTATCTCTGTCTGATATTAAAATATGTTCGATGATCTGAAACGTGACAAATCATTTAAATTGACAAAATATTTGGAAACATTTTGGCAAACCTTTACATGAAGATAAAATATTATTTTCTATAGAATTCTACATATTCTATCTTTATAATTCAGCATTTAATCTACAGCTTATTTATCACTTTACAGTCACTTTAGCTCCACCTGCTGGTTATGTGCTGCATTAACATGGTTCTAACATGATCTGTCCACTCAGACTTGTATATTCTTGTAAATTTGTGTTACATTATAAAGTTTATCCCATTGCATTTTCTATTTTTTATTTATTCCATGCTTAGAAGAAGTGCTTGTTTTATGTTTGCACCAAGTACCGCAGCAATTTCCTATATTAAACAAACACTTTACCGAATATTGATTTTGGTGTTTAAAAATTAGCAAAGCATGTATGGGTCAAGCTAAACAAAAGCACAGACAAAAGGTTCATTTTTTAAAGAAAATAAAATCTTTTTTTTTTTTTACTTTGGGCAAATAATTCAGTCAATTAAACAATAAATACTTCAGTGAAGAACGTTATTTATGGAGCACTTTAATCTGCACTAAAACATCATTAGAACAAACTCCAGCTGAACTTGTCATGAAGGCATGAGGAGAATGAAATCTGCAGACGGAGGGGCAGATCTCACCGACTGATAAACAAACACAAAGACAGAAAATATCATCTCTGAATGTTTCTAAAAACTCACATGATAGCACCAGAGGAATTTCGGGTCTTTCATAAGCGCGTGCTCCGTCAGCTTTTTGTGGAACAGCTCGTACACTTCAGGTTCCAGGCAGTCCCGCAGCTGCAGAACAAAACCAGAACAAGACTCCATCTCTTGTGTTCGGTTCAGTTAAACTCAACATAGATTCATGAATCTGTGGCCTCCTGATCTGGAGCTCTCCAGGCTTTCTGAAGGTCCTCCAGAGGTTTTCGTTTGACTTTTCGTTCCAGAACCCAAACATCATCAGAAATATGTTTTTGTGACATAATAAAGCTGCGTTGATAGTCATATTCTCTGTAGATCTGCATAAATTAACAATAAACACTGATTTTGACTCTTTATCGAGTAAAAACTGGCAGAAATGCAACTAATAAGGACAGCTTAAAAGACAATACTAGACAAGAAGTTTTTTAAGTGATTGAGTCTTATTATTACGACGGAGTATCAGGGCATTGTAGATAAAAGAAAAAATGTTGGCCACAGGAGTAAAGTTCCACCAAAAAACTATAGAAGTTTTTGGACTAATTTAATATATTTTCCAGAAAAAAACATGTGAAATTCTTTGATTTCAAAGTTGTAAATTAACGAGAAAAAACAATATCGATATCCACAATTTAAGCCACTAACCATGGAAATTTCTGACATTGTAAAGTCAGAAATTTGCATGAAAAAAATAAACAAACTCTGAAGTTTGTTGAAATTTTAAAACAGATATTTCCAACAAAAAAATGCAACAAGATTTAAGTGGTGATTTTATGTGATGCGCATCAGGATATTTTCCTCAGTGAAAGTTGTTCTTGTGGATGTTCTCCTGGATCAGAACGACTTTTTCCGGACGCAGATAAGGCCATGAACGCCTCGAACAGGATCCAATAGAGATTGTGAGGAAGAAGTGGCAACATGGCTGCATCAATAGGTGTTATTGAGCAAGGTGCAAGTGTGCAACTTTAGTTATTGCAGCATAATAACAGCTACTTATGCCGCCATGTTGCAGCTTCTTCCTCACAGTCTCAGATGAATCCTGGAACCTGCACCCGGGAAAAGTCGTTCTGATCCAGGAAAAGATCCACATGAACAACTTTCAATTAAAAAAAATATTCAGATGCGCATCTTGTAAATTTACCACCTACATCTTAAAGGACTTGTAGCATTTCTTTTGTCGGAAATATCTGATTTAAGAAAATCGCAGTGTTTTTTTGTGTTTGCAAATTTCCTATTTTACAATATCTGAAAATATCTTAATATTATCGAAAAAAATAATAATCGAAAATGTATGACTTTAATCATGGACATTTCTGGGACTTTTTGACAAGGAGTTATTTCTTGAAAACATGAGAAATTTTTGAGTGACTTTGTTTTTCTTTTGTTTAAAATGGTGCTGATACCCCGTCGTACATTATGCTTCGTTTATGCAGGTTATTTCGGTAATTTAATTGAGAAAGTGAAAACTAAACCTATAAATAACCTTGATTATTTCTCAGCAGAGCTAGCATAATCCAGCTCTCCACTAATATTCCAACATATCAGGATGCAGCCGTGTTTTCTCTCTTTCCCGGCTCACCTGGATGTCCAGGGTGGAGAAGTAGCTGTCCAGCTGCTCGGGGTCGTTGATGTCCGGCTCGCAGCAGGCGGGACACACCATGTCCCTGATGTGTTTGTCTCTGACGGCGATGGTGAAGTGCTGCCGGAAACACTCGTGGCAGACGGAGCACTGGCAGGACGTCAGAGACTGCATCTGCAGCAGCGACGACGACGTGGGAGAAACAGGCGAGCGTTAGATGAGCCACATGTCGAGAAGCTAAAGTCAAAATCCAGCTGCCTGTAGCGTTCATCCAGCCCATACATCATATCATTTAAGGCTGCAGGATATAAGAAAATCTTCCAGTGATGATTTTGAGCAAGGTCAATAGTGTGCGGTATGATGACTTGCTGGCCAGTCCCACTGGTTAAATATTACATTGACATGAAAATTACAAGTTCATAACACTTGTAAATCTAAGTTTTAAATCTGCACGGCTTCTTTTAAGATAGATGTTTTTTTTTTGGTTCATTATAAATCATGCTTTTTATTCCTGTACTTTTGCTTTTTCTGCACCCTGCTGTAATGCTTTTGATGATTTATGTAAAGCATTTTGAATTGTCCTGTAACATGAATTGTGCTTTACAAATAGACTTGCCTTGCCTAGTTTGTTTTTCCAGTTTTCATTCTGATCATTCAGTTTGTAAGTCTGAGGCGTTTTCTCGCTTATTTTCATTTGCCGGTGCGACTCCCTCACGACTGACCTTGCTGCGGGGGAAGATGCTCAGACACACGGGACACTCCGTGTTCAGGAGACGCCTGATGAACTCTCTGTCCTGAGACTCCTTCACGGCTTGCACCACGTCCTCCAGGGAGTAATTCACATCTGGCTCCTGAAGCAGCGACAGGGCGAGCTCGCAGCGCCCCCAGCTGGGCAGGTCGTACAACGCCAGCAGGCGCCGGCACATCCTCTGAAAAAGCAGCAAATATCCGGCTCGGTTGTGATGAAGGCAAGTGAAAGCTCTCGGAGCACCAGGCGGCTCAGGAGACCTACAGAGTCGTCTAACCTGCTTGTCTGGGTGTTTGGGGTTGATCGGTGGCTCGGGCTGGTCGAGCCAGATGCGCTGGTGGAAAGGTTCCATGAGGGGGCGCTGTAGCAGAGACAGAGCCCCTTTGATGTCCCCTCCGCTCTGCCGCAGAGCCTCCTCGCATTGGGTCATATCGTGGAAGCCCAGGGAGTGAAGTTCTCTCATCTGGACATAACATAGGAAGAAAAGAGCTTGGATTCATTTTTTCACAGGAAATCTCAACAATGGATGGTTAAAGGATGGACGGACGGACAAACAAACAGACGGATGGTTAAAGGGTGGATGGTTGGTTGGATGGACAGATGGACGGATGGTTGGATGGATG
>OY747716.1:45677317-46147317 GCA_963556495.2 Valencia hispanica | reverse complement strand
GATGGATGTACGGTTGGATGGATGTACGGTTGGATGGATGGATGGATGGATGTACGGTTGGATGGATGGATGGATGAATGGTTGGATGGATGGATGTACGGTTGGATGGATGGATGGATGGATGGATGTACGGTTGGATGGATGGATGTACAGTTGGATGGATGGATGAATGGATGTACAGTTGGACGGTTGGATGAATGGATGGATGAATGGTTGGATGGATGGATGTACGGTTGGATGGATGGATGGATGGATGGATGTACGGTTGGATGGATGGATGTACAGTTGGATGGATGGATGAATGGATGTACAGTTGGACGGTTGGATGAATGGATGGTTAAAGGATGGATGGATGGATGGTTAAAGGATGGATGGATGGATGGTTAAAGGATGGATAGGCGGTTGGATGAATGGATGGATGGATGAATGGATGGATGTACAGCTGGATGGATGGATGTACGGTTGGTTGGATGGATGGATGGATGTACGGTTGGATGGATGGTTAAAGGATGGATGGCCGTAGGATGTACGGTTGGATGGTTGGATGGATGTACGGTTGGATGGATGTACGGTTGGATGGTTGGATGGATGTACGGTTGGATGGTTGGATGGATGGATGGATGGATGGATGTACGGTTGGATGGATGGATGTACGGTTGGATGGATGGATGTACGGTTGGATGGATGTACGGTTGGATGGATGGATGGATGGATGTACGGTTGGATGGATGGATGGATGTACGGTTGGATGGATGGATGGTTGGATGGATGGATGTACGGTTGGATGGATGGATGTACGGTTGGATGGATGGATGGTTGGATGGATGGATGTACGGTTGGATGGATGGATGTACGGTTGGATGGATGGATGTACGGTTGGATGGATGTACGGTTGGATGGATGGATGGATGGATGTACGGTTGGATGGATGGATGGATGGATGGTTGGATGGATGGATACGGTGGATGGTTGGATGGATGGATGGATGGATGTACGGTTGGATGGATGGATGGATGGATGTACGGTTGGATGGATGGATGTACGGTTGGATGGATGTACGGTTGGATGGATGGATGGATGGATGGATGTACGGTTGGATGGATGGATGGATGTACGGTTGGATGGATGGATGGATGGATGGATGTACGGTTGGATGGATGGATGGATGTACGGTTGGATGGATGGATGGTTGGATGGATGGATGTACGGTTGGATGGATGGATGTACGGTTGGATGGATGTACGGTTGGATGGATGGATGGATGGATGTACGGTTGGATGGATGGATGGTTGGATGGATGGATGTACGGTTGGATGGATGGATGTACGGTTGGATGGATGGATGGATGTACGGTTGGATGGATGGATGGTTGGATGGATGGATGTACGGTTGGATGGATGGATGGATTACAGTTTTCCTGTTCCTACCTTAACCTGTCTGTCCCTCAGCAGCTGTCTCACAGCCTTCTCCTTGTCTCCTCCCGCCACCAGCCAGGCCATTTTGGCCTCGGCTCTGGACAGCTTCACGCCGCCGGGCGCCGCGTTCGCCTCCGATCCATCTCTCTCCACGAGGAGCTGCGTCCCGCCGCTGCCCGCTCGGTAGTTGAGCTGGACGGAGGCGGCCGTGGCGCAGATCTCGTCCAGCATGTGGGACAGCTCGGACGTCAGCCAGTCACAGGGGTTCACGCTGCTGCCGCCGCACATGCTCAGAGCGGCGTACACCTCCTCGGGGCTGACGCCTCGCTTTTCCGCCTCCTGCAAACCAAACAGGGTCAGTGTTCTGCTAGCATCCTCTTCAAACATTTAAAACTTTATTGTTAAATCATTCATTTATAACCAAACTATTAAACTAGAAAAAGCCGTTGTTTGCATAACAGGTGTGTGAAATGCTCTTAAAATTGTTGAAAATAATTTGAAATAGCTGAAAATCTCCTTTTTGGAGCTTCAGCTAAAGTGTTTAAGATAGTTAAAATGGCTGCTCGGTATCACATTGGCTTAAAGCTAACAATCTTTCCCACCATATTCTGTTAACTTTGTTGCAAAATAATGAAAGCTAAATGAGTGAGAAGAATTAGTTTGAAGTCAGAAGAACTTCTGAAAACTAGAGTGCACACTCTGAGCCGTTGCCGGGGCAACCCATTATAAAAAGCCTGAGAGCCGAAAAATGTGAATGTTTTTTAATCGATCAAATCTCAAAAATGGTAAAAGATATACAAATTCTTAATAATACTGTAATAGCCCAATCTGTTGTGACTAAGTGTAAGTTTTAATCATGTTTCTAGCTGAAAGTATGCAGAGGCTATTAACGCTGAAAGAGGCGGAAGTTTTTGTAGAATTTTCAGGAATTGCCATTCAATTCAATGGGACCAAAAAAATCAATAAAAATGATCAATTACTTGAAAATGGTAGAAGGAATTGACAAGAAAAATCATAGCAGGAATGTCATGGAAGAGCTGAACGTTATGATACCAGAAGGGCTGAAATAGCTGAAAGTATGCTGAAGTTATTAAACAGCAAAAACTGGTGAAATAAAGTGGAATAAATAGATTATAATAATAAAGAGAAACAGAAACACAATATTGTGAATGCTGTAAACATAGATAAATATAGAGTTTTTGGGCGGACTTGGGGTGCATTATAATGTGTCCTACTCTTATCTGGTGGATGAGTGCGAGTCCGTCCTCTCTCATCGTCTTCTGCCTCTTCAGATCCAGATTGGCTCTGGGTTTGGGCTGAGGTTTCCCGCTCAGGTCGGGCTGCTCCTTAGTGAAGGACGGCGGCTGCTGGAGCGGCTGAGGCATAGAAACCGCCGCAGAGTCTTTGGAGGGCAGGCTGCACATCTCGCACACCACCGAGGGCTTGGAGTTGACGAAGGTGCAGAACTGGCAGGTCCACTGATTAAAAACCCAAACAGATAGGCATGCAGTATGAATGAGAAGGATTAAACAACAACAGACGTGCATTGTTTTGTCTGCCAACTCGGTTTCCTGATTTATTTTTAGTTTATCACATACATCATAACAGAAAACTATCACGTTTTCAGTCTGAGTCACCAAATAGCATTTTCTCTGCTACACCTTTTAAGAGCTTATTGAGAATCAGAAAACGGTTATGGAAACTGGCTTTGATGCAGATAATCCCGAAAGAAGGTGCAACAATGAAGTTTTTCCAGGTCAGATGTCTGATTTTTTCTTTTTTTTTGGTGGCTCTATCAGGTATACAGTTATGAAAATTTGTGCCGATATCAACAATCGATATCGATAATGCCGTTATATCCGATAACCAAAATCCGTGACTACTTGAGATCTCCTCTAAAAACGCTTATAAATGCGTTTTTAATATTTCAAACACCAAAAATAGCCTCATATTAGGGGTGGAAACTGTACATGTATTCGTATTTTTCGGTACGGCCCTGTCGGTTGGGTACCGAATGAATCCAGCTGTTTTCTACCTGAACACTGATCGATTTGTTTTCTATTCTGGCTATTTCCGCTTGTACTATTTTTTTTATTTATATATATATATATAATTCAATCAAATCTCCAGTCAGTTCTATACTTTGAACTTTTTTAAGTTGTAGAACATAAGGAAATCAAAATAATTTCAGGAATTGAAAGGAAAGAGTTCAGGAAAAAAGTGTTTATTTGTTTAATGCAGTAAAAAAATTAATAAATCCACATTTGCATTTATTTTTCTTAATTAAAGTGTACTGAAAATGTACCAAACTGTGGTTTTTGTGTGCCGTTATACCCATACTTAACACACATTAATACCTGCAGTGGAAACCATCTTAGCACTACAGCAGAAGCTAACATCTACAGTTTTCCTTATTTTCACTTCTTGGGGTTCAGCCAATCAACGCCAAGGAGCATAAACGGCGCTCCTAGATTGGCAACTTTGCCAATGCCGGCTGATAGCGTGTCAAAAAACTCTCCAGAAACACAAATGGGAACAAGATGGAAATAAACATGGGTCATAAATGTTGGTCAGTATCAATGTTAATGTCAATATATCATGAATGTAATGACTAAGGAAGAAAAATGATGATTTTTCTGTTTGTGTCCTGCTCACCAACAATTAACAAGTGGAAATTTAAACAAAACCAGAACCGGGTATCGCACAGATTGAGATGTTCCCACATGGCAGAGCATTCTCCCAATAAACTAAATAAAAATGTATTAATACCGCATAAAGCCTTTCCTCTGCTTGGACAAAAATGTGCCATTTATGTTGAGAATATACCAACTTTTACTTTCTATCTTTTCAGTTTGAAAATGTCTGTTATTACGGTTTTCTTTTTATTATTCCTAAACAATGTTTTAACATTTTGTAGCATTAATTTGCACAAATCTTTTATCTGTAGATATTAAGATTATTTTTTCTTAACAAAGTAATGTTTTTTTTTATATTTATCTCCATCTTTTATTAATATTAGTTTTTTCACTTCCTTTCTGTTTCTACTTATGTTTTTTCTACCAGTTTTTAGTCCATTTTCACTGCTATAGACATTAAAGTTTCGCCACAGAGACATAAATAATAATAAAAAGGGGGAATCTATTCTATCTGGTGGTTTTACAGACTGGAAAGTGACATTTAAGCAGCAGCTGGTTCAATAATTATCCATAAATCAATCCAGTCTGCGGGGTAAACACAGAAATATGACATCATCAGCTGAGAGATTGACCTTTGATCCAGACTCAGGCGCTGGGGGGACAGGCGGGCGAGTGGCCAGACGAGGGCGCTCACACACCTCGCAGAGGATGCTGCTGCCTTGGTTCACCACTGTGCAGCTCTTACACTGCCACTCTGAGGAGGGGATGGAAAAAAAGCAACTCGGTCAAAATGAAGCGGGGCTGACCTCTGAACAGTTTCTACTCATGGAGGATCCTGAAATATACAACAAAGTCCAATTATAAGAAGACATTTATTCCGTTCAATTCAACTGAAAACCAATTAAATCTGTTCAGAAGGAGGGGGGGGGGCAATGTAAAAAATTTTAAGGTGCAACAACCTGGACACGCTTACACTAATAATTTGCTCCTTCGTCTTCTGACCCAGTTTCAGTCTTCTTGAATTCACTCCTCCCAACAGTTACAGGGAATCCGACTAACCTGAAGTGCTTGAACATTCAGGCGATGAATGTGGTTCATTGGATGAACTTTACTTGCCATCGGTGCCTAAAACGGATTATAAACTCCAGGGAGGAGTTGTGGGGACCTGTGTGAAGGTCCAGCAAGTATCTGGAAAATGAGTGCTAATCACAATCGGTGAAATCAATGCAGAATTTTCAGCAAAAGTATCAGAATTAAACTATATTTCCTGAGCAGATAGATCGCACTAGATATTTTGTTGTTGTTGTTATTTCTCCACTCTGAACGAGTCGTTTCCTGGCACACATGAGCTATCGCTTCGTCGGGAGGAAATCACGCACCATATGCACGACACCGGGCTCTCGGGAGCGGCGCGCTCCAAAGCAGCAGTAACTCTTCAAGGCGCTGTCAGCTCCCCGTTAGCGAGATGTATCAGCAACACAGTGAGTCCAACCAGAAATCAAAAGCAACTAACTGACCTCATGAGAGCAAAAACAAAGTTGATGAAACGACCGAAGCCAAATCTGAATCTATGGGGTCACCTGAAGACGGCAGTGGACAATATCAGAATCTGACGGTTTTGGAGAACTTCTGCAAGGCAGATAAGAAAACATTTCCCCAAGGGTAGATGTGTGTCTGATTAATTACTAACAAAGAAATCCACAAAGTATTAGCTTAAGGGTATAAAAACCTTTGCAGCAATGTTGCTGCACCTTTATATATTTGATTTTTTTGTTGAATTGAACTGAATATACATCAAAAAGTTTGTGTCTGAACTTTTGACAGCCACTGTAAATTTAGTGCAAGCTAATTTTTTTTGCTTTTTCTAACTGTGTATGTTCGGGTTGAATGTATCAGAGTCCGACCGGTGTTCTGTGACGTCGGACCGGAACCGGAGCCGTCCTGAACAGTTATCGCAGGAGTGGCGAGTCGAGGACGGTCGCACGTCGTGCAGAGGACGGCTCGCATCTCGTTCACGGTGGTGCAGTGAGCGCACTCCCAGGTCGACAGAGACGGACTGGGGAAACGAGAGGAACGCTTAATATCAGGGACACTGCGACCTTCACAGCGACGCTGGCGAGGCTCATTCTCCTCACCTGGATGTGGCGGCGGCGGCAGCCAGGTTTGTCCTGCTGTGTCCCCGGCGGTCCGGGTGGGAGTGGAAGAGCCTGTCGCAGTTCAAACACAACCTCTGGATGCAGGTGGAGCACTGAATGTGGACAGAAGAAATCCCACAGATGCTGCAAGTCTCTGCAAAACAAGAGACGCAAAATCCATGAAAACTTAAAACTCCAAAACGAAACCTTTCTGCATTTGCTTCGTGGAGCCGCTCGACGCACCCTGTTGGCTCTTCTGTATCTTGTCTCTCTTGTGATCGGCTCTGGAGGGGTGGCGGTGATACAGGTCGTCACACGCGTCGCAGAAGGGTTTATCCTCGCAGGACGGGCAAACAAGGGACGAAGCTCCTCCGCACAGATTACACTCCCTGACTGTAGAGGGAGCTAGAGACACAAGATAAATAGAGTTAGTTTAGAGCCCATGATTTTTTTTTTGACTAAATTGTTTTTTTCTTTTAATAACCACACTTTTTGCTTTGAAATTAAAATTAATAGTAAATATGGCCGCAAACATTCACCCTATCAAATACAGCTTTATTTCTTTAATTTATCTGACTTAGGCGCATCTATTCATTAAAGCTGGCTAAATACTAGAGAGTGTAACGATACACAAAAATCACGGTTTAGTAAATTTTCGGTATAACAAGGAAGAATAAATACAAACATGAATATGGCTTTTTTTTTTTTACTTACTTTTTTACTCTTTTTACAGCATTAAACAAAGAATCTTTTTTTCCTGAATTCCTTCCTTTGAAATGTATTTTATTTTATTCTATGACTTAAGAAAGCTGAAAGTATAGAACTGACCGGAAATTTAAAAAATAAAATTTAACAGTACAAGCAGACATAGCCAGAATAGAAAACAGTATAACAAGTTGAAAACAGTCAGTGTTGATGTTTAGAAATATTTAAATATATATATATATAAAGATATTAAGCTTGTTTTGACATCAGTTTTAATATTTCAACACAAAGTTCAAAACTGTCCGCCTTCCTGGTTACTTATTTATAAATTTAATATTGTACAAGAATAAACCTGCACATATTTATTATTATTATTATTTAAAAATCAACAGGTTTTATTCCGTTAAATGGAAAACAACACATTTTAAATGTGCATTATTTAGTGTAAAGACCAACACTGAACATCAGTATTTATCCTCCTTGATGAAAAGGAACTCCAAAGATCCCCTATTTTCTTCTTGTTGTGGATCACAGTCTCCGGAATTTTGGCAAGATCCGGATCAATCTTTGATCTGATGTAGAACCTGTTGGGAAGTTATCCTGTTTTTGTTTTTTTACTAAGCACCCTGGCTATTTATGGTGGAGCTACATGCAGACATGCTGAAAACAGCCTCATCTCCCAATAATAAATAGTCCTTTGACAAAAATTCCTGGATCCAGACGTTGATGCGGATCACCACCCCAAATCCTAGTCACTTGTTCCTGGTCCCATTGCGGACATTTCCTGAAAATGTCATCAAAATCCAACTATAACTATTTGAATTATGTTGCTAACTAACAAACAGACAAACCCTGGAAACATAACCTCCTTGGCCAGTGATGTAAACAGTTCAGCATACGTCGATATTAGGCTGCTGAGGTCGTTTTTGTGAATAACAATTTACAGTAACATCATACAGAGATGAAGATTTCTTCCTAGTTTTGTTGGGACAACTGCAGGCAGATAAATACAAACAGCTGAGGAATGTGTCATTCTTTGAGCATTTCATTGTTAAGATGTCAGATGTCTGTGTTCCAGGGAGTAAAAAACGCAGAGCGGTCCGGAAACTCACGTTTTCTTCACACTTATTTTGACTCAGAGAATGATGAAAAGCTCATTTTAGACTTTTGAAGGAACCCTGTAACTGGAAGATGTACAGTCG
Organism: Valencia hispanica; assembly: GCA_963556495.2. Taxonomy (NCBI): domain Eukaryota; kingdom Metazoa; phylum Chordata; class Actinopteri; order Cyprinodontiformes; family Valenciidae; genus Valencia; species Valencia hispanica. The sequence goes on along the minus strand of OY747716.1, from coordinate 46,139,224 downwards.
TGCCCAAAGGTTTTGAGAATGACACAAATATTAGTTTTCCCAAAGTTTGCTGCAAAACTACTTTTGGGTCTTTGTTTCAGTTGTTTCTGTGATGTACTGAAATATAATTAGAAACACTTTATACGTTTCAAAGGCTTTTATTGACAATTACATGACATTTATGAAAAGAGTCAGTATTTGCAGTGTTGGCTCTTCTTTTTCAGGACCTCTGCAATTCGACTGGGCATGCTCTCAATCAACTTCTGGGCCAAATCCTGACTGATATCAACCCATTCTTTCATAATCACTTCTTGGAGTTTGTCAGAATTAGTGGGTTTTTGTTTGTCCACCCGCCTCTTGAGGACTGACCACAAGTTCTCAATGGGATTAAGATCTGGGGAGTTTTCAGGCCATGGACCCAAAATGTCAACGTTTTGGTCCCCGAGCCACTTAGTTATCACTTTTGCCTTATGGCACGGTGCTCCATCGTGCTGGAAAATGCATAGTTCTTCACCAAACTGTTGTTGGATTGTTGGAAGAAGTTGCTGTTGGAGGGTGTTTTGGTACCATTCTTTATTCATGGCTGTGTTTTTGGGCAAAATTGTAAGTGAGCCCACGCCCTTGGATGAGAAGCAACCCCACACATGAATGATCTCAGGATGCTTTACTGTTGGCATGACACAGGACTGATGGTAGCGCTCACCTTTTCTTCTCAAGCCTTTTTCCAGATGCCCCAAACAATCGGAAAGAGGCTTCATGGGAGAATATGACTTTGCCCCAGTCCTCAGCAGTCCATTCACCAGACTTTCTGCGGAAGATCAATCTGTCCCTGATGTTTTTTTTAGGAGAGAAGTGGCTTCTTTGCTGCCCTTCTTGACACCAGGCCATCTTCCAAAAGTCTTCGCCTCACTGTGCGTGCAGATGCGCTCACACCTGCCTGCTGCCATTCCTGAGCAAGCTCTGCACTGGTGGCACTCCGATCCCACAGCTGAATCCTCTTTAGGAGACGATCCTGGCGCTTGCTGGACTTTCTTGGACGCCCTGAAGCCTTCTTAACAAGAATTGAACCTCTTTCCTTGAAGTTCTTGATAATCATATAAATTGTTGATTTAGGTGCAATTTTAGTAGCCACAATATCCTTGTCTGTGAAGCCATTTTTATGCAACGCAATGATGGCTGCACGCGTTTCTTTGCAGGTCACCATGGTTAACAATGGAAGAACAATGATTTCAAGCATCACCCTCCTTTTAACATGTCAAGTCTGCCATTCTAAGGACTATGCAATTCATCTGATCACTGTTCATAACATTCTGGAGTATATGCAAATTGCTATTATAAAAACTTAAGCAGCAACTTTTCCAATATTTATGTAATTCTCAAAACTTTTGGCAACGGCTGTATATTTCCCGATAGATGCATCGTTACTCCCAGGAAAAAGCTGCTCGTGTCTTCCTAAATGAGTTAATAAGCCTCTGTTACTTTTATTAATCTGTGTGAACAACTCACCTGCTGGTGGTTTTGGAGGTTGTGTCTGCCTGGGCAGAGGAGTAGGTTTAACTATAGGAGGCGATGCGTAGGGGTTTTCTCCCTCTCCATTGTCTCCAGGCTGATTTGCCACAGACCCATTAGGCGGCTCCTTCTGATGAAAAATACAGTCGGAGTATTAGCAAACACAGGAATGGGTGAATGAAGATATATGACTGACTGGGTTGTATTACAGAGTGTGTGCAGACCTGCTGGATAAGAGCAGGGATGATGTCTTTGAAGCATTCGGGGTGAGGATGGACGCCCTGAAGGTAAAGAGACATGTTGGATGTTTCTCATCCAGAACAGAAACAATGATCGGGTTTTTCTCAGGAGCCGAGACTGACTTTTAGAAGCATGTCCACTTCTGTGCGCAGCGCCATCACCTCCAGGGTCACCGCGGCCACTTTGTCACAGTCCGGCTCGGTGACTTCGTCGGGAAAGCTGAGGCCATCGATCTGCTGGTTGGTGTATCCGTACAGAAACAGGACTCTCCGGCCTCCCTGTGGAAGAAAACAACGAGTTAAGAAAAACGAAACAGAGGGAAACCTTTAATATTTTCCTATTTAGTGGAAAAAACCCTGCGTCTTTATTATTTTAAATAGCATTTTACTCGCCTTGATGGCGTCCACGGTGGTCCTGAAGACGGGGTTGTTGTGTTTGACGCTCCTCCAGTATCTGGGCCTGGTGGGGCTGGTCAGGTTGCAGCCGTATTTCTCCAGGATGCTCAAAGCTTTGACGAGTCGACTCAACGACTCCAAAACCTGACGAGAGAAAATGAACCAAAGGTAAATAGAGTTGGATTAACATGGCGATGATTTTACCAGTTTACAGCAGCCATTTACATCCGCCATGTTTACATTTAACTGTAAGCTGATAGGAATTAATGAAGTAGTGCACATTTTTCCCATTATTGTGGATCACAAAGCCAATGACTGGTAAAAATCTGCTGATACGATACGTATCACAATACGGGGGAGACGATACGGTATATTACAATACTATGAGTAAGAATAGTAGTGCTGTGTTGAAAAAAAATCGATTCTAAATCGATTTTTATACAAATTCTAAGAATCGAATCGATTCACAAGTCCAAAAATCGGTTCAATTGTTTAACATTGTTTGCCCCTTTTTTTGCAGTTAAAATAGGAAGGAAAAGTCCAGACGGCCATTTTAAGGCTTAGGTGCAGTTTTTCCTGCTGAACTGTTACTCACCAAGTGTTGAGTCATTGCATTACAGCCATATAATTCAGGTAATAATAATTAAAAAAAAAACGTTTTTAATAGCACTGACCCGTATCAATATCTAATTGGAACAGATTGGATCGTGATAATCGATTCTAACTCTTGAGAATCAGAATCGATTCTTGAAACAAAGAGGTGGGGCAAGACCATTCAAAGACTTAAAAACTGAAACTTAACTCTAAAAGTCACTGGCAACCAGTGAAGGGAGGCTAAGATGGGTGTGATATGATCACACATTCGCGCCCTCACCAACGCGCTGCCAGCAGCATTATGGACTAACTGAAGGCGCGCCAAAGCCGCCTGGGTTACCCCAAGGTACAACGAATTACAATAGTCTAATCGAGAAGTAATGAATGCGTATCTCAAAGTGCTGCCCCGACAGAAGAGGCATCACCTTCACTAGCCGCCTCAGGTGAAAAAAGCCAAACCTTACCGCTGAACCAATTTGATGGTCAAGTTTAAAATCACAATTCATTTTGAATCCTAAGTTTGCTATAGACTTATTGACATATGAAGCCATCGGTCCCAGGTCGATATCCGGAGGCGTACGGGTGTTGCTAGGGCCAAAAACCATAACCTCTGTTTTCTTCTCATTAAAGCTTAAAAAGTATACCACTATATATATATTTTTAAAACTGAATTCAACTGTAGAAAAACTGTCCCAGCGTTCTAAACACTCCAACCTGTTTCATACTTTAACACATTCAGTTTTATTACTAGATCTAGTTGATCCACTGGAACGAAGAAGGTGAAAACAGCCACAAACTACCAGTTATACTTTTAATTTTACTACAAAAATTACTGTCATCATTAATGGTTCCATTCAAATACTAAAAAATAAAAATCGTTACATTGCTTTTGAATATCGATACAATATCTGGAAACAAAATCGCGTGGAATTGGCGTATCGATATTTTTTCTGCATCCCTAGTAAAAAAGAAAATAAGACAAATGTGACACAACTGCTCCACAAAAGGCCAAACCTTGTTTCCCCTGCAACAGAAATCATCAGCAGCCATATTTTAAGATCAGCTAGGAATAAAAGGGAGACCTCCAGTTTGTTGCGACCGGCCGTGTTCTCCTTCAGCATCTCCTCTGCTGTCAGATGACGGTACTTCTCTGAAACAGGCAGAGCGATGCTGGCCATCGTCAGGACCTCGGCCTTCACGTCCTGGGCTAAACCCGACGACGAGAGGAGCGACTGGGCTCTCTGCCGGACCTCCTCCATCTGGGCAGACTCTGCGCCTTCGCTCATTGCTGTGGAGCAAAAGAACCGTGCCGGTTTGATGAATAAACACTGAAAAGTATTTAGATGTAGGTTAAAATAAATAAAGATGAGCGCTTCTGCTCAACATAGTCTCTGTTGTTTTCTGTTTGCTAAAGATCAGAAGCCTGTTCTTTGTCCTCATGCCGGCATGAATGCCTTGTGAAGTAGCGCTGTGTTGGGAAAAAAAAGAAAAACATAGAAAAATCGATTCTGGATTGATTCTTCTAAAAATACTAAGAATCGAATCGAACCGATTCACAAGTTCAAAAATCGGTTCAATTTTTAACATTGTTTGCCCTTTTTTTACAGCTAAAATAGGAAGGAAAGATCCAGACAGCCATTTTAAGGCTTAAGTACAGTTTTCCCCGGTGAACAGTTACTCACCCAGTGTTGTGTCACTGCATTACAGCCATATAATAAAGTTAACAGTTCAAAAAAAAAACGTAAATAGCACTGACCCGTATCAATATCAAATTGGAACAGATTGGATCATGATTATCGATTCTTACTCTTGAGAATCGGAATCGATACCCAGCTTTATTGTGAAGGTTCCCCTCACTCTGCACTCTGATTAGGCCTGCACAATTAATCGTCTTTTCATCTTCATCGCAATATCAACGTGTGCGATAAACACATCGCAAAAGAGCTCCTGTGAAATGCGATAATTTTGTTTATATGTGCCATGCTTTCACACCCACTCTGACATTAAAGAGACAGCAACTGTAAAACTTGAAATTGCAAACTTAAATATTTTCTTATATATGGCAAGTCATATCGTCATCGCAATATTGAAGAGTGTCATCGCACATTTTGCTCATATCGTGCAGGCCTAATTCTGATCTATATCTTCTAAATCAATCGTTCTAATTAATCAAGAATCATCACCTTCGGCAGGAGGGAATGTTTTCGTGCCCGTCTGTCTGTCTAGCAACATAACTCAAAAAGTTCTGGACGGATTTCGATGAAATTTTTAGGGAAATGTCCGCAGCGGGAGCAGGAACAAACTGATTAAACTTTGGGGTTGATCAGCAGGTTGGACCATATGCCCAGCAAAACAAAAAACAATCGCTCATGCGTGAATCTCCCCTTTCATCTGGAAGAGCGCAGCGACAGCACCAACACAGCCATGCGTCTCATTAACAGACATTTTGTTGCAAAAGTACCCAAAGTTAGAATTAGATAAAAACATGGCGGGTTATTTAAATTAACCTGTAACAGATTCCCTGGGTAAGCCAGTTAACAGAGCTAATAATACCATTAATTTAATTTAATCTCTTTGTTTGTATTTAATAGAAAGTACTCCTGTCTAATCATTTGTGTTTAGCTGTGTCCCTTTCTTTATGAGAGTCCCTGGTAAAGATGGAGATGCCGCTGCCGTTATCTTTCTTTTCCAATAGTAAGTGCCGCCGGCTCAGTGCTTCTTGTTTTAGCCGTCTTTGTTACCCGGATAGCGAAACTGACGACATTTTACCAACCATTTCCTTAGCGTACTCTTTTTTCTTTTATTTTTCATAGAAAGTACACCCAGAGGTGAGAGCTGTTGTTTCGACGCGTAACCGTGGCAAAAAGTATTGTTTTTCACAACTGTTTATGCAGCTTGATTAGCATCTCAAAAGCTAAAATAATGCCTGAACTACGACCCCAAATCCCAGAGTACTTCGATCATAACGGGTAAGGTTCATATCCCCTACTCCAACGTCTTTTTAACTAGACAGTCAAAGAGGTGGGGCAGAGACTTAAAAGAGGAGAGGCAAAAGCAAACTAGGTGGATTAGCAGAGCTAGCCAAGAACTGATGTTGTTTCCTCCAGTACATGTTACAGTGGAATATGGTCTCTGCTGTCTGGACACTGATCTCTTGGCGTGTCATGACGCTTGTGACACTGTCATAGGCCAACAATGTTCAGTCAGAGGTCTCGTTGCATTTGTTGCAAGACTGACTGCTACAGGAGATCCTTACTGCCCACAGCATCACTATCCACAACGACTCTTTGAAGATACTTGGATGATATGAGTTACAATAACATTTAATTGATTGTATCGCACAGGCCGGTTGCACTTCTACCAGCTGGTATATTGAATTTGGCTGCATTATATTACAATGTACACTGAATTATACTGCATGTACTTTGATCTGAATCTGAATTATTTGTGTAAATTATTTTTGCCTATTTGTACTATATATTAAGCTATATTTACTGTTGAAATAAAAGTCCAAAAGGAACATGACTAAAGTTCTTCCAAACTAATTTTAAATAAAACTGCCAAATGAGACTTAAAACTGGTCTCTGTTCCATTTTTAATGCCACATATTTCAAGGAAACATTTTGTAGGATCTATTTTTTTTCCTCCTATTGCAATAAATGAAACTAAATTGAATTAATTTAGGTTATCTCCTTCGGTCCTTCAGCCAGGTTAAAATGTCAAAGGTTAAACACATTTATTGCCTACAGGAAGAGTCTTTCAGTGTCCATATCGGCCTGAATAACTTTTTAATTCACCCAACAGGTGACATAAAGGGGGGGAACTCCAACCGAGGCTAATATTAGTTACAGAAATAAACAGCTGGGAAATGAGAAAGGGTCAGCCTCTGTGCTCTTAATTGAAAGTAAAAAGATTTGATAATGTTGTCATACAGCTGTTGAATCGATTACAAGTTTTTAAAACAACAACAAAATCAGTTTAGCTGAAAGCGAAACTTTAAGCTAGCTGTTTTGCACATTTACTCACCGCTGTTTGTGCTGATTTTAACGGGGAGGCTTTTTTTTGTGTGCTTCCTCGGGAAATATAGAGTTTTTATTTTTATTTCATTTTGTCCCAACAGCTTCTCTAAAACATCCTGACGTTAACCTGGGCAGCTTCTGTCCGTCTGAAACTAGCTGTACATACGCGGAAATACAAATCTGACGGCTACAGTCCCGATTCTACGTCCGGTTTAGGGCTTGTTTTGACTTTCAGAATAAAAGAGGATTATTTATCACCTTGAAATGAAACTGAAAATAAATATTGGCATTGAAAAATATTATTGTAACTGAAAATATTAATTTTGAATCTGAAACAAATCTAGTGAACTACGGAAGAGGATTAGGGCCACTGAAGAAAAAAAAATAGAATTCTGAGAAAAAAGTCAGAATTCTGACTTTTTTCAGAAACCTAAAACAAACAAATTTTTTTACAAATGATTTTTTTTTCATTTCCAAAAAAAAAGTCAGAATTCTGACTTTAATCTCAGAATTCTGACTTTATTCTCAGAATTCTGACTTTAATCTCAGAATTCTGACTTTTTTCTCAGAATTCTGACTTTTTTCAGAAACCTAAAACAAACAAAAAATTTTACAAAGCATTTTTTTTTCATTTCCAAAAAAAGTCAGAATTCTGAGATTAAAGTCAGAATTCTGAGAATAAAGTCAGAATTCTGAGAATAAAGTCAGAATTCTGAGAATAAAGTCAGAATTCTGAGATTAAAGTCAGAATTCTGAGAATAAAGTCAGAATTCTGAGAATAAAGTCAGAATTCTGAGAATAAAGTCAGAATTCTGAGATTAAAGTCAGAATTCTGAGAATAAAGTCAGAATTCTGAGATTAAAGTCAGAATTCTGAGATTAAAGTCAGAATTCTGAGATTAAAGTCAGAATTCTGACTTTTTTCTCAGAATTCTATTTTTTCTTCTTCAGTGGCCCTAATCCTCTTCCGTAAGTGAACATTTTTGTATTGAAAGTGATTTTTTTTTCTATGCAACTCATGTATATGCATTGAAAGAAATAACTCAAGTTTTCAAACTTTCATTTTTTTTGTTTTCAATGCCATCATTTTTTTCTGCTTCATTCAGGTGATGCTGTTTTGACGCTTGCGTGTGCACGCGCATGAGGGGCGGGGCTTCAGCCCCCCATATGTTTGCATGAACGAGGCAGGAGGGAAACTCTGACTGTCCATGGAGATGCGAGAAACAACAGGACATTTACATTGCTAATAATGTGGTTTGTGGAAGAAAAAAAGACATAAACGGTTTCTTCTCAGTTTCTTCTACTGACCAATAACTGTATTTATTTTAGATCCACAATACATATTTACAATACATGTCAACAACGTTAACAAATCAATTAAGACTGGTGTAAGCCAAGCTAACAACACTGACAACTCTTTTTTTTTTATTAGATTGCAAAACGTAATTGTGACACACACTCTAAACCAGAAGGTGGCGCTAATGTGCGCCAACTAGCATGGCAAACTGAGAAGAAACCTTTTTTATCTTATTTTTTAATTATTATTATTCCACAAACCACATTATGCTTTCTGTACACCTAGAGACTTTGAAATGATTTAGAAAAGATTCTTAAATATTATCAGCTCACATCTAAAGACTTGGATTAACAGTTTTTTAGTCTCAGACTAAAGCTTTTATAAACACTGAATCTTGTTGGGACACTATTTAAAAGACTACACCTAGGCTATTTTAGCTTCCCGCAAAATTCCTCCCATTATGCTCAGCATTATACAGTTTCTTTATGTGTGAATGTTGTAGCATTCTTTGCCAAGATTAATGTTATGTCAAATAAAGACTTGCATTCAAAGTGGGTACTGTATCATCAAGTAACTGGTTAACTCATATCTTTTTAATGCAAGCTGTTTATGCTGTACCACTTGCTCCATGCAGAAGCACAGATAGCGCTGGTTTGTGCCTGTATTCCAGGCGGCAAGGTTGGTATACACTTTGTAATTAATGGCCCATTTCTCAGCCATGCAACACAAATATTGTATTTGTTGTGTATAGACCCTGCCAGGCTCCATAGGTGGCTACAAAACTGTTATTTATAAATATGACACCTATGTTTATAGCCTACTTTCCCGCAGGAACAAAACATTTTTTTATATGAGGCAAGACAATATAAACGGGACTTTACCCCACAATCATCAGTGATGTAACCCTGTTTATTAATCATTGTGCCATAGCAGTAAAGTACAACCCCATATAACCAGGGTACACTGTAAGCGGACAGGACCCCCATACAGTCACATAGTTGAATGAAAGGAGGGAACAGATTACGACTCCATGCGCATGGTTTAATAAACCGAGATACAGATTCTTACCCCTCAAAGATTATTTCTGCACCTGACCCCTGCCGGGATCTGTAGCTTCGTGCTTCCGCTTGTGTGAGAACAGCTTTATTGGTTGTTGATTGATTTACGTCACAACGACTACACTAGGACTTGTGATAATATCAAACATGTTTGATTCAAAAGACTACAGAAAGACTGTCATAAATCGGGTCCCCAACTGCAGATTATCACCTTCCAGAAACCACATTAGTAGCAAAGAAAATGTTGATCCGACTCGGACAGTCGGAGTTTCCCTCCTGCCTCGTTCATGCAAACATATGGGGGGGCTGAAGCCCCGCCCCTCATGCGCGTGCACAAACAAGCGTCAAAACAGTATCACCTGAATGAAGCTGAAAAAGATGATGGCATTGAAAAAAGGATTGGCATTGTAAAAAAAGATTTCACTTTCAATACAAAAATTTTCTCTAGATTTATTTCCGATTCAAAATTAATATTTTCAGTTACAATAATATTTTTCAATGCCAATTTTTATTTTCAGTTTCATTTCAAGGTGATACTGTTCTGATCCCATGTGACTTTCAACTGTTTTTACTTTCAGTAAACTTAATGTGTGTAAATATTTGTATGAACACTAAAAGAGTCAACACCATAAGACATAAACTAAAAATGTTTCACAGACATGTGACTAACAGAAATAGAATAATGTGTCCTTGAATGAAGGGAGGCTCAAAATCAAAAGTACCAGTCAGTATCTGGTGTGGCCACCAGCTGCTTGAAGTACTGCAGTGCATCTCCTCCTCATGGACTGGACCAGATTTGTCAGTTCTTGCTGTGAGATGTTACCCCACTCTTCCACCAAGGCACTTGCAAGTTCCTGGACATTTCTGGGGGGAATGGCCCTAGCCCTCACCCTGCGATCCAACAGGTCCCAGACGTGCTCAATGGGATTGAGATCCGGGCTCTTCGCTGGCCATGGCAGAACACTGACATTGCTGTCATGCAGAAACTCACGCACAGAACGAGCAGCATGGCTGGTGGCATTGTCCTGCTGGAGGATCATGTCCGGATGAGCATGCATAAAGGGTACCACATGAGGGAGGAGGATGTCTTCCCTGTACCGCGAGGCATTGAGATTGCCTGCAATGACAACAAGCTCAGTCCGATGGTGATGTGATATACCGCCCCAGACCATGACGGACCCCCCACCTCCAAATCGATCCCGCTCCAGGGTACAGGCCTCGGTGTAACGCTCATTCCTTCCACGATAAACACGAATCCGTTGTTGCTGGTGATGTGTGGTAAGGACCTGCCTTACAACAGGCCTACAAGCCCTCAGTCCAGCCTCTCTCAGCCTATTGCAGACAGTCTGAGCACTGATGGAGGGATTGTGTGTTCCTGGTGTGACTCGGGAAGTTGTTGTGGCCATCCTGTACCTGTCACGCAGGTGTGATATTCGGATGTACCGATCCTGTGCAGGTGTTGTTACACGTGGTCTTCCACTGCGAGGATGATCAGCTGTCCTTCCTGTCTCCCTGTAGCGCTGTCTTAGGCGTCTCACAGTGCGGACATTAGCCACATCAGCAGTCCTCATGCCTCCCTGCAGCATGCCTAATGCACGTTCACGCAGATGAGCAGGGACCCTGGGCATCTTTCTTTGGGTGTTTTTCACAGTCGGTAGACAAGTCTCTTTAGTGTCCTGCGTTTTAAGAACTGTGACCTTAAATGCCTACTTTCTGTAAGCTGTTAAGGTCTTAACGACCATTCCACAGGTGCATGTTAACTAATTCATTATGGTTAATTGAACATGCATGGAAAACATTGTTTAAACCTTTACAATGAAGATCTGTAAAGTTATTTGGATTCTTACAACATTATTGTTGAAATACACAGTCCTGAAAAAGGGACGTTTCTTTTTTTGCTACGTTTATTTAAAACATTTTAAATTGTTTAGCTTTTAAATTTAAAATTTAGGGGAATTGGCAAGTTCACTTTGTATAAAAGTGCAAAGAAAGATCTTCATAATTTGACTGTTGATGTTACCATAGCTACAACCTGACAGCTATGAGTTTAATTTTTGTGTTTGAGCTCGGTTTGTTCACAAACACACAGAGGTGTGGACTCGAATCATGTGACTTGGACTCAAGTCATGAATTTGATGACTTTAGACTTGACTTGATAAAATGTACAAAGACTTGCAACTCGACTTGGACTTTAACATCAATGACTCGTGACTTTACTTGGACTTGCGCCTTTTGACTTGAGAAGACTTGCTACTTCCCATGAAAACTGGGGAATTTTTTTTTACACACCATGGAGGCTTTCCAATTATATGATCAGGTTGGTCCAGTTTTTCAGAAGTTATCATTTTGAGGCGTGAGGATTTTATTGATGACATGTTTAAAAAAGTTTAGGTTAAAAGGACCCATGTCTATTTGAAAGTTAAACTGTTTTGCAATATGAGGTCAATACAATACGGGACTGAAGCTGCTGTGCTTTGTTCTAGTGCAATATGCTGATGAAATACAAGCATGTTTTGTGAAAATTAAATTTTCAGATTTTTACTGTATTTGATTAATGTTATTGTATAAATAAAGGTTTAAATAAATACAATTCTTACAGATATACATGATTTGTATACATTTATTTCTGTGGTAAGAGGACTAGAAATGACTCGAAACTAAAATGGTAGGACTTTTGACTCGACTTGAGACTTGTTGGCTTTGACTTTTAACTCGACTCGAGACTTTCCTCATCTTTGACTCGACTTGACTCGGGACTCGAGGACAAAGACTTGAGACTTACTTGTGACCTGGAAAACAATGACTTTGTCCCACCTCTGCAAACACATCACAAAAAATAATAACCAATTGTTAGTGATTGTTCTAAAGTTCGGCCGATTATTAGCGAACAGGAGCTTCTTCATGTCAATAGGTAACTTTTCATTGGAGGGGACAAAAATCACATGTGGGGTACCCCAAGGCTCCATCTTGGAGCCCCTCTCATTTAATATCTTCATGCTTCCGCTAGTTCACATTATGACAAGTAATAAGATTAGTTACCATAACTATGCAGATAATACACAGCTCTACATTACAATGTCACCAGGTGACCATGAACCAATTCAAACTTTGGGTAGATGCATAAAGCAAATCGATGTGTGAGGGTGCGTAACTTTAATTACAAAGTCAGTCTTTTATCAGCTGAACATTTCAAGGATTAAAGAAGTGATGTCGTATTGATTACTGCAACAGTGTCCTCACTGGTCTGCCTAAAAAGTACCCAATTCTAAAGTCCGTACACTGGCGCCCTGTAGCTCAGAGAATAGACTTCAACATACTTTTACTAGTCTATAAATCCCTGAATGGCTTAGCACCAAACTACATTAAAGATCTTTTGTTAGATCAACCTTCCAGACCACTCAGGTCCTCTAATTCCAGTCGACTCTGCATCCGCAGAATCCGAACCAAACATGGAGATGCAGCATTCAGGTTTTATGCTCCTCAAATTTGGAACAAACTTCCAGAAAAACTGCAAAAATGCTGAAACACTGAGTTCCTTTGAAATCAAGGCTAAAAAGCCCAACTGTTCAGAGCTGCCTTTTATTACTAACAACTAGAACATCGTAAACCGTAGTTTGCCTTAATACCTGTTATAGTTTTTCTTTACTTAGCCAATGCAATATAATGTTTTTGATTGTTGGTTGTTTTGTTTTTAATTAAGTAAAGCACTTTGAGTTGTCATGTTGCTGAAAATGTACTATAGCCTACAAATAAATTGCCTTTCATCTCTTTATTTTGGCATTTAGCAAATAGAAATATTTTTTGTAGTCCTAACTGGACTAAAACAAGACAATTGTAGTCTAATTTAATGCGAGACTGAGAATAAAAAGGTGTTGTGCTTTGTTTAAACAGTATATGTTGGCAGGCTTTTGTTCAAATATTCCACTGGTTTTCATGAATGGTTCTCCAGGTTTTCTGAATGAATTGAAACGTTTTCAACTCAGTGCTTTTTTAGACCTTTGTCAGGTTTATTACCTAAAACAGAAACGCTTCTTTTATGCCTATAATTTAGTTTCAGATCCTTTTTGTTACGCTAATGGAAGCATGTTGACTTCCTCTGTTTACCTACTGCGCATGCTCTGTAGCAGCCCTCTCAGTGCAGGTCGCTTGGGGACTACTTTCATTAGAGGAGGGACACAGTGGGTGGGAGGTGCGACTTTTAATCGAAAGTAAACTGAATGAGGAAATAAAATAACTCACACCCACACGGATGAGACCAACTGTCCTTAGCTGCAGCCGCACAGAAAAATATATTTAAAATCCACTCTGCGGATTTATTTATTTTAAATCTTGTTGTTTTTAAAGCGGTGAAGTTTCATCATGTCAAAGGCAGCGGCCCTGAAAATAAGCAGAGACAACGCAGTCAAGGTGAGTCGATCTGTTCCGATCGGGGCAGGAATGAAAAGAGTCTTACTGAAAGCTTTTTAAATAAAACTTGGTTTTTGTGCAGGTTCTGTAAAAGTTGTGTGTTATAACATGTAAACGGGAGTTGTTTATGAAGGTAAAAGCGGCGGAAAGCCCCGTTTCTGAGAGGAAAACGAAAGTAAATCCAAAAAGCTCTCTGCAAACGTCAGTCAGCAGCTTTATTTATTTTTTCTTCTCGTCTCTAACGCAGGTGGAAAACTTCCGCCAGTCCCTCTATCATGAGGTTTGTGTCTGTTTATAATCCTGAAAATTGAAATGATTCCCATTTTAATCCTCCTGCAGCTCCTAATGGGGTCTGTTTTGTGATTCCAGGCTGAGAATCTGTTTTCCAGTTTTATTCCTCTGAAGATTATTCAGCTGGATGCTCTGCTCAGGGTGCAGTATACAAACTATTTCTTCCACTTTTTCTTTTTTTACGCCCACAAACCCCAAAACAAATCTTGTATTCTAATTTAATTTCTCCTGATATTTTTATTCCCAGGATGATGCTCTCAGCATCACAGACATGTCTTCACTCCAGGTTCCTCTGGATATTCCCATCCCAGATCCTCCTGCTCCAGAAGACGAGGTGAAATGCTGTCCCATAGGTTCATTGCTTTATTTCAGTCAGATGCAACAATTTGAATTCGTTTCTATATATAGTAGCACATTTATGCATTTGTGGCCTTCAGAGATGTAATTTTGTTGTTTTGTTTCCTTTGCTGCAATATGAATCTTCGTCCAGCTCTAATTACGAATTTCCAAGGTATAAAGGACAAGATTAAATCAATAATTGCCACATGTTCTCTGCTTCATTTGTGAAAACAAGGTATATTTATATGCTTGTGCTTATAGTATGAGTTAGAACACAGATTTTAGTAACTGAAAACGCAAAAAATAGAAGAAAGAAAACCTGATTCCTATTCTGCCTAAATTCACTGTTACTCCTCCAACTTGACCAACTGTCTGTTTTAAATTCACGCCCTAAATGAATAACTAATTTGGGTGAAATATGGAGAGAACATTTATGTTATGCAAAAACGGTTTACAAACTTGCTGACAAAGAGTTAATAACAGGTTCTTCACTTCTCTATTATTGTACTTTTTCCAACTGGTTTATTAAGTTTCTGTTTTTCCTTAAAACCATTCTTTAGACTTGGTTGATTACATCTTGTTGTATTTAGGGCAACCCTGCACACTTATTGGCACCCTGGGTAAAAGATTTAACCTGTTATTTTAGCATATTTATTCAGTGGGAAATAATAGTCACATGGTAAGAAATACTATATTACAAAATTACTGGTGCCTGAATTATTGGCACCCCTAATAGTTACTATAATATAAAAACAAATTGGATTTGACTTTTCTTTATACATTGATCAGGGTGTTGAGGAACTTTTTTATTAGCAATAAATTCCTGCCACCCGGGGGTTTAATTATGATGTGACACAGAGCAGAGGCCTATCCTCAAAATAGGAAAGACAAGTAAGCACGCGATTTTACAAGAGGCAAAAAGTTGTGTTGATCTTCGGAAGGCAAGAAATTGCTACGGCGAAATAGCTTCTGGGCTAAATTAGTCCACATCCACAGAACAATAATGAGGAAGTTTAAAACATCTGGATCTGAGATGAAGCTGGATGTGAGGAGGATGGTAAGGGGGGTAAAAACATCTTCAAAGCTTAGTGTAATGCTGGGGGGGGATGCCTTTTCTGTCCTACCATCACAAATGTAAACAGACGAAGTTTGCTAAACTCCACTGAGAACTAAGAGTGAGCCTTTCACTAACAAGCAATCCTGCTGGGTGGGGTTTAAAACAAAGGATAAATATGTGGAGAAGCACACTAAGCCCACTGTTAAGTACGGTGGAAAACCTGTGATGCTGTGGGCCTCTTTTCTCTTCCAAAGGCCTTGTGGAACATTTGGGTCTGTTAGCAGGATGATGAAATACATGACCAAATCTACAACAGAGTTTAAGGGTCACTGTAGATCAAAGATAAATAAATAATATTATGGCCATGGAGGATTACATTTCTGCCAAAAACTCATACATTTCTAGATTAATTTCACATATTTACAAGAAATACCATGGCTATTCTCTGTTGTAAAGAAAATTGTAAATTGGCAAGAAAAAAGGATAATTTTCCATGATTAAAAGGATGCATTTATGAAAATGAAACCAGGCTATTCTGTGACTTTGTGAAGTAAGAAAATTTCTAAGAAAAACAACTTAGTTTACTGAGATTATAAAGTCATATATGATAAAGTTAGATATTATAAAGTCAGTTTAGTTTCTACACTAAAAATAAAAAAAAGGCCTGTGATGAGGTTATAAGTCTTGTTTCTGTTATTTTCAAATGGGATGTTCTGGTCCAGCTGGGATATATCGGACATATTTCTGACTCTGCAATGATGTTTATATTCCAGGATATGGAGACCGACAAGAACGAGGAGGAAGAGAAGAAGAAGAAGAAAGGTAAAGAGTTTTGGATGGTTTGGTCTATAAAGGTAATGCAGTGGGGCAAAAAAGTATTTGGCAGCCGCCAACTGTACAAGTTGTGCAACTGTACACTTAAAAAGAATAGAGAGGTCTGTAATTTTCATCATAGTTACACTTCAACTGTGAAACAGAATGTCATAAAAAATCCAGGAAATAACATTGTATGATTTTTAAAGAATTTATTAGTATAATGGTGCAGAAAATAAGTTTCTGGCCAATAAAAAAAGTTCACCTCAATCCTTTTGTACAGTAACCTTGGTTGGCAATGACAGAGGTCAAAGGTCTCCTGTAGGTGTTCTCCAGGTTTTCACACACTGTAGCTGGTATTTTGGCCCATTCCTCCATGCAGATCTTCTCTAGAGCTGGGATGTTTTGGGGCTGTTGCTGGGCAACACGGACTTTTAACTCCCTCCACAGATTCTCTATAGGACTGAGGTCTGGAGACCGGCTAGGCCACTCCAGGACCTGGAAATGCTTTTTACGTAGCCACTCCTTCGTTGCCCCGGCGATGTGTTTGGGATCATTGTCATGCTTGGAAGATCCAGCCACGTTTCTTCAATGATGGAACGAGGTTTTTGTCCCAAAATCTCACGATACATGGCCCCATTCATTCATCCTTTCATTAATACGAATCACTCGTCCTCTCCCCTTTGCAGACAAGCAGCCCCAAAGCATAATGTTTCCACCCCCGTGCTTCAGAGTAGGTATGGTGTTCTTAATATGCAACTAGGCATTCTTCCCCTTCCAAACACGGCGAGTGGCGTTTATACCAAAGAGTTCTATTTTGGTCTCATCTGACCACATGACTTTCTCCCAATCCTCCTCTGGATCATCCTGATGGTCTCTGGCAAGCTTTAGACGGGCCTGGACATGTGCTGGCTTAAGCAGGGGGACCTTTTGAGTGCTGCAAGATTTTAATCCATGAAAACATAGTGTGTTACAAATAGTAACCGTTGTTACTGTGGTCCCAGCTCTCTTCAGGTCATTGACCAGTTCCCCCCGTGTAGTTCTGAGCTGTTTCCTCACCGTTCTCTAGATCATGTGTTCCCCACCAGGTGAGATCTAACATGGAGCCCCAGGTAGACGGAGATTGTCAGTGATCTTGTATTTATTCCATTTTCTAATAATTGCTCCAACAGTTGATCTCTTCTCACCAAGCTGCTTGCCTATTGTAGATGGGCTCATCCCAGTCTTGTGCAGGTGTACGATCTTGTCCCTGGTGTCCTTGGACAGCTTTCTGGTCTTGGCCATGGTGGAGGTTGGAGTCTGACTGTTTGAAGGTGTGGACAGGTGTCTTTTATACAGAAAACGAGTTCAAACACATGCCATTAATACAGGTAACAAGTGGAGGATAGAAAAGCTTCTCAAAGGAGTAAAAGGTCTGTTAGGGGCAGAATTACTGCTTGTTTGTAGGTGCTAAATACCTATTTTCTGCACCATTATACAAGTAAATTCTTTAAAAATCATATAATGTGATTTCCTGGAGGTTTTTGTCTCTCACATCTGAAGTGTACCTATGATGAAAATTACAGACCTCTCTCATCTTTTAAATGGGACAACTTGCACAATCGGTGGCTGCTAAATACTTTTTTGCCCCCACTGTATTTTTGTGTGGGAGGAGCTAAATTACTTCACTGGTTCTTTCTGTGTCCCTCAGCTCCAAAATGTGGCTTCATCAAAGGAAATGAGAAGATCATGTTGCTTCTGGAAAGAGTAAAGCCAGAGATCATGGGCCTCAGAGAAACCATCCTGATGGTAAGAAAGCAGCTAAAAGATTAGCATTGGTTTGGGTTGAATTGGAGCTGTAACTACTTGCAGATGATCAAGGCTTTTTCCTTTTCTGCATTCTTTAAAGTTTTTTGTACCATGTTTAAATTTTTGTTTCCCTTCACCAAAGGGTCATCATGTGACATCCAGCTCAAAATTGTATGAATCAGAATTAGCCTTATTGGTCAAGATTGTTGCACAAACGAGGAGTTTGACTTTGGTTTTCAAGCGCTTGCAATGTATAGAAACAAAGTATCATTATATAAACTTTAGAAGAAATTAAATAAAGTATAAAGGAACAATATGTTCATGTATTTGCAGCCAAAAAAATAGAGTAGCTGACTACTCAGGCTGTACGGTGTTCATTGTGTGAGACAGCCTGGGGGAATAAACTGTCTCTTTAGTGCCAACCTGAAGGTAAAAGTCAACAGTTTGTGTCCAGAATGTGTGAGGTCTGCAGAGATGTTGGCTGCCCCTTTCCTGACCCCTATCCCTGATGATCCTCTCTGCAAAGCTAAATTGTGTCAAGTAACAGTTTGAGTATTTCTAACATATTTGGACAAATGTGTATTTAATATAACTTGTTAAAGGGAAAAAACAGAAGAAAAGACTATTAGAAAGTTCCCGAAGACGTTAATGAAATGCCCAAAGATTATTCTAATTTAAAATGGCTAAAATCACACACATTATGAGAACCCCATTACTCAGCTTTTTTAAGGACTTTTTTCAAGTTTAAACCTCAGATGTTTGATACAAGCTTCAGTGCTTCATAAAAAGTTCATTTGGCCATCACTATCAGCTCCAGTGTTATGGGCTATATACTGGTCTATACTCGGCCATCGGTGAGTAGCTTGTTAGCTGTAGCTTCAGCAGCTGGACTTAAATAAAGTCAGCTTTATTGGCTGGTTTTTGCATACAAACTAAACCAATTGTCTGAGCCATTGACATAAAGTGTCATAAAACGTTTAAAAGACTAAAATAACCACCAAGATTAGCCTAAAATTTAAATTACTAACATATTTTTTGAAAATGTATCAGTAATATACACTACTCACAATAAGTTAGGGATATTGTTATTTATGAGTGCTATTCCTATTTGGTCTGAATCTTAATGAAATAAGTAAAAGTATCCTTTGATATTACTAATAATAGACTTAGACTTAGAGAGACTTAGACTTAACTTTATTCAATAAGGAATGAAAAGAAACACCATTTTCATTAGTGTAATATTTATTACCCCAAAAATGTAGACAATAACAAGGGTAGCCCCAAATAACACAATGTCAGTAGTTGGTGTTTCCAC
Source organism: Valencia hispanica (assembly GCA_963556495.2). Lineage (NCBI taxonomy): Eukaryota > Metazoa > Chordata > Actinopteri > Cyprinodontiformes > Valenciidae > Valencia > Valencia hispanica. The sequence continues at coordinate 46,120,124 of OY747716.1, read as the reverse complement.
CATTTGCCGCAATGACAGCTTGACAGCGACGTCTCATGCTCCTCACTAGCCTCATGTTGTCCTGAGGCGATGCGTTCCACTCTTCCACAAGTGCTACACGCAGTTCTGCCAGGTCACGTGGGGGTGGGGTACGATCATCCTGTCTCTGCTTCAGCTGGTCCCAAACGTGCTCTATGGGGTTCAGGTCAGGGGACATTGCTGGCCGTACGGTATGAGGCACTCCCACTTCCTGAAGTCGAGCTGTGACAATTCTGGTACGATGTGGTGGAGCATTATCATCCATGAACAGAAAGTTTGGGGGTGTGCTGGAGGAATCGGGGGATGATGATGGGTTCTATGATGTATCTGAGGTAAGAACATGCAGTGACTGAGCCATCTACAATAACCAAATCAGCGCTGACTGGTGATGTTTGCCCAGACTGTTACACCTCATCCACCAAAGCTAACCCTGGGGACCATGTTGACCTCGGCGTATCTCTCACCTCGCCTTCTCCAGCAACGCTGACGACCATCATTCCTGTGCAAGGTGACCCGACACTCGTCAGTGAACAGGACGGTAGGCCACTGCTGCATTGTCCAGGTCACATGGTCTTGTGCCCACTGCAAACGTTCACGCCGGTGTCAGTGGAGTCACCTGCAACGGTCGTCTGGGATTCAAGCCAAAGCGGTGGAGTCGGGTGCGAATGGTTTGTCTGGAAACCCTAGTACCCCTCACACTTCGTAAACGGGCCTGCAGCTGTGTGGCAGTTGCATCACGATGTCTGAGTGCATAGGTCCTTAGGTACTGGTCATAGTTGCGGTCTGTCACTCGTGGGGCTCCACTCCCTGGTCCGTCACGAACTCTGCAGTGAATCTCTGAAGTGAAACAAACACCAAATGTATGACATCCACTGAGTCTCTCACGATATCCCTAACTTATTGTGAGTAGTGTAGTAGTTTATAGCATTAGTATTTTCTTTGTTTGTCAGTATTTACTGACATCACTCAGATTTCTTGATTTGTTTTTGTGTCTTACAAACTTTAAGTTAAGGTAAAAAAAGGTGTTTGAATAAAGGGCTGAATTAAATTCTTTATTAAAATCTGTTCATTAAAGAATAGCATAAAATAACCAGGGCTGAACTTGAAATACATTTTTAAAATCTTTTGATAGTTATCAATAATAATTGATATTGATCAATATGACTATTCCTTTTATCGAGACATGCTCTTTTTCTATATCGTTCAACCCTACTTCTACAATTCAAATGACTGTTGAGCCTAGTTTATGCTTCTCCGTCAGCAAGTTTCCACCCAAACGTATTGACAGAGACATTTCCCTTTTATACTTCTCCGTTGTTGCAAAGCAATTCCCCTCCAGGACAGCAGGGGGTGCAGGCCTTTTCTGGCGTGCCGTCTCTGGTCGTCGACAGATTATTTACTTCAGCTTGTAAACGCACATCCACTCAAGGAGCAATGGCCGACAGAGAGCGAGTTTGGGTTGAGCTGGAAAGCTTATTACTAGAAGTGCAGCTCATTGAATCCTCTGAAAGCGCATGTAAACAAACACAGCGGTCTATTTTGTTGTTCTCTACACCTCCTGGTGTTCAAAATAAACAAAAGACCATATTAGATAAACTGGCCTTGCTATATAAAACATCTAGAGCCCAAAAGCTGCACTGACTACTAATTACATCAACACATTACATTACAGCACCGCTCTGGTGAAATGATCTTGGGCTGATGTTGGGCTGACCAATCACAGATGTGCGCTCTCTGTTGCGTTCGACAGATAGCTAAAACATTGGGCTGTACTCCGTCCGTTGTTGTGTGGCCGTAGGAGAGCCCTTCCGTCGACAGATAATGGCGCTCCGTGTCTCCGCACCTCCACAGACGGAGAAGCATAAACTAGGCTTCAGGTTAATTTGCCTCTCCTCTTTAGCTATGAATATGCTTGCATGGTTGGAGAGATGGACCGATATGAAAATATGGGCCAATATGGATGTCCAGTATTAATATTGCTGTCCTAGCCGATAACCGATAACCACAGTCCTGCGTTGACTGATACGATGTGCTAAAAAAATGACCTACATCGGACGATACTGGTGTTAATGCCGATATATCGTGCATCCCTAGTTGTTTGTTTTGTGGGGTGAATGGATGAAAAACCACCAATGTTTCCTTTTGATGTCTGCAGGTTTCATGCTGGATTCAGCACCTCATTCCCAAAATAGAGGATGGAAATGACTTCGGAGTCGCCATCCAGGTACGTCTGTTCCTGTGTTTCCCGTTTATTTTATGAATTTCAGCTCTTCCTGTGATGTTCCATCTCATTTTCTTATGTCTTGTGTAAATTTACAATCCCTAATCGAACCACAGGAGAAGATCTTGGAGAGAATCGCTGCAGTCAAGACCAAAGTCGATGGTTTTCAGACCAACATCAACAAGTAAGACAAGGATTAGGTTTTTCTGTAGAGCATGCCGTTTGCCCCTGTGTCAGGTTTTCTGGATTTGTAGGATGCATATCCACCAGCGCTCAGCTGTCGCCTTCTCTGTCCAAACAGGTACTTTTCAGAGAGGGGGGACGCCGTCGCCAAAGCCTCCAAAGATACTCATGTGGTAATCCTCTTTAATAAACACGAGGGAATTGATGCACGCTAAAATGTTTGTTGTTTCCAATCGTTGTGCTAAAACATTCGCTTCTTTCTGCTCACAGATGGACTACCGCACACTCGTCCGCGAAAAGGACGAAGCAGTCTTCTCCGAGATCAGAGTGATCGTCTTGGACATCCGTGGATTCTACGTAAGTCCTGAGGCTTTGCCAAACAGAAAGTGCTTATTGGAAAATGAAGAAAGTCTAAATTAAAACTGTTATAGAGTTTCTTTTTCATCTATGTTTAGTAGTTGAAACAAACTGAAGAGATTAAACATCTTCATGTCCTGGTGAAGGAAAGACTAGAGGAATGGGTTAGGTCTTTAAGCTAACTCGGCATTAAAAAACGCTGGAATCCTGAATTTCGTTTAACCCAGAATATTTAAATCCTGGACAATTTTGTGTTTTTGGAAAATGTATGTTTTAATTTAGAGGTCATAATAAAGAAAATGAATGGAAAGCAATAAAAATGAGCTGCAGATGACCTAATTCACCTGTTTCACCAACAATGTTTCCTGAAATACTGAACGAAAACATGCAACTCAAAACTTTTAGAGCTTTATAAATTCTCCAACCAAAAACATTTTTTGGGGGTTGTATTTGGTTTTGCGTTTACTGCAGATAATACAGAAATTGATATTCTATGATTATTCCCGTTTATGCATCATAGTATATGTACCCAGAGAACCTGCTGCACATTTGCTTTCTTTTCTTGACAACCCATATTGTTGCATTTAATTGATCATTTATACCAACGTTTACGTAATTGAACTTGAATATGTTATAGTTCAGAACCTGCAGGCCAGACCTAAAAGGAAATCAGAAATCTTTGTTGGGCAAAGAAACCCCAATCGGTGCATCTTTTTATTTTTTTGGGGCAGTTTAAACAGCCCTTAAAAGATTTTATAAAATAATGTTGATATTAATATAATTGTAGAGCCACAATATGAGGTGGTTTGGTAGTTCTGATCTGCTCTGCAACTCAATACTCTGAAATATTCAAAAGGATTTTTTTCTTTAAAGCAGGTGTTTGACCAGATACTTTTGCCCATAACCTCTGGTTCAAAAACCAGATGGCTAATTCCAAATGGAGCTGCCTTATAGTCCTTGAGTTTATTCATTAAGATCTGCAGAGGAAGAAATCCCGCCTCAGAGTGTATGCAAAATGTCTCATTTATTTACAGGAATTTAAATGGCTAAAGAAAAATTGTGTTCTTCTTAAACGAAGATGAAGATGATGTTTTTCAGTATTTCATAAACGTGTTGGCCAACATGGAGGGACAGAGTAAACCAAAACAGTTCCATTCTCAACCCTTCTAATGCAAACCCTTAAATAGGTTTTTGCAATCAATGTTTATCTTCTAACAGCATGAGCTCAGTTTCCGTGGGGAGTCAGTCAGGACCGGTTCTAATTAGGGTGACAGTCAGTGTGTTCTCAAATCAGAATAGTGCAGATATTTTCCGGATGACGTCTGTTTAGTCACTCTGATGCATTGTCAGCGAATGCATTACACACAAAAGTCTTTTTTTTTTTGTCTCTACATGACCTACTGTCCTAGATGTACTTCCTGAGAATATAACCAATTCATACATTCTAATCACAAAGAAATATTCCCTAATAAATGACAGCGTTGAGTTGCTTCTGGTTGCCTGGACCTCAGGTTCTGTAACCTAAATGTGTTAAAGAATTGCCAAATGTCAAAAATGACAAACAGGCCGGTTTATTTCCCTCCTCCGTCAAAACATGAGTTTGTCGTGTTGATCTTGTTAATAGCCATCTCAGGGAGGATTAGACACCAGAGTCCAAACATTTAGCTACTGTCAGAGTGTTACCTATTTTGCCATGTATGCTAGCGTTTTGAAAACTACGTTAGGTGGGTCTAAACATAAGGAAGTAAAGCAGATTTTGTGGAACATTGAGTCCTGTAACTTGTTTGAAGTATGTTTATCTTCAACATTCTGAATAGTGCATGTGTATCAGGACCAAGGGTGTGAAATTCACAGTGTTTGGCTGTGTCATGACTGGGAACGTTACTTTTGCTGTGTCGTCAATGTCTCTTCTTTTTTTGATTTAAGGACCAGAAAGCAGGTAAAGCTATGAGGGGTTTCTTTTCAGTTTCGAGCATTCAGCATGCCCATGTGAGAGAATCCGTATTGGCACAGAAAGCATAGAGTAGCATGAGATTTAATGATGTTATTATTCCATCGTCGCAGCGATACTTAGGTGCAGTTATGTCGAATATGTAGCAGCGGTGCCAACATGCGGTACACGTGGCATATTAGAACCGCAGCTCTCGTGGATGAATTTTGCAACATGTCCAGAAAACCTCTGGCATCTTGGCTAATCTAGTGACCAGGTTATGTGTGTTGTATGCATTATAAAGCAATGCTGGAGTGTTATTGACCCATTCAATGTTGGTAGATGAAGCAAAAAGGAGATATGCAATAGGAGATGAGGATTTATTGTATTGTTTATCATTATTGTGAAAACTTTGTTATGATAAGAATTGTTATTTATTGTGGCAACAGTAAATCCGCTTTTGGTTCCTTGAGAGCATTAACAAATATCAATGCATTTAAAATATGATTTAAAAGAGGTTATTTTTAGCTGTTTAGCAATATAAATCACATCTCTTGATGTAACTATAATAGTAGCCTATTTCCTAAGGTATACGTATTTTCAGAGCAGTGTTTGTGGGGCTGTGACTGCACTGACATGCAGTCACAGCCTTACAATTTTCAAAAATAAACCAAGTTATTACTGTTTTGTTTTTTCCACCCTTGTTTTTATTGTTATAAATACCACAAAGCATCATGATTAAAAACCTCCATATCTCCTATTTCTATGTGCAAATGTGTGACGGAGCATTAAAATAAGCCTTCAGAAGTGCTGGAGGAGACTTCATGTTCCATCAATAATACAAAATCGGACTGAAAAGTGGTTTCAAGTCCTGATCCGGTATAAATTGAAACCTAAATATGGTCCATTAAAATGTTAGCTGGTTTTATTAGAGCCAGGCAATCATCATCGGCAATGACTGTAGTCGTCTCCCAGCCTGAGGGAAGAACATGCAGTGGATGTTTTTGTGGGTTTTCCTGACAGGCAGCATGAACAGGGTGAGCAGGTTGTGGCTGGGAGGGTTTCAGGCTTTTAATTTAAACTCTGTGCAGACACGTCAGCTTTACTCCTTCATGCAGGCTTGCCATTCAGGCTTTTAGGACGGTATTACCAAAAGTTTAAAAGAAAAACAGGTCTGCAGGTAGAAAGTTTGTTCATTTTAAGACATTTAATACACAAGTCTGACATCTTATCACCAGAGTGTAAAGCCTCTGCAGCATAAAAACGCAAAAAGGCTAATTATGCAGTAAATAAGTAACTTCTATATATACTGTTGCTTTTTAGATAAACATGTTGAACAAAACTATTTGGTAGCTCACTTAACGTTTTGAGTTCTCCCTACTTGCTGTAAGTTCGTCATATATTTAAGTTGTTTTAAATCCATTCGGTCAGCGTGTTGTCTGTTTGAAAGTTATTAATCTGTATTTTTCCAGACATTTCAGTGGAGGAAAAAATATTTTAATAAAATAAGTTGTTCTAACACGAGACATGAGAGATTCTGAAATAACACTGTTTTGCTTCTTTCTGCTGCTTGTTTTGAACATCGCTCATCACACACAGGCAATCAACAAAAAGAATATTATAGTAACTTAATTCAAAAAGAAAAACTTGTATTTCATACTTTTTAATACAGTTATACATGTTTTACAGCTAACTGCAAACTCAAAATGTTCGCCCTGAAAATTTGATTTTCAAAAATTTCTAACAGAAATGTGATGTTAAGACCACCCAGTCGTCTGTAGGACTGCAGACATTTCTCCAGCAGCATTTAACATCCTCCAGAAACTGGCTGTTCAGAGTGTTGTAGTCAACCGTATTAATGGAATGTTTAGTGGAAGGAAAAATGTATGATAGGGAAAAAAAAAAAAAAAAGCACAATCGACAGGGATAACTATATCCTTGAGAGGTTGTGAGCTAAAGCCCATTTGAGAACTTGGAAGATTCACAAGGTGTGAACCGCAGCTGCAATCAGAGCTTCATGAGCCACCGCACACCATGTTTCTTGTTTTAAGACTGCTTACTGAAGTTTGCTTTTTATTTGGAAATCAGGTTCAGAATCCACGTTGCTTGAAGCCCAGAGGAAAGTTTCGGTCAGCGGCGACCTGGGGTTCCATGTCATCTGCTGGTTCTGGTCCACTGGGGTTTAGCAAGTCCAGAGTCAGAGCTCAAGGGTGTCATAAATACAACCTGGGCTTCCTTTACGTCTCAGCCTGAACCACCACAGGCTGATCTCGTCCATGCCACGCTACATTGATGCAGTAATTCATGCAAAAGGAGCCCCAACCAACTTCTAAATATATATTTACTGTGCAACACATGAACATACTGAAAATCCTTTGTTGCAATTTCCTGAAACGATTTTTTTCTCACCAGCTTTACGCCGTAATCTCCAAATACTTGAAATATGTGTGAATCAGTTTGACTGAAACTCCTCAATTTGATTCCATTATGTTCTGAGATGCTGCAGCTTTAGTTAATGTAGGTTAAAGCTGATTCATTTCAGCTAAAACTATACAAACATTTTAAAACTCCCTTCATCAACAATACTGAATCTTTTCATATGAGGTGTTTAAAAATCCTGCTTGAAACTGTGTATAACTCCAGTTCTTAGTGATTATAAATACCAAACACAAAATAAGCCTGTTAGGTTAGTAGAAAGCATTCATAAACACCAACCGAAGTTTAAAATGGCATTCATAAAGTGTGGATGATGATGTGTTTTTGCGGGAATGGCTTAAAGATTCCTCCTAACATGAGTAAAAAAACAGTTTAAGTCAACAAACACCTTTAAAGATCCTCAGTCTAAAAAATGAATCACAAGCCCTCCTCACTGCTTGGAATGATATAAATCAACATGGACGGCTTTATGATATTTAATCCCCCCCGATCTGTTTTTTTTCCCCTTCAGGCTGAGCTTTATGACATCATCACTAAGAACCTGGAAAAGGTGACCAATCCAAAAGGAGAGGAGAAGCCGTCGATGTACTGAAGCTGGTGTCCCTGAGCTGCGTTCAACAAATCAATCCATGCTGCACCACTCGATCCAGTCTGACAGGAGTTTCATGATTTTTTCCCTCTACAGTCCATAAAGTAAACAAATAACTGGATGTTGGTTTCATTACTTTATTCTAATGCAACACTTCATTTCTGATCCAACATTTGCACTAAATTGAACTCGTCAAAAAATAAAGAACTTCTTTTTCCAAACTGTGGGAAATAATCTTTTATTCGAAACAAAAGAACTTGACATGATGCATCATTCATTTACCAAATGCTTAAAAGAAAAAAAATCTGAACAAAAAACATTTTCCTGATACAAAAACCAAGAAAAGAGGACGTCAAAGAGAGAATATTAGAAACTGAAAAACAGCTGAGAGGTCACACCTCAGGTCCCTCTCCACCGGGGATGAGCTGCAGAGGAGGAGGAAATATTTCAGGGTGAATTATTCTGAGAGCCGGACCGGAGCTGGAGAGAAAATAAGAGGTTCATGTTTTCCTACCATGGTGATGTTGTTTCCATTCAGGAGGATCTGGTCCAGTTTGGTTATCCTCCTTCCCTCTGGGGTGATCTCACTGCAACGCAGAGAAGGAAAGGCATTGAACAAACAGACGAGAACTGGATGGATAGCTACAAAGATGGATGGATAAACAGACACATGGATGGATAGACGAATGGATGGATAGATAGATAGATAAACATGATGGATGGATAGATAAATGGGTAAATGGATAGATAAATGGAAATAGATGGCTGGATAGATGGATAAACATGATGGCTGGATAGAAGGACGGGTAGATAGATGGATGAATAAATGGATGGACGTGTAGATAGATAGATAGATGTATAGATAGATAGATGTATAGATAGATAGATCTATAGATAGATAGATGTATAGATAGATAGATGTATAGATAGATAGATGTATAGATAGATAGATGTATAGATAGATAGATGTATAGATAGATAGATGTATAGATAGATGTATAGATAGATAGATGTATAGATAGATAGATGTATAGATAGATAGATGTATAGATAGATAGATGTATAGATAGATGTATAGATAGATGTATAGAGATAGATAGATAGATGTATAGATAGATAGATGTATAGATAGATAGATGTATAGATAGATGTATAGATAGATAGATGTATAGATAGATGTATAGATAGATGTATAGATAGATAGATGTATAGATAGATAGATGTATAGATAGATAGATGTATAGATAGATAGATGTATAGATAGATAGATGTATAGATAGATAGATAGATAGATAGATAGATGTATAGATAGATAGATAGATAGATAGATAGATGTATAGATAGATAGATGTATAGATAGATAGATGTATAGATAGATAGATGTATAGATAGATATATAGATGTATAGATAGATAGATGTATAGATAGATAGATAGATAGATAGATGTATAGATAGATAGATGTATAGATAGATAGATGTATAGATAGATAGATGTATAGATAGATAGATAGATAGATAGATGTATAGATAGATGTATAGATAGATGTATAGATAGATGTATAGATAGATAGATAGATAGATAGATAGGCTAACTTACAACTCTGTGACGTCCTCCAGTACCATGTCTGAAAGTCAGAGTTAAGGGGGAGGAGTTTGAGGGTTCATTTGTGGGGGCGGGGCCACAGGTGTTTCACAGCCTGTCGGTTCAGTTCATACCACACAATTATCAGTGTGGTGTTTTTTTTTCCCCCATCTGAACACCTGCATGAGTTTTAGAAAGGATACTGACGAAGTCGTCGAAGCCGAGCAGCGTGCCGACGATTTCCTTGTCGGTTTTCATCACTATGTGGATCCTGGAGCCGATACATTTGTCCACAAGCTCTGCAAAACAGTGACAGTTGGGATTTCATTTATATTGTTTAGATCTGACTTTCTGATCGACACTCGTCTTCTTAATTGTTTAAATCAATATGTATTAAAAGTATTAAAACAATCCGGCTGCATTATCCTTAGCAGCAGATTGAATGGCTGCCAATGAATCCCTTCAGTGGGACTTTGCATGAGGCAACCACAGGTGTATCAGTAATTAGGTTATGTTAGAGAAGGTCTGCTTGTGGAAATGTTCGGGCAACACATGCAAAAAAAAAAATGTGTTCGTCTAATTGAATCTGATTTTAAAACCACGTTTGTTCTCTAAACAGAAAAAAAACATCACAAGCACATTCGTCATGCCTGCGTCACACAAAAGTACAACAACAAGCCTGAAACGTCCCTGTTTCTGTTCCACACCCAAAGGTTCAGCTACCTGAATCAGAAAACAACGTTTTCAAGATTTTTACGTACCGAGTGGGAGCAACTGTGACGGGTTGGTCGCTGGTGTTGCCGCCATCTTGAATCGAAAGCAGCCCAAACCAATCAACACAAGACTTTAATCGCTATCAGACAAAAGCAATCGACTCCTCCCACCCCAATCGCATTTCTAGCTTTTTATATAGTTGTTTATTTTTTTTAATACGATCTTACTCATATTGGTTTAACAGAAATGAGACTGAATCGCTTACTGTTTTAACAGAAACGTTTTGAATTTGGTTATTCTACTTTACTCCACATGATGGCGCTTGGCTGTAACGGTTGACGCACGACGACATTTGGGTGTCAGAAAGTCAAGATAGTTCTCTGCCGTGGTAGATAAACAAAATTTCGATTTGAAGCAATTCGTCCGTTATTTTCATTTAATTTTGCTCAAATAGCATAAGAAAAATAGTCAGACAGTAAAAAAAACAAAACACTGATCTTAATTCAAATGGAATAGAACAGAATAAAATTGACCTTATTGGATTGTAGACAAATACATTGGGACACATGTGGAAACACATATTAAACACCATATAACTATAAAATATACAATAAGCAACAATAAAACTGGTTCAAATTACAAAATTCTTAACCTGGGCACAACTGCATAAAAGTCTGAATAAAAAAGTGTTTGACAAGTTTTGAAGGATGGGAAACTCCAGCTGCACACCTTCAGTCCAGTTAGATTTAATATTAGTTGAGTGAGGTCAGATTTATTTTTGAAATGGAGTTAACAGGTTAACTGAGATTCAGGAGCAAGGCCACTCCCCAAACCCGCTTCATAAATCCTAATCAGTCTTGACTCGATTGATCCGGTACCTCACGCCTGCTCTACGTCTCTAATCACGCCGCGATACACATATCAACTCTGCCTGCCCTTCATCCCTCGTCTGTCTCGTTCGTTTTCACCCCTCCCATCCCCTCCCTCTAGGTCACATGTGTCAAAGTCAAGGCCCGGGGGCCAAATCCGGCCCGCCATAGCCATTTATGTGACCCTCTAAACTCTGAAGTACATTATAAATAGAATGCCTTTGAGTTTGACACCCCTGCTCTAGGTCCTGGGTCCTGCCGACCCGCCTTTTCGTTGCCAGGTCCTGCCGCCCCGCCCCTTTGACCCTCCCCTTTTTTCGCAGCACAGCCTCCTTGTTCTGCGCTCCAGTTTACTCCTGTACCACCTAACGTCTCTCTCTTTTAGGTTACGTCTGGGGGGGTGCTGAGCAGGCTCGGAAAGACGATTTCCCGAAGACTGCACCCCCACACTGAGTCTTCCTCCGGGTCTTCGGCGACGCCTCTCCCCAGACCATTCAATTCTCCGTGCCTTCAATAAACCGTTAATTCTGAATCTGTAGCGTGGTCCTTGCTAGTGAAATACTCCTCAGAGTCCATCGAGATAAAAAAAATCACTGGCAAAACAGTACAGTGGAATCATTTTAGATTGCAATACATTTTGAAACATAGAAATAATATAAACAGGAGGGTCATGGGTTTGAATCCCAGACTAGGGTCTTTCTATGAGGAGTTAGCCTGTTTGAGCTATGTTTGCATGAGTTCTTCCCAGATACGAAGGACGTTTTTTTTACAGTCCACAAACAAACAAACAAATTTCCCTTAGGTATGAGTGTGTCTCATTGTTAACCTGTGATTGCCTGGTTACCTGCCCAGGGTGCTACCCGCCTCTCCCCCAATGACCGCTTGAGATAGCTAACCGCCCCTCCACCCCTACACACACACACACACGCGCACACACACACACACACACACACGCACACACACACACACACACATGACCCTGCAAGGATAGGCAGGTATAGAGAATAGATGGGTGAATGGATGGATAGATTTAGAATTCCAGCTTCATGGCATTTTCGTATTTCCAACAAAAAAATTGGATTTTATGAGTATATTGAAATCTAGGTGTAGTAATGGACTCAGACCTGAACCTCCAGGGTCACATAAAGGCAATAACAAGGTCAGCGTTCTATCACCTGAAGAACATTTCTAGAATTAAAGGACTGATGTCACAACAGGACCTTGAAAAACTCATCCATGCGTTTATCTTTAGTCGGATTGATTACTGCAACAGCATCTTCACAGGTCTGCCTAAAAAGTCAATCAGACAGCTGCAGCTGATCCAGAACGCTGCTGCTCGAAGTGATGAATTTCTCCCGACCCATCTCTCCACCATCTTGCTCCACTTCCTTCATTCTTTTATATCAACCCTGAGCTCCCGAAACGTACTAAAGTTTATCTCTTGACATTTATCTGCAATATTTCTTGAATGTATATTTGGCAGCATGGCCGGATCTACTGGGGTGGCACAGGGTGGCAGTTTCCACCCTAAATGAAAGACTTACCACCCCAGCCGGCAGCTATGAATTCGAGAAATAGTTACGTAAAATTGGACATTGGTAGCATGTAGCTCTTTTTTCATATTCCATGAAAATCACTGCATTATATTCTCTTTGGTGAACCTTTAAAGGTGCTCTGTGGAGTTTGGTGAGAATGTTGTAGAAGACATTGCACCATGTGGCCGTTGGAGGAACTGCAGTTAGCAAAATGCGCACTCCCTTGACGTTCAAGCTTGTGCTCATTAGTCCGAGCTCTACGGCGGTCAGAGGCCATTTTTGCTCTCTTTGTTGCTCTGAACAAAATTCTTCTGTTCTTTGACTTATGTGGAGTTTGTGTGGGTGTCTGGGCTGGTTATCTAGCAGCCGCCTCCTCGTGAACACGCATACATGGGTAGGTACGTGCGCCATTGAGTGAAGGAATGGGCTCTCACAAGCACACACTGAGGTGGTACCGACCCGAACCACTTCAAAATAAATGGAAAAAAATAGTACTTGCAAAAAGCACTAGATTCAATTGTATCATCAGGACATGAAAAAAAACTGACTATAGATTTTTGTAAACGCTTTTATTTTGAACAAAAACAATACACAATTGCAGCTTCAAGCTGCTTAAATAACCTGAAGCAAAAACAAATACATGTAAGTATCTGTCATGTATGTAAATACTGCTGAGTGAAGGAAGCATGTGTTTTGACTGAGCAATAAAACCAAAAGTTCAGTACCTTGTTTCAGTAAAAAAAAATTCTCAACACAATGTATGTATTCTCACCTATAGGTCCAGCTCAATCTATAGGTACGTCCTTATTCATTTGCTTTGGTCGAAATGCTGTGTGATACACTACATATATATATATATATATATATATATATATATATATATATATATATTCTGGCATATGTTGCCACCCCTGAAAAGTTCTTGCCCCTCTCTTGCCACCCCATAAATATTTTTCTAGATCCGCTACCCACTGTATAACTGAATTCATTTGAAATAAACCAGTTCTGAAGCTTAGAGGCCCCACTTACATACAGGTAGATTTAAATCAATCCATTTCTTAGTATTTATCAGTATTATACATTTATATTTAGATACAATGCTTACAAAAAACAACCAAAGTGTATGAACATATCGTTTATTAAGCTATTTGATTTTAAATATATTTATTTTTTTCTTCTTCTTCTCCTCTGTGAAGCTTTTGGCGGCACAGCGAAGCCAGAAATGTGTAAATATAGTTTTTAAAATAAAGTGTGCTTTAAAAGCTAAAGCTAGCTGTGCTAACACCTCCGTGAAGCTTTTAGCGACAAAGCGAAGCCGGAAGTGCGCAAATATTTATGTATATATTTAAATTAAGTGTGCTTTAAACGCTAAAGCTAGCTGTGCTAACACATCCATGAAGCTTTTAGCGGCAAAGCAAAGCCAGATGTGCACAAATATATATATATATATATATATATAAATTAAAGGAGTATATGCAAGTTTTCCCCCAAAATAAACGTAACAATAGCCTTTTTATTTGACCACTTATGACTCAAACATCTCCTAATGAGCATACTGACACCTTGTCAGCTCACAGTGGGTGCACCTATAAGACTGTATCCAATTTTTTTCTATTTTCCGTCGGGTCGGATTTTCCTGCGCTGTCTGTTAAATTTCAGAAAATTTCATATAGCCCCTTTAAGTGTCCTTTAAAAGCTAAAGCTAGCTGTGCTAACACCTCCATGACGCTTTAAGCGGCAAAGCCGGTGTAGGTACCAGATCTGCTCGGGTAGCCAGATCTGCTCGGGGTTCCTGCGCTTGCCAATAACGTCACATTACGGCAACGCCACTCTGACAAACTACATTGCGCCCCATTTTTAACCCTGCCAAGCACTATATAGTGAAATGTAAAAGAGACATAAATGTTAATAACAGCTCCTGTGGGGATCATCTTTACTGGTACTGCTCTTCCATTATGGGCTTTGGAAAGAGTTTAGCTGGTTGTTATTAACCATATTTTGACAGATTTTCCATTACGATCTTTTTTTTTTTTTTTTTTTAGAAACCCCAAAAAATGACAAATGTTTAACTATAAGCCTACATAAAATCAATATCAGACTATCAAGAAAAAGGCTCTCAAAACAAGTCATTTACATACATTTTTGCATGTACAGTATTTATATAACACCCCTTGCTGTTTGTTCGTGTGTTGTATACTTGCTAATGTTCAATAAAGTTCTTTTAAAAAATGCACAGTGCCTCAACATGCTAATGTTCAGCCAATCATGTAGTGTAATGTTAGCGTTCAGCCAATCATGTAATACGACGTCATAATTAGGCGCAGGCCCCCGAGCAGATCTGGCTACCCGAGCAGATCTGGTACCTACACCGGAAATGTGCAAATATATTTTTTTAAATCAAGTGTGCTTTACAAGCTAAGGCTAGTTGTGCTAATACCTTCATGAAGCTTTTAGCGGCAAAGCGAAGCCGGAAGTGCGCAATTTTGTTTTTCTTTTTTAAAATAAGTGTGCTTTACAAGCTAAGGCTAGTTGTGCTAATACCTTCATGAAGCTTTTAGCGGCAAAGCGAAGCCGGAAGTGCGCAATTTTGTTTTTCTTTTTTAAAATAAGTGTGCTTTAAAAGTTAAAGCTAGCTGTGCTAACACCTCCGTGGAGCTTGTAGCGGCAAAGCGAAGCCGGAAACGCCCAAATATATTTATTAAAATTAAGTGTGCTTTAAAAGTTAAAGCTAGCTGTGCTAACACCTCCGTGGAGCTTGTAGCGGCAAAGCGAAGCCGGAAGTGCGCAAATATATTTATTAAAATTAAGTGTGCTTTAAAAGTTAAAGCTAGCTGTGCTAACACCTCCGTGGAGCTTGTAGCGGCAAAGCGAAGCCGGAAACGCCCAAATATATTTTTTTAAATCAAGTGTGCTTTACAAGCTAAGGCTAGTTGTGCTAATACCTTCATGAAGCTTTTAGCGGCAAAGCGAAGCCGGAAGTGCGCAATTTTGTTTTTCTTTTTTAAAATAAGTGTGCTTTAAAAGTTAAAGCTAGCTGTGCTAACACCTCCGTGGAGCTTGTAGCGGCAAAGCGAAGCCGGAAGTGCGCAAATATATTTATTAAAATTAAGTGTGCTTTAAAAGTTAAAGCTAGCTGTGCTAACACCTCCGTGGAGCTTGTAGCGGCAAAGCGAAGCCGGAAGTGCGCCGCAGGGAACCGTCCCGTTGTAAGTCGAGCCAGGGCCAGCTTCAGGTTTTTGCTGCTTGTGCGTGACTAGGTTCGGGTCTTCAAAATTCGGCTCCGTCCGTCCGCTGTTTACGTCGGACTCCCGAAGGGGAAACCGAACACGGACTGCCAGAACGGAACCCTAACGGCAGAAATGGAGACTCAGGCCAGAGACGATGCGAAAGGGCCGGTGCTGCACATCGTGGTGGTTGGATTTCACCACAAGAAAGGCTGTCAGGTAAATCAAGTCAAACCTCCTGCTCCATGCTAACTGTAGCTAACTGTCAGTCACGTTAAAGACTGTTGATTTGTGTGGGAGTCTTGCCCTCAAAAGGAAAACATTATCGTGTAGATGTAATAATCCTAATTAATAGGTTGTTCTGTAAATAATAAGCATGAAAGTTAAGTCCTTCATCCGGGCGGAGATGGATCATCAGCTGTTTGCTCTGGGATCTTATAGCTTGTTTAACTCTTTTTCTGTTTTCAGCTCCCTTATTTTATTTTTTACAGTTCAGTGTTTTCCCCCCTGATCCTACATCCATGTTTACTACACAAATCGATTCGGGTTAGTCGATCGATTTGCTACATGATTATTTTTTTCCTTTGCAGTGGTTTCAGTTGTTATAATGCTCCAGCATAGACATCAAAACTTTGACATACTTCCTGGAAAACAAGACGACTCCTTTCTGATCTCATCATGTCTATTAAAGCAATCGTGTTTGCTAGGATTTATCCTAGCAGTAGCTTATTTAGTGCATAAATCTGGGGACATGTTTCATCTGAAGCATCGTAAAAAACCTTTGAAGTAATAAATATCTTAATGAATTTAACCTAATTGTCATTTAGGTCTTTGTTGCAGTTTGGTGATTGTTTTGTTTAGGCATAGACCTCCACAGTGTGATAACTTTGAGTATAAACATCTGCGTTTAACTATTTTAAATAAACATAAATTTATAAAATGACCCAGTTGGATTTATTTAAAGGGAAAATATTTTATTCTTGCTGCTGTTGCTGCTAAAATAAGCCGCTGGTCATTAGACTTAAAAGGAATGATAATAATTAATAAATAGCAGATATATTGTTGCTGCAATATCAGTGTGTGCAATACTACCATCAGAAAGGATTGTATGGCACATTATGTCAGTTCTTTATTGTCTTTCAGGTGTCAAACAATTGCTTTGCATGTAAATAATACATTCCACAGGAATTATTTCCATCATGATGATCAAGCTTTGATTCCACTTGAGCTTTAGCGTCTTGGTGACTAAGATCTATAACAGATATGGCCGTAAAGGTCAGTGACAGACTGTCCAATTGGCCTAATGTTATTGACTGGAGGAGTTTGGATATAGCAGGACCAGAAATATAATGTCCAACCAGTCGTTGCATTAACAATATTGTCACATGGTGCAATTTGGAGGGGTGTGCACATTTTTTAAACCAGTTATAACCGGTCTGTGATCTGTACGAAACATGTTGATGAAGTTCTTTGCTCAAAATCACTCTCTCATGAAGCGATCTCACCAGATCAATTCTGGATAATTTCAGTCCCTTTCAGAATGAGCCATTTAGAGCGCTCTGTCACTTTTATACAAATTAGTGGTTGTAGACCACACCCACCCATATTGTTACTAGGTTGTGGGTTTGCTACTGATCCTGCCAAAATGTAAAAATAAAAAAAGTGGAAATAAACGCATAAAAAATACAATTGAAAATAAGTAAACAAATGTGGAAGTAAATAAATGTGGAAATACATAATTATTTTATTATTTATTTCCACATATATTTATGTATTTTAAATGTTTTTATTTTTTTATTTCATACATGCACTTCCAATTTTCTTACAAATCTATCTGTTTACTTGCACATTAATTTACGTAATTCCAATTGTATTTCAAAATGTATTTATTTATAATTTTGGCAGGATCAGTCCATCATATGTTCAGTGTTCGTCTTTACACTACATAATGCACATTTAAAATATGTCGTTTTCCATTGAACAGAAAAGAAACCCGTTCAACTTTAAGTGTTTTTAATTCAAATATGTGCAGGTTTATTTTTGTGCAACATTAAATTTATAAATTAGTAACCAGGAAAACGGACGATTGTGTTTTCATAACATTTAGCTTTTAATTTATTCAAAGTATATAAATCTTTGTTATGAGATTTTTTGTTTTGCATAAAAAAAAAGAAAAAAGATTAAAATATTTTTTAGATGCGTTTTGCACGATAAATTTGATTAAAATGGCATTCAAAACTTTTTTTTGAGCTTGTTCTGCTGTAATGTATCTGGAAAGTGAGAATGTTCACAAGCATTCATCTTGACATATATAAAGAAAAGAATATATCGCAATAAATATCGTTACCGCACACGCTTTAGATTATATCACAATAAAGATTTGAGGCCATATGGTCCAGCTTTACGTTCATCCCATTACAGTTTGGTGGTGTGCGCTCTTTTCTACAGTCGGAAATCTGACTCCAGAATATGATGGTTCCTGTCTTCGCGGGGCCAGTTAGCACCTTTTAAATGCAAGGCCTCCAAACTGTAGCCGGAAAAACTCATAGATCCCGTCAGTCTCCCACTTAACCAAAAGGAGGGTGCAATTTGGAGTTGTGTGCACTCGTTCGGTTTAGTTTAATTGGCATTTGCTTAGCGTTTAAGGTGGAGTTTTGTGCCGAGTCATGTCGCGTAGATCAATACAAACATTGTGCCATTTATAAATGGTGGAACATTTTTAGAAACAACCACTTAGAATGTCTTCGGGTATGAATGGATAACTGGCTTAAGGGGTTGGTTAATTCACATCCTGTGACCACAAGTTAAAGAGCAATAAAAATTGTACTATTAAGAAAGATTGTTTTGGGTTCTTCTGAACTTAATAATGGACATCAAGTCAATCAAACTTTATTTATGAGGCGCTTTTTTATACAAACATTGCAGCTCAAAGTGCTTTACAGATTAAAAATGACCCCACTTAAATCACATTCCCCTCACAGATTTAAAACTATGATCACAATTATACCTCCCCTACATCAGACACTTTTCCTTTCAGAAATTTGTTTTTATGCCAGTCTAAATAAAATTATATGTTATTATTTTGAAGCTTAAAAAAAAAGCCCCACTGTCATCTGAAAGCTCGGCCTGTGAGCCGTTTTTTTAAACCCGGAACCAAAAAACCCAGAGAGCTCGGATGCTGCGTTATTATCCGGGTAAAACCTGTGAAGATGTGCTCTGCTGTGTTTTGTCTCCGTCATCAGCAGGAAGTGGCGAACACGAGGCGTCCTCTAGTTTCCTGCCCGGCGCTGCTTTTAAAATTCATGATGCGTGTGTGAGGCGAACGGGGCAGCCATGAAACCCAAACGGTGAGCCTCCCACGTTGTCGCCGCTCTCCCATCTGTCTGCATCATGTCGCTCTGCGGCCTCAGGAGCAGCTGCTCTCCACAACGAAAGATTAAAAATTAAAACCTCTTTCTAACGTAAAGATGAGAGCGAGAACGCACTCTGGTTATCCGATATGGGTCAGCGGCCTCCTGCTGGGCTTCAGGTGTTTTAAGGCCTCCTCTTCCTGTTAATCAGCTTCCCTCTCTGTTCTTCACAGCCGAACACAAACTGTATGCTCATTTTAGGGCGGGGCGATTTCAACTTTTATCGCGCTATAATCTGAAGCAAGTGCGGTGACAATATTTATTGAGATATATTATTTTTTGTCTGTTCACACGTGTGAAAATGACATGTTTTTGAACATTCTCACATTCCAGATACATTGCAGCAGAACACCAATAAAAAAAAAAGCATGGCATGCCGTTTAAAGAACATTTATTGTGCAAAATGCATTTTAAAAACGTTTAAATCTTTTTCCCAAAAAAAGGCAACAAAAAATTCTCATAACATAAAACAAAGATGAAGATATTTTAAACAAATGAAAAGCTAAATGTTATGAAAACACAAAGTGCAAAATGTAAAAAATAGAATTAAATTTTTTTTTCTTCTTTCCTGATTACTTATTTATAAATGTGATGTCTCACAAAAATAAAGCTGTACATGTTTGAATTAAAAATTTCAGGTTTCTTTTCAGTTAAATAGAAAACAAGTAATTTTAAACTTGCAACATCTAGTGTAAATACGAACTCTGAACATCAGTATTCATCCTCCTTGCATACCTGGTACAAGGTACCTTGGCACAGCTTGATGACATCATCAAACTCCGCAATCGCAGTCTCTACCGTTCGCTAAATTTATATTGTTTCTACCTTGTAGCGTTTATATCGCCCACTACTAGTTCACTGTTACTTTGGGAATAAATATATGTGAAAATAACGAAAGCTATTACAGAATCTCTGTTTAATATTGGCGCATACCTGGTGTGTTACCGTATAACAGCAGAACTAGAGCAAAAAAATCGAGGAATGATGGAAAAAAGGAGAAACATAACCAATAAAAACGTCTATGTGTGGAACTAAAGAGCTTAACAAAATCGGCTACAGTGATGGAGAGAGAAATGTGAACAAAAAACTGTCCAACAGAGATGGGGAAATGAGCTCTTAATTACCTCATTAGACGCCTTCAACGATGACGAGCAGAATTTAAACATCCGTGGTGCAAAAATAAATAAATAAGGAAGACAGGCTAAAGTCCAAATCCAGCTGCATGTTGCGCTCAAACGGCCCCGAAATGCAACACAAGTCCAACAACAGGAGTTTTCCCCAACAGTTGCCCTTCTATGGTGCATTCAGGTACGACTCGTTTTTAAACTGGCACCTTCTAAAAACGTATTTTAACTTTCTTTGTTTACAGCTGCATAAAGTAAAAAATAATAAATACGAAAAAAGAAAAAATATTCGACTGAACCATGAGTTTTAAAACCGAGGTAATTTTTTCATGTACCTTTTAACTCTTCTAATCGTATGAAAACATCTGACCCAAACTGTGAACTCTCTGGCGTACTTTTTCCTTTAATTGTATCTTCTTTGTCATCGATAACACCACAGTTATTACTAAAGAATCTGCCAGTGTTTTTACCACAGATATTCAAGCTATTTCTGTTTCATTTTGGATTTTAAAATCCAAGACAAGCAAAGAAAAAAAAATCTAAATTCTTCTTTGTGAAAACATTGATGGAAACCCCTATGTTATTTGGAAAATAATTAGATTATACTGGGGGAAAAAAATGTTTTTGTCCTTTTATCAGTTGCCAGTTTTGTCCCTGATATTAATAATGTCATTATTGATCTAGAATAGAACGGTTCCAGAGATGTAACATGTGCTATAGTTTCGATTTTTTAGCTTTTCTCCCCTCAGTTTGTTTTCAGTTTCAGTTCAATATTATTCACAATGACACTGCAAGTCGTTCATACGTGCAAATTTTGTTCCTACTTAAGAACTTGCAGCATATTTTCCATTTTATGTGTCCATAGGGGGAAAAAAATATCAACTTTTCTAATTAAAATCCGCCGGACAGCCCTCATAGAACGCTGGATATCGGTATCAGCCGGTAAGAGCCTGATCGGTGCATCTTTAGACTCAAGTCTGAAATTCAAAGTCTCCAAATCATTAAAAATATTTTTTTAATAGCGCAGCTCTCTAAAAGCATGATTTTAATGTTAGTATTAAATTTCGTCTGACTTATCAGCTAAATCTCTGACATGTTAAGACTTCAAAATTTAAAAGCGGAGAAATAAAAACAACAAACCAAAAAGAGAAACACTTCTGCATGTTTTTCTAGTATGCAATCGGGCTTATACTTTAACCGTACTGGAAAAACTGGGTTATACGGCTTTAAATGTGTTTACAAGCTTTCACTCTGGTTTACAAATAGCTCTGCGTTTATAAAGATCATCAGTCCTGCAGAGCGAGCTGCGACGCCTCGGGGCCCGGGGGAGTCGGTCCGGGTTCTTCCTCTTGGACTGAGTCATTGTTTGTGGATGTGTGCTGCGTTCAGGAGCAACAGGTTTTAGCTGAGCGTTGCAGTTGCAGGCTGCTACGGATTTCACCGCTGGAAACCAAACAAATATTGTGAAAGATCTAAAAAGTCTGAGCTACAAAAGCAACATTTGTGTGTATTTTTTAACAATCCAAGGCAAAGGAATTTACTGTGTGAAAAACCTTATCAATTTATTAAGAACTGAGTTAATGAGTCATTTAAAGAGGAGGTTTAAGCAGCTAAACCATCTCTATAGAAGCTGGAGTTTAGACAGTTAGCTGCTCCGGAGCAAACAGGTGTGTCTCATAACAATGCCAAGCCGTAAAGTAACCAGCAGTGTCCAGAGAGACGAGCAATTGTTGCTGCCCAGCAATCTGGGACGGGTTAATTTTTTTTTTTTTATTTAACCTTCATTTTACTAGGAATTAGGGATGTGTATTGGTTAAAAAAAAAAAAATCTGGCGATACTATATATATATATATATATATATATATATATATATATATATATATATATATATATATATATATATATATATATAAGACTATAATGTGATTTTAAAAACTGAATTTAACTTTTTAGCATTCTAAACGCTCCAACCTGTTTCATACTTTAACACATCCAGTTTTATTACTAGATCTAGTCGATCCACTGGAACAAAGAAGGTGAAAACAGCCACAAACTACCAGTCATACTTTTAATTTTACTACAAAAATTACTGTCATCCATAATGGTTTTATTCAAATCCTTAAAAAAAAAAAGATACTTTGCTTTTGAATATCGATACAATATTGGGGAAATAAAATATCGCGATATATCTGGGTATCGATATTTTCTTACATCCCTACCAGGAATGATCCTATTGAGATTAAAATCTCTTTCACAAAGGACTCCTAGCCAGCACAGCAGCCGAAACAGTTCAAAACAAGAGAAGTAAAATATAAAAACAGACGATATACAACAAACACAAACTGTTTCAAAAATTAATCATAAATCATCATTTCAACTCGGTTACAACACATGTGCATCTGGTGATGAAATAGTCCTTGATCCTAGCTTTGAATTTTCTTTGTCGGTAAATGGTCTAATTTAAAATGACTGCAATTTTTTTGTAATTTTTAATTAATAGGGCAAAGGTTTAAAGGGCAGACAGACTGGCTGCAAGTCTTCCCAGGAGTGGACATCTTAGCAGATTCATGCAATTTCTAAGAGGAATTATTCAAAAAGTATGTTTTTTTTTTTTGTTTTTTTTTAGATTTAGAAGAGAAAGCCTCTTCCCTCTTTGTACAATATGGCAACAGTTTTTCCAATCTTTTAGTTGTTTTCTTTTTAAGGAAGAACAAGACCTTTGGACAAGTGCGAGCAAAGTAGAGATGCTATCATGCACTGCAGCATGTTTGGAGAAAATCAGAAACAGCCTATCAACACGGTGTTGGACGGTTGATCATCTGGGCTTGAACTAAACCTTTGGGAGTTATCCAAACACTTCCCTTCTTTCTGTTTAATTCCTGAAATAATTACTCGGCTTCAATCCACGTTCATGCCGCCGTCCATAGCTGTCTGTAACGCTCGCTAATTGCTGGCTGGATTCAACATAACTGAGCTGAACAGATCCATCTTGGATGAAAACTTTATTCCTGAAGAGCTGGAGGTAAATGACCTTTTGCACCCCTCTCCGTCCTCAGGTTGAGTTCTCGTACCCGCCGCTGATGCCAAACGAGGGTCACGACAGCAACCTGCTGCCAGAGGAGTGGAAGTACCTCCCTTTTCTGTGTCTGCCCGACGGAGCCCACAACTACCAGGAAGGTACGGCGCCAACCAGATTCACAAAACTCTCACGCCCATACAGGCAGGGGATGTAGGAAACCGTATTTTAAAAAAAAACGGATTTCTGGATCATTTTCAGTATTTATCTATGGTACAAAAAGTGGCCATCATTGTGAGAGTTAAACTGGTGAATTGCACCGATATGGTAATATGGGCCAATATTAGTGGTGGGCGATATAAAAGGGTATAAGGTAGAAACGATGGAAATGTAGCCAAAGGTAGAGATTTTGACTACACCGGCCTACCGGCCATTGCAGATTTTGATGATGTCATCAAGCTGTCATCAAGGAGGATAAATACTAATGTTTAGTGTTCGTCTTTACACTTTTATATATAGCAAGTTTAAAATGTTTTGTTTTCCAATTTAACAGGAAAAAAAACATGTTGAAGCATTTTTAATTCAAATATGTGGAGGTTTTATTTTTTGTGCGATATTAAATTTGTAAATAAGTAACCAGGAAAGTGGACAATTTTGAACTTTGTGGGGTTTTTTTTAATAACATTTAGCTTTTAATTTATTTTAAAAAAATTTATCTTTACGTTGTGATAATTTTTGTTTTGCAGTTTTTGGGAAAAAAATTTAAATATTTAATCAAATGTTCTTTAAATGGCATTCTAAACTTTTTTGAAGTTGTTGTTTTGCTACAATGTATCTGGAAAGTGAGTGTTTATTAACAGTCATTTTGACATATAAAGAAAATAATATATCGCAATAGATATCGTTACCGCACATACTTCAGATTATATCGCAATATAGATTTGTGGCCATATTGCCCAGCCCTAGCTGATATTATTGTTACTGTTATGGCTGTGTGATAACCGATATTATATATAGGGATGCACGATGTATTTGCGTCAACATCGCTATCAGGCAATGTTTAGAAATGAGAAAAACCGGGCCGCTTTTTCAAAGCTTTGAAAGTGTAGGGAAATATATCGGTCATAACAGCAGTATTAATATGGGATATCAATATTGGCCCAAATTTTCATATCTTTGCATCCCTTGTGTGTATATATATATATATATATATATATATATATATATATATATATATATATATATATATATATATATATATATATATATATATATAGTGAAGAACATGAGTATTTGTACACCCTGCGATTTTGCAATTTCTCCCACTTTTCAATTTCAAATTCAGTTAATCACATTGTCTGATTTAAAAAAAAAAAAAAAGAATTTATTTGTATGTTATTGCTGTAGATAAGTATTTGAACACTTGAGAAAATCAGTGTTAACATTTGGTACAGAAGCCTTTGTTTGCCATTCCGAAGGTCAAACGTTTCCTTGTAGGTCTTCACCAGGTTTGCACACACTGCAACAGGGATTTTGGCCCACTCCTCCACACAGATCTTCTCCAGATCTGTCAGGTTTCGGGGGCTGTCGCTGAGGAACACGCTGAGTTTCAGCTCCTTTCAAAGATTTTCTATTGGATTTAGGTCTGGAGACTGGCTAGGCCACTCCAGAACCTTGATATGCTTTTTTACGGAGTCGCTCCTTGGTCATCCTGGCTGTGTGTTTGGGGTCATTGTCATATTGAGTGAAAGAGGTTGTTGCTCAAAATCTCACAATACATGGCGCCATTCATCCTCTCCTTAATACAGTGCAGTCGTCCTGTCCCATTTTGCAGAAAAGCAGCCCCAGTGTGTGTTCATGGGATGCAACTCATCCTTCTTTTTCCTCCAAACACTGCGAGTGAAGTTTAGACCAAAACGTTCTATTTTGGTCTCATCTGACCACATGACTTTCTCCCATGTCTCCGCTGGATCATCCAGACAGTCACTGGGAAAATTCAGACTGGCCTGGACATGTGATGACTTGAGCAGGGGAACCTTTCGGTGCAATGCATGATTTTAAACTATGACGGCGTAGTGTTCTACCAACGGTAACCTTTGAACCTGTGGTCCCAGCTCTCTTAATGTCATTGACCAGCTCCCCCCGTGTAGTTCTGGGCTGATTCCTCACCTTTCTTATCATCAGTGATACCCCACCAGGTGAGATCTTGCATGGAGCCCCAGTCCGAGGGAGACTGACAGTCATCTTTAGCCTCTTCCATTTTCTAACAATTGCTCCAACAGTTGGTCTATTTTCACCAAGCTGCTTGGCAATTACCCCGTAGCCCTATCCAGCCTTGTGGAGGTTTACAATTTTATCTCTGGTGTCGTTTCACAGCTCTTTGGTCTTGTCCATGGTAGTAGTTGGAGTCTGACTGACTGTGGGGTGGACAGGTGTCTTTAATGAGCTCAGACAGGTGCTACTAATTTAGATTAATAAGTGGAGTAAAGGTGGACTAATTCTTTAAAAATCAGACAATGCGATTTCCTGAATTTGGAAAAAAATAAAAGTTGTCTCCCACAGTGGAAATGCACCTACAATGTGAATTTCAGACCCCTCCATAATTTCTAAGTGGGAGAACTTGCAAAATCGCAGGGTGTTCAAATACTTAGATTCCTCACTGTATATTGTTCCAAGGACACCGTGAGAAGATGACCACACTCCTCACATTCATGTGACCATACTGTGGTTTTTACAGCTTATCAGCCAGTCATGTGAAGGCAAACAGCAGGAGCTGAGCCAAAGCTAACATGCAGGCAGTCAGCTAGAAAACAGTCAGTGACATCAGTGTTGCATCTAAAAAAAGAGTCATCAGTTATCAATGTTTCAGCTAGAAAACAGTTGTTGTCCTCAGTGTTTATCTAGAAAAAAATCATCCTCAGTATTTCATCTAAAACAGTCTGTGTCCTCAGTGTTTCAGCTAAAAAATAGTCTGTGTCCTCAGTGTTTATCTAGAACAAAATCATCCTCAGTGTTTCAGCTAAAAAACAGTCCTCCTCAGTGTTTCAGCTAAAAAGTCGTCCTCAGTGTTTCAGCTAAAAAACAGTCATTGTCCTCAGTGTTTCAGCGAGTGTTTCAGCTAAAAAACAGTCGTTGTCCTCAGTGTTTCAGCTAAAAAACAGTCGTCCTCAGTGTTTCAGCGAGTGTTTCAGCTAAAAAACAATCGTTGTCCTCAGTGTTTCAGCGAGTGTTTCAGCTAAAAAACAGTCGTTGTCCTCAGTGTTTCAGTTAAAAAACAGTCGTTGTCCTCAGTGTTTCAGTTAAAAAACAGTCGTCCTCAGTGTTTCAGCTAAAAAACAGTCCTCAGTGTTTCAGCTAAAAAGTCGTCCTCAGTGTTTCAGCTAAAAAACAGTAATTGTCCTCAGTGTTTCAGCGAGTGTTTCAGCTAAAAAACAGTCGTTGTCCTCAGTGTTTATCTAGAACAAAATCATCCTCAGTGTTTCAGCTAAAAAGTCGTCCTCAGTGTTTCAGCTAAAAAACAGTCATTGTCCTCAGTGTTTCAGCGAGTGTTTCAGCTAAAAAACAGTCGTTGTCCTCAGTGTTTCAGCTAAAAAACAGTCGTCCTCAGTGTTTCAGCGAGTGTTTCAGCTAAAAAACAATCGTTGTCCTCAGTGTTTCAGCGAGTGTTTCAGCTAAAAAACAGTCGTTGTCCTCAGTGTTTCAGTTAAAAAACAGTCGTTGAGTGTTTCAGCTAAAAAACAATCGTTGTCCTCAGTGTTTCAGCGAGTGTTTCAGCTAAAAAACAGTCGTTGTCCTCAGTGTTTCAGTTAAAAAACAGTCGTTGTCCTCAGTGTTTCAGTTAAAAAACAGTCGTCCTCAGTGTTTCAGCTAAAAAACAGTCCTCAGTGTTTCAGCTAAAAAGTCGTCCTCAGTGTTTCAGCTAAAAAACAGTAATTGTCCTCAGTGTTTCAGCGAGTGTTTCAGCTAAAAAACAGTCGTTGTCCTCAGTGTTTATCTAGAACAAAATCATCCTCAGTGTTTCAGCTAAAAAGTCGTCCTCAGTGTTTCAGCTAAAAAACAGTCATTGTCCTCAGTGTTTCAGCGAGTGTTTCAGCTAAAAAACAGTCGTTGTCCTCAGTGTTTCAGCTAAAAAACAGTCGTTGTCCTCAGTGTTTCAGTTAAAAAACAGTCGTTGTCCTCAGTGTTTCAGTTAAAAAAAGTCGTTGTCCTCAGTGTTTCAGTTAAAAAGCAGTCGTTGTCCTCAGTGTTTCAGCTAAAAAACAGTCGTTGTCCTCAGTGTTTCAGCGAGTGTTTCAGCTAAAAAACAGTCGTTGTCCTCAGTGTTTCAGCTAAAAAACAGTCATTGTCCTCAGTGTTTCAGCGTGTTTCAGCTAAAAAACAGTCGTTGTCCTCAGTGTTTCAGCGAGTGTTTCAGCTAAAAAACAGTCGTTGTCCTCAGTGTTTATCTAGAACAAAATCATCCTCAGTGTTTCAGCTAAAAAGTCGTCCTCAGTGTTTCAGCTAAAAAACAGTCATTGTCCTCAGTGTTTCAGCGAGTGTTTCAGCTAAAAAACAGTCGTTGTCCTCAGTGTTTCAGCTAAAAAACAGTCGTCCTCAGTGTTTCAGTTAAAAAACAGTCGTTGTCCTCAGTGTTTCAGTTAAAAAACAGTCGTTGTCCTCAGTGTTTCAGTTAAAAAAAGTTGTTGTCCTCAGTGTTTCAGTTAAAAAGCAGTCGTTGTCCTCAGTGTTTCAGCTAAAAAACAGTCGTTGTCCTCAGTGTTTCAGCGAGTGTTTCAGCTAAAAAACAGTCGTTGTCCTCAGTGTTTCAGCTAAAAAACAGTCATTGTCCTCAGTGTTTCAGCGTGTTTCAGCTAAAAAACAGTCGTTGTCCTCAGTGTTTCAGCGAGTGTTTCAGCTAAAAAACAGTCATTGTCCTCAGTGTTTCAGCGTGTTTCAGCTAAAAAACAGTCGTTGTCCTCAGTGTTTCAGCTAAAAAACAGTCGTTGTCCTCAGTGTTTCAGCTAAAAAACAGTCGTTGTCCTCAGTGTTTCAGCTAAAAAACAGTCGTTGTCCTCAGTGTTTCAGCTAAAAAACAGTCGTTGTCCTCAGTGTTTCAGCTAAAAAACAGTCGTTGTCCTCAGTGTTTCAGCTAAAAAACAGTCGTTGTCCTCAGTGTTTCAGCTAAAAAACAGTCGTCCTCAGTGTTTCAGCTAAAAAACAGTCGTCCTCAGTGTTTCAGCTAAAAAACAGTCCTCCTCAGTGTTTCAGCTAAAAAACAGTCATTGTCCTCAGTGTTTCAGCGAGTGTTTCAGCTAAAAAACAGTCGTTGTCCTCAGTGTTTCAGTTAAAAAACAGTCGTTGTCCTCAGTGTTTCAGTTAAAAAACAGTCGTCCTCAGTGTTTCAGCTAAAAAACAGTCCTCCTCAGTGTTTCAGCTAAAAAGTCGTCCTCAGTGTTTCAGCTAAAAAACAGTAATTGTCCTCAGTGTTTCAGTTAAAAAAAGTCGTTGTCCTCAGTGTTTCAGTTAAAAAGCAGTCGTTGTCCTCAGTGTTTCAGCTAAAAAACAGTCGTTGTCCTCAGTGTTTCAGCTAAAAAACAGTCGTCCTCAGTGTTTCAGTTAAAAAACAGTCGTTGTCCTCAGTGTTTCAGTTAAAAAAAGTCGTTGTCCTCAGTGTTTCAGTTAAAAAGCAGTCGTTGTCCTCAGTGTTTCAGCTAAAAAACAGTCGTTGTCCTCAGTGTTTCAGCTAAAAAACAGTCGTTGTCCTCAGTGTTTCAGCGAGTGTTTCAGCTAAAAAACAGTCGTTGTCCTCAGTGTTTCAGCTAAAAAACAGTCATTGTCCTCAGTGTTTCAGCGTGTTTCAGCTAAAAAACAGTCGTTGTCCTCAGTGTTTCAGCGAGTGTTTCAGCTAAAAAACAGTCGTTGTCCTCAGTGTTTATCTAGAACAAAATCATCCTCAGTGTTTCAGCTAAAAAGTCGTCCTCAGTGTTTCAGCTAAAAAACAGTCATTGTCCTCAGTGTTTCAGCGAGTGTTTCAGCTAAAAAACAGTCGTTGTCCTCAGTGTTTCAGCTAAAAAACAGTCGTCCTCAGTGTTTCAGTTAAAAAACAGTCGTTGTCCTCAGTGTTTCAGTTAAAAAACAGTCGTTGTCCTCAGTGTTTCAGTTAAAAAAAGTTGTTGTCCTCAGTGTTTCAGTTAAAAAGCAGTCGTTGTCCTCAGTGTTTCAGCTAAAAAACAGTCGTTGTCCTCAGTGTTTCAGCGAGTGTTTCAGCTAAAAAACAGTCGTTGTCCTCAGTGTTTCAGCTAAAAAACAGTCATTGTCCTCAGTGTTTCAGCGTGTTTCAGCTAAAAAACAGTCGTTGTCCTCAGTGTTTCAGCGAGTGTTTCAGCTAAAAAACAGTCATTGTCCTCAGTGTTTCAGCGTGTTTCAGCTAAAAAACAGTCGTTGTCCTCAGTGTTTCAGCTAAAAAACAGTCGTTGTCCTCAGTGTTTCAGCTAAAAAACAGTCGTTGTCCTCAGTGTTTCAGCTAAAAAACAGTCGTTGTCCTCAGTGTTTCAGCTAAAAAACAGTCGTTGTCCTCAGTGTTTCAGCTAAAAAACAGTCGTTGTCCTCAGTGTTTCAGCTAAAAAACAGTCGTCCTCAGTGTTTCAGCTAAAAAACAGTCGTCCTCAGTGTTTCAGCTAAAAAACAGTCCTCCTCAGTGTTTCAGCTAAAAAACAGTCATTGTCCTCAGTGTTTCAGCGAGTGTTTCAGCTAAAAAACAGTCGTTGTCCTCAGTGTTTCAGTTAAAAAACAGTCGTTGTCCTCAGTGTTTCAGTTAAAAAACAGTCGTCCTCAGTGTTTCAGCTAAAAAACAGTCCTCCTCAGTGTTTCAGCTAAAAAGTCGTCCTCAGTGTTTCAGCTAAAAAACAGTAATTGTCCTCAGTGTTTCAGCGAGTGTTTCAGCTAAAAAACAGTCGTTGTCCTCAGTGTTTCAGCTAAAAAACAGTCGTTGTCCTCAGTGTTTCAGTTAAAAAACAGTCGTTGTCCTCAGTGTTTCAGTTAAAAAACAGTCGTTGTCCTCAGTGTTTCAGTTAAAAAAAGTCGTTGTCCTCAGTGTTTCAGTTAAAAAGCAGTCGTTGTCCTCAGTGTTTCAGCTAAAAAACAGTCGTTGTCCTCAGTGTTTCAGCTAAAAAACAGTCGTTGTCCTCAGTGTTTCAGCGAGTGTTTCAGCTAAAAAACAGTCGTTGTCCTCAGTGTTTCAGCGAGTGTTTCAGCTAAAAAACAGTCATTGTCCTCAGTGTTTCAGCTAAAAAACAGTCATTGTCCTCAGTGTTTCAGCTAAAAAACAGTGATTGTCCTCAGTGTTTCAGCGAGTGTTTCAGCTAAAAAAGTCGTTGTCCTCAGTGTTTCAGCGTGTTTCAGCTAAAAAACAGTCGTTGTTCTCAGTGTTTCAGCTAAAAAACAGTCATTGTCCTCAGTGTTTCAGCTAAAAAACAGTCGTTGTCCTCAGTGTTTCAGCTAAAAAACAGTCGTTGTCCTCAGTGTTTCAGCTAAAGAAACAGTCGTTGTCCTCAGTGTTTCAGCGAGTGTTTCAGCTAAAAAACAGTCGTTGTCCTCAGTGTTTCAGCGAGTGTTTCAGCTAAAAAACAGTCATTGTCCTCAGTGTTTCAGCTAAAAAACAGTCGTTGTCCTCAGTGTTTCAGCTAAAAAACAGTCGTTGTCCTCAGTGTTTCAGCTAAAAAACAGTCGTTGTCCTCAGTGTTTCAGCTAGAAAACAGTCGTTGTCCTCAGTGTTTCAGCTAAAAAACAGTCGTTGTCCTCAGTGTTTCAGCTAGAAAACAGTCGTTGTCCTCAGTGTTTCAGCTAGAAAACAGTCGTTGTCCTCAGTGTTTCAGCTAAAAAACAGTCGTTGTCCTCAGTGTTTCAGCTAAAAAACAGTCGTTGTCCTCAGTGTTTCAGCTAAAAAACAGTTGTTGTCCTCAGTGTTTCAGCTAAAAAACAGTTGTTGTCCTCAGTGTTTCAGCTAAAAAACAGTCGTTGTCCTCAGTGTTTCAGCTAAAAAACAGTCGTTGTCCTCAGTGTTTCAGCTAAAAAACAGTCGTTGTCCTCAGTGTTTCAGCTGAAAAACAGTCGTTGTCCTCAGTGTTTCAGCTGAAAAACAGTCGTTGTCCTCAGTGTTTCAGCTGAAAAACAGTCGTTGTCCTCAGTGTTTCAGCTGAAAAACAGTCGTTGTCCTCAGTGTTTCAGCTGAAAAACAGTCGTTGTCCTCAGTGTTTTGTGGTTTAATCTGGAGGCAGACTGGGAACTCAAACTCAGCTCTTCCTGCAACCAGATTTCCTGTCTAATATTTAACTCTTTATCTATAAATCCTGCTGAATTCTTATCAGCCGGTTTTTCGCAGCATAATAAATCTTTTATGCTCTGTGGTGCCTCAGCAGCTCATAAACCAGCCGGGTCTCAGGGAGGCTTATTGGGTTTTGGTTACAGAGGAAGACAATAACTGCTATGAAGAGATAAACTGGATTATCACCAGGTAGAAAAGGGGAACTGTTTTATTAGTGACCACCTTGGGAACATAGATATAAAAGGTGATATCATGAATCCTTTTAAATTACAGGCTTAACAAGGATAGCTTGTCTCAGCCCATAATTGTCAGATGAACCAGTTTCCAGTTATGGGTTAAATTCTGTCTTCTGATTTATTTCCTGATTTATTCAACAGACGTTCCTTTTGGATTCTGGTTT
The DNA here is from genome assembly GCA_963556495.2 of Valencia hispanica. Classification (NCBI taxonomy): domain Eukaryota; kingdom Metazoa; phylum Chordata; class Actinopteri; order Cyprinodontiformes; family Valenciidae; genus Valencia; species Valencia hispanica. The sequence continues at coordinate 46,088,212 of OY747716.1, read as the reverse complement.
AGATTGTTTTTTATCGAGTTCTCCCTGTCCTTTCATCCATCCATTCATCCGTTCATCTATCCGTCCGTCCGTGTGTTCATCCATCCCTCTAGCTGTCCATCATCCATCCGTCGGTCCCGGATATATGGTTCCTCCAGTGAGTTTTGGGTCGGACCAGAGGTTTTTTTCCCCAGTGGACTGTCTCAAGAAAACCCCTAAACGAAGGCGTCCAGGAGGAATCCTGAACCTCCTCGGCTGACTCCTTTTTAGATGAAGCGTCCGCTCTGAGCTCTTCCATCCTGTTTCTACGGCTGAAACTGACCATCCTTCAGAGAAAGCTCATTTCAGCCACTTCTGGACAGGATTTTGTTTTCTCGATCATCATCCATATCTCAGATCGGTGAGGCCTCTATGGGGGTTCTAACCTAACATTAAACATTTTTCAGTAGCTGTTTAGGAAGGTTTAATGGATTCACGCTGGACCTTTGGACTGAATAAAGTTAGATTTTCATCCAATTTGGTTTAGATTTGTCTCAATCTTGAGAACTGCTGTTTCTGACAGCAGAAGGACCCTAACTATTTTCTAAAGAGTTACAGGTGCTTTACTCTCAGCTCTGAACTACTCGGATCCCTGGTTACTGTCAGGAACGGGTTAAAATTTACCTTTACTGGTTCTCCTGCTTCTCAAATGGACCTAAAACGGTGGCGTCCTCAGTGTTTCGTCTAGAACAGACTCTGCGTCCTCTGTGTTTCGTCTAGAACAGACTCTGCGTCCTCAGTGTTTCGTCTAGAACAGACTCTGCGTCCTCTGTGTTTCGTCTAGAACAGACTCTGCGTCCTCTGTGTTTCGTCTAGAACAGACTCTGCGTCCTCTGTGTTTCGTCTAGAACAGACTCTGCGTCCTCTGTGTTTCGTCTAGAACAGACTCTGCGTCCTCTGTGTTTCGTCTAGAACAGACTCTGCGTCCTCTGTGTTTCTCTGCGTCCTCTGTGTTTCGTCTAGAACAGACTCTGCGTCCTCTGTGTTTCGTCTAGAACAGACTCTACATTGGGCTACATTGATAACTGGAGAACTTTTTGGGGAAAACCTGGTCTGATCCGGAGAGACGGCATCCATCCCACTTTGGATGGAGCAGCTCTTCTTTCTAGGAATATGGCCGAATTTATTAATCCTCCAAAACACTGACAACCCAGGGTCCAGACCAGGAAGCAGAGTCGTAGTTTAACCCACCTCTCTGCTGCTTCTGTACTGTTACCCACCCATTACCCTATAGAAACAGTGTCTTGCCCACGGCCAAAATTAAATGGATTAAAAGTTAAGCCAACAAAAGCAAATTATGGAAATCTCATAAAAATAAATACAACTTTGACTGAAAATAAATCTATTAAATGTGGTTTATTAAACATAAGATCTCTCTCCTCAAAGACTTTGTTAGTAAATGACTTGATTTGTGATAATCACATTGATTTCCTTTGTCTCACAGAAACCTGGTTGCAGCAGGAGGATTATGTCAGTATAAATGAGTCAACTCCTTCCAGTCATTTAAATTTTCACATTCCTAGAAATACTGGGCGAGGAGGAGGAGTTGCAGCCATTTTCCGTTCTGATTTACTAATTAGTCCCAGACCAATTGATAGCTACAGTTCTTTTGAGCATCTAACCCTTAATTTTCCTCATCCAAGTTGCAAAACATTAAGACCATTTTTGTTTGTGGTTTTGTATCGTCCACCAGGCCCTTACTCTCAATTCTTGGATCAGATCTCACATTTTTTATCTGATATAGTATTAAATACTGATAGGGTTATTATAGTGGGGGACTTCAATATTCATGTAGATACTGAAAGTGATAGCCTAAATGCAGCCTTTAATGCTATTTTAGACTCAATTGGCTTTACTCAAAAAGTACAGGGATCGACCCACTCAGGTAAACACACTTTGGACCTTGTACTGACATACGGTATTGAGTGTGAGGAAATAACAGTCCACCCACATAACCCGGTCCTGTCTGACCACTTCTTGATAACTTTTGAATTTACTTTAACTGACCATCTTAAATCTGAAAGAAAATTTCATTATAGTAGAACTTTATCAGACAATGCTGTAACAATTTTTAAAGAATCTGTACCATTCTTACTTTCCTCAGTGTCTCAGAGTAACACAGTGGATGGCAGCAATTCTATCTCTAACCCTTCAGAAATTGATGGTCTGGTTCACAGCGTTACGTCCTCATTGCGTTTGGCATTAGATAGTGTAGCCCCATTAAAAAAGAAAGTGGCTAGCCATAGGAGGCTGACTCCTTGGTTTAACGCAGAGTTGCGTACTTTAAAGCAGAATACTAGGAAGTTGGAGAGAAAATGGCGCTTTACACATCTAGAGGATTCCTATTTAACCTGGAATAACAGTCTACTGCTGTATAAAAAGACCCTTCGACAAGCTAGAACAGCATATTTTTCATCATTAATAGAGGCGAATAAAAACAATCCTAGGTTTCTTTTTAGTACAGTTGCCAAACTTACACAGAGTCATAGCTCTGTTGAGCAAACTATTCCCCCGGCTCTTAGCAGTGATGATTTTATGAGATTCTTCATAAATAAAATAAATTTTATTAAAAATAAAATCATTGGCACCCTCCCAAACATGATTACTTCTTCCTCAGTAAATGAGTCAGTATCGGAAAGAACTGTAGAACCTCAGTATTGCTTAGGCTGTTTTGATTCAGTCGAGCTTTCAGAATTATCAAAAATATTAGCCTCATCTAAATCTTCAACTTGTATTTTGGACCCAATCTCAACCAAATTATTTAAAGAAGTATTCCATTTGGTTCCTGGCCCCATTTTGGATATGATGAATCTATCCTTAGTAAACGGATACGTACCACAGGAATTTAAAATAGCTGTAATTAAACCTTTACTCAAGAAACCTTCCCTTGATCAAGATGACTTAGTGAATTACAGACCTATATCTAACCTTCCTTTCTTATCCAAAGTCCTTGAGAAAATAGTTGCTAATCAAGTCTGTGAACATCTAAACAGTAACGAGCTGTTTGAAGAGTTTCAGTCAGGTTTTAGAGCTCATCATAGCACTGAAACAGCACTGGTGAAGGTTACTAATGATATTCTCATGGCCTCAGATAATGGACTGGTGTCTGTTCTGGTTTTGTTAGATCTCAGTGCTGCTTTTGACACAGTCGATCATAATATTCTCTTAGAAAGGCTTGAACATGTTGCAGGGATCAAAGGAACAGCACTAGGCTGGTTTAAATCATATTTGTCTGATAGATTCCAGTTTGTTCATCTAAATGATAAGTCATCTTCACTCTCAAGGGTTACTTGTGGAGTTCCACAGGGTTCTGTCCTTGGACCAATTCTTTTCACCATATATATGCTTCCAATTGGTAGAATCATTAGACAGCATGGGATAAATTTCCACAGCTATGCCGATGATACACAACTATATTTATCCATAAATCCTGATGAACCCAGTCAGTTAGGTAGATTACAGGCATGTCTGGAAGACATAAAAGCATGGATGACCCTAAACTTTTTGCTTTTAAATTCTGACAAGACAGAAGTTGCTGTCTTTGGACCAGAAGTTCTTAAACAGAAACTGATTAGTCAATCACTTCATCTGGATGGCATTAAATTGTCCCCCAGTAATAACGTAAAGAACCTCGGCGTTATTTTTGACCAAGACTTGACATTTAAATCCCATATTAAACAGGTTTCTAGGATTTCCTTCTTTCACCTCAGGAATATTGCTAAAATTAGAAACATCCTGTCCAGGAGTGATGCTGAGAAACTAGTCCATGCATTTGTTACCTCAAGGCTGGACTACTGTAATTCTTTACTATCAGGAAGTCCACAAAATGCCATTAAAAGCCTTCAGTTGATCCAAAATGCGGCAGCAAGAGTTCTGATGAATATTAAAAAGAGAGATCACATTTCTCCTGTTTTAGCTTCCCTTCATTGGCTCCCTGTTAAATCCAGAATAGAATTTAAGATCCTTCTTCTTACATACAAAGCCCTTAATAATCAAGCTCCATCATACATCAGAGATCTAATTGTTCCATATGTTCCTAAAAGAGCACTTCGCTCTCAGACTGCAGGTTTACTTGTAGTTCCTAGGATCTCTAAAAGTAGAATGGGAGGCAGATCTTTTAGTTATCAGGCTCCTCTCCTGTGGAACCAGCTCCCAGCTTTAGTCCGTGAGGCAGACACTCTGTTTACTTTTAAGGCCAGGCTTAAAACTTTCCTTTTTGATAAAGCTTATAGTTAGAGTGGCTTAGGTCATCCTGAGCTATCTCTGTAGTTATGCTGCTATAGGCTTAGACTGCTGGAGGACAGACTTACCAATTTTCTTCACTCTGCTACTTCCTTTTCTCCTACGACTCTCCAGTTGTATTACAGTACATTCTGTTATTTCGACTGTTAACTTTGTTTTCTCTCAGTGTTTTTCTCCCCATCGAAGATACACCTGGTCTGGTATCCTGCTTGGCTGCAATGCCCTGTTGGACGGGGGTCATCGACTGGGATGATCCTCTCAGTAACTGAAGATCCACTGTGTCCTGTTATCAACTTTTTACTTTCTGTAACATAGAAAGTTCTCTTATATCGGATCTTCTGTTCCTTCTATGTTCTGCTCTGTCTTCTCAAACCCCCAGACGGTCGTGGCAGATGGCCGCCCCTACTGAGCCTGGTTCTGTTGGAGGTTTCTTCCTGTTAAAGGGGAGTTTTTCCTCTCCACTGTCGCTACATGCTTGCTCAGTATGAGGGATTGCTGAAGGATTGCTGTGGTTGGAAATCTGCCCAACCTCACGTCAATGACTGACGCAATCTGCTGGGATTCCTTAAATAGGAAACTTTTTAACTGATTGGAATGTTTGTATAATTGTATTGAAATGACTTCTTGTTAAGTGCCTTGAGATGACATCTGTTGTGAATTGGCGCTATATAAATAAACTGAATTGAATTGAATTGAACTCTGCGTCCTCTGTGTTTCGTCTAGAACAGACTCTGCGTCCTCTGTGTTTCGTCTAGAACAGACTCTGCGTCCTCTGTGTTTCGTCTAGAACAGACTCTGCGTCCTCTGTGTTTCGTCTAGAACAGACTCTGCGTCCTCTGTGTTTCGTCTAGAACAGACTCTGCGTCCTCTGTGTTTCGTCTAGAACAGACTCTGCGTCCTCTGTGTTTCGTCTAGAACAGACTCTGCGTCCTCTGTGTTTCGTCTAGAACAGACTCTGCGTCCTCTGTGTTTCGTCTAGAACAGACTCTGCGTCCTCTGTGTTTCGTCTAGAACAGACTCTGCGTCCTCTGTGTTTCGTCTAGAACAGACTCTGCGTCCTCTGTGTTTCGTTTAGAACAGACTCTGCGTCCTCTGTGTTTCGTCTAGAACAGACTCTGCGTCCTCTGTGTTTCGTCTAGAACAGACTCTGCGTCCTCTGTGTTTCGTCTAGAACAGACTCTGCGTCCTCTGTGTTTCGTCTAGAACAGACTCTGCGTCCTCTGTGTTTCGTCTAGAACAGACTCTGCGTCCTCTGTGTTTCGTCTAGAACAGACTCTGCGTCCTCTGTGTTTCGTCTAGAACAGACTCTGCGTCCTCTGTGTTTCGTCTAGAACAGACTCTGCGTCCTCTGTGTTTCGTCTAGAACAGACTCTGCGTCCTCTGTGTTTCGTCTAGAACAGACTCTGCGTCCTCTGTGTTTCGTCTCGAACAGACTCTGCGTCCTCTGTGTTTCGTCTAGAACAGACTCTGCGTCCTCTGTGTTTCGTCTAGAAAAGAGTCGCCGTCTTTGGTGTTTCGTCTAGAAAAGAGTCGCCGTCTTTGGTGTTTCGTCTAGAAAAGAGTTGCCGTCTTTGGTGTTTCGTCTAGGGATGGGCATTCTATTAAACTGTCTTCATCGATCATCGGGAAACTTAACGATCGATTTTCGATTAATCATTGATATTTTTATATTAAAGTTCAGTGTTCATAGGCTATATTAAAATGCAGTGAGAATAGAAAAATAGCGTGTTTCCTCATTGAGACATTGGGACACCTCTTGTGGAAGTTAAACGGAATTAATTCACGGTAGTTGCACAAAGAAAATATGCGCTATAAGCAGCGGAGCCGACAGCTAAAAGACGGTACTCATTAACACAAGTGACGCTCATATTTTTTTTCTTCTCCAAAAAAGTAACAAAAAAAAAGTCCTGTTAAACAATAACTTAATATAAAAAAATAAAAAACTTATAGGTCTGATAGTTTTGTGTTACATTTGGCAAAAAGAGTCGAGAAAGAGGATGAGAGAGATCAGCGTACCTAATAATGAATTAGGCTCATTAACAGAGTAAAAAAGACAAAAACAAAAGAAACCATAATTTATATATAACTTTAGCAGCAGTCTACTGATTTTTGTTGAGAAAGATGAACATGTTAACATGCGCTGGGGTCAGAAGTGAAAGCAGCTGCTTTCGCTTCTGACCTGCAGCGCAGAGATCACCTGCTGTGAGGGACAGACGTCGCTGTGATACACAAACCTCCTTGCTAACCTGGCAAGCCTCTGGAATCTTGTTTAATTCATTTTCCACCAGTCTGTAGGGGTGCAATCCAGTGGTGGCGGAGCCTCCCTCAGAAAGTAATCGGTGAGTAAGTTTCTCTGCTCGTTGTGCATCTCGGCTCCTCCGTGCTAACACCGACTTGATGCTAGGTTGAGACCAAGAGCAGGATGCTCCGCTTCTAAGAGTTGGAAGTGCATTTAAGTACTTATACACAGCTTCGCAGTGAACTGAGACTTGTTTGTTTGTTTTAGTCCAAGTGGTCCCACGTCACACTTTGCTGTGACCTTTTCATGACAATTCTTCTTTGGAAATACACAGAAACTGGCAAGAAACTGAGTCGGCCTGTGGGTTTTATTTTCAGTTATCGCCCTCGTGTGGTCTTTGGTGTTTCGTCTTCAAAAGAGTCGCCGTCTTTGGTGTTTCGTCTTCAAAAGAGTCCCCGTCTTTGGTGTTTCGTCTAGAAAACAGTCACTGCCCTCTGTGTTTCGTCTTCAAAAGAGTCGCCGTCTTTGGTGTTTCGTCTAGAAAACAGTCACTGCCCTCTGTGTTTCGTCTTCAAAAGAGTCGCCGTCTTTGGTGTTTCGTCTTCAAAAGAGTCGCCGTCTTTGGTGTTTCGTCTTCAAAAGAGTCGCCGTCTTTGGTGTTTCGTCTTCAAAAGAGTCGCCGTCTTTGGTGTTTTGTCTAGAAAAGAGTCACTGCCCTCTGTGTTTCGTCTTCAAAAGAGTCGCCGTCTTTGGTGTTTCGTCTAGAACACAGTCACTGCCCTCTGTGTTTCGTCTTCAAAAGAGTCGCCGTCTTTGGTGTTTCGTCTTCAAAAGAGTCGCCGTCTTTGGTGTTTCGTCTTCAAAAGAGTCGCCGTCTTTGGTGTTTCGTCTAGAAAAGAGTCACTGCCCTCTGTGTTTCGTCTTCAAAAGAGTCGCCGTCTTTGGTGTTTCGTCTAGAAAACAGTCACTGCCCTCTGTGTTTCGTCTTCAAAAGAGTCGCCGTCTTTGGTGTTTCGTCTTCAAAAGAGTCGCCGTCTTTGGTGTTTCGTCTAGAAAAGAGTCGCCGTCTTTGGTGTTTCGTCTAGAAAAGAGTCGCCGTCTTTGGTGTTTCGTCTTCAAAAGAGTCGCCGTCTTTGGTGTTTCGTCTAGAAAAGAGTCGCCGTCTTTGGTGTTTCGTCTAGAAAAGAGTCGCCGTCTTTGGTGTTTCGTCTACAAAATAGTCGCAGTCTTTAGTGTTTCGTCTAGAAAAGAGTCGCCGTCTTTGGTGTTTCGTCTAAAAAAAAAGGAGTCGCAGTCTTTGGTGTTTCGTCTACAAAATAGTCGCAGTCTTTGGTGTTTCGTCTACAAAATAGTCGCAGTCTTTGGTGTTTTGTCAAAAAAAAGGAGTCGCCGTCTTTGGTGTTTCGTCTAGAAAAGAGTCGCCGTCTTTGGTGTTTCGTCTAGAAAAGAGTCGCCGTCTTTGGTGTTTCGTCTAGAAAAAAGGAGTCGCCGTCTTTGGTGTTTCGTCTAGAAAAAAGGAGTCGCCGTCTTTGGTGTTTCGTCTAGAAAAAAGGAGTCGCCGTCTTTGGTGTTTCGTCTAGAAAAAAGGAGTCGCCGTCTTTGGTGTTTCGTCTAAAAAAAAGGAGTCGCCGCCTTTGGTGTTTCATCTAGAAAAGAGTCGCCGTCTTTGGTGTTTCGTCTAAAAAAAAAAAGGAGTCGCCGTATTTGGTGTTTCGTCTACAAAACAGTCGCTGCCCTCTGTGTTTCGTCTAGAACAGAGTCGCCGTCTTTGGTGTTTCGTCAAAAAAAAAAAGGAGTCACCGTCTTTGGTGTTTCGTCTAGAAAACAGTCGCCGTCTTCTGTTTCATCTTGAAACGAAAAGGTTAAAATGTACAGTCACTGGTTTTCCTGCTCCTCGGGATTATCCCTCACAATCTTGTTTTTAGTAAGGGCAGCATCTCTGCATGCTTGTACTGTTGCACCTGCTGGCGCCTCTTCTCTGAAATCTTTAATCTCGGCTGTGCAACCTTCAAGACTCTGTGCTGTTGCTCTCAGCCAGAGAAAATCTCCTCAGAGTTAAGAAACGCTCTCTGGTTTCTTCCTCGGATGGAATCGAGGCTGATTGTTGTGACATTTTGTTTACCAGAGACAATTAAATTATATAAAGGCCGCAGACAGACTGTGACTTTAAATCCAGTTTAAAGATAATGATCAGCATTTGACATTTTCTTAATTTATCAGAAGAATGTAAAAAAAATAAAAGTTGTCTTTTATCCATATTTGGTTTTTTTTTTAATGAATGATATGGCTCTACACCAGGGCGGGTGGTTGTGTTTTTAATGGTGTTAAAAGGGTCAGGAAATATATGTAATATAAAAAAATATATATCGCCTATAACGGCTATTAATATCAACATCGGCCTTAAATGTTCATATTGGTGCATCCCTAGTTTTTCGTAAAGTCTGGGTTTTTTTGTGTGTTCATTGGATGTATGGAGAAGGGGTTTATCTAGGTCACCATTCAGCTCCGTTTAACCTCTCAAACTCTAAGTTTTTATTGTTTACTTAAGATTTTTGTTTTTCAATTTTTTTAAAACAGAGATTCAATTAATCGTCTTTATAAAGAAATTCAATGATATTTTCTTTGGATGAGGTTAACTTGTAGGAGAAAGAGTCTGGACCTTAAGGGTCAGTCTGATGATGAACTCAGGTACACTCTCTATAGATGTCACTCCTGCTCTCATATAGACCCATGTCATCACACTGCCGCTACTGTGCCCATCAATTAGGCTTTTGAATATAAACTAAATGTTCTCTTTCTCTGTTATACCTGGTAATTGATGCTCCTGCCTCTAGTTTTTCCTACCTGTTGCTTGTAAAAACAACTGAAGCGTGTGTAGTTTTTGTTTTTATTTAAAAGTCCACCGGCTTTATTACAAACTCTCCCGCCTAAATTTTATACAGATACCAAGGTTAATCCTGAATATATTGTGCATCCCTAATGAAAACACTCTAGCAGGACCCCAAAGAGACTGGATTTGGATATCAGATGTGTAACTTAATGGTTTTCAAATTTCATATTTTACCTTAAGCTCCTAAGTTGATCATTTTTTCATATTAGTTGATTGGTTTTCTTCCTGTTTTGCAGACACTGTGTTTTTCCACCTGCCGCCTCTCAGTGGAGACATGAAGTGTGTCTATGGAGTGTCCTGTTATCGCCAAATAGAAGCAAAGGTTGGTGACTCCGGCTTGAAAGAATCAGAGATCTGGAGACAGCTGTGTTTTGTACACTCAACAAAAATATAAACGCAACACCTTTGTTTCTGCTCCCATTTTTCATGAGATGGACTTAAAGATCTAAAATTCATTCCAGATACACAATATTACCATTTCTCTCAAACATTGTTCACAAATCAGTCTAAATGTGTGATAATGAGCACTTCTGCTTTGCTGAGATAATCCATCCCACCTCACAGGTGTGCCACATCAAAATGCTGATCTGACATCATGATTAGTGCACAGGTGTACCTTATACTGCCCACAATAAAAGGCCACCCTGGAATGTGCAGTTTTTTGCTTTATTGGGGGTCTGGGGACTCAGAACCGGTCAGTATCTAGTGTGACCACCATTTGCCTCATGCAGTGCAACACATCTTCTTCGCATAGAGTTTATCAGATTGTCAATTGTGGCCTGTGGAATGTTGGTCCACTCCTCTTCAATGGCTGTGCGAAGCTGTGCGGATATTAGTGGGAACTGGTACACGCTGTCGTATACGCCGGTCAAGCACATCCCAAACATGCTCAATGGGTGACATGTCTGGTGAGTATGCTGGCCATGCAAGAACTGGGACATTTTCAGCTTCCAAGAATTGTGTACAGATCCTTGCAACATGGGGCCGTGCATTATCTTGCTGAAACATGAGGTGATGTTCATGGATGTATGGCACAACAATGGGCCTCAGGATCTCATCACGGTATCTCTGTGCATTCAAAATGCCATCAATAAAATGCACCTGTGTTCTTCGTCCATAACAGATGGCTGCCCATACCATAACCCCACCACCACCATGGGCCACTCGATCCACAACATTGACATCAGCAAAGCGCTCACCCACACGACGCCACACACGCTGTCTGCCATCTGCCCTGAACAATGTAAACCGAGATTCATCCGTGAAGAGAACACCTCTCCAACGTGCCAGACGCCATCGAATGTGAGCATTTGCCCACTCAAGTCTGTTACGGCGACGAGCTGGAGTCAGGTCAAGACCCCGATGAGGACGACGAGCATGCAGTTGAGCTTCCCTGAGACGGTTTCTGACAGTTTGTGCAGAAATTGTTTGGTTATGCAAACCAATAGTTTCAGCAGCTGTCTGAGTGGCTGCTCTCAGACGATCTCAGAGGTGAACCTGCTGGATGTGGAGGTCCTGGGCTGGTGTGGTTACACGTGGTCTGCGGTCGTGAGGCCGGTTGGATGTACTGCCATATTCTCTGAAACGCCTTTGGAGACGGCTTATGGTGGAGAAATGAACATTCAATGCACGAGCAACAGATCTGGTTGACATTCCTGCTGTCAGCATGCCAATTGCACGCTCCCTCAATGCTTGTGGCATCTGTGGAATTTTGCTGTGAGACAAAACTGCACATTCCAGGGTGGCCTTTTATTGTGGGCAGTATAAGGTACACCTGTGCACTAATCATGATGTCAGATCAGCATCTTGATGTGGCACACCTGTGAGGTGGGATGGATTATCTCAGCAAAGCAGAAGTGCTCACTACCACACATTTAGACTGATTTGTGAACAATGTTTGAGAGAAATGGTAATATTGTGTATCTGGAATGAATTTTAGATCTTTAAGTCCATCTCATGAAAAATGGGAGCAGAAACAAAGGTGTTGTGTTTATATTTTTGTTGAGTGTATATTTTCTTTGTTTTCTTCGTGCCCTGCTTTATTGGCCGTCTGTTTGGATCTGATTTCAGGCCCTGAAGGTCCGACAGGCCGACGTCACCAGAGAGACGGTCCAGAAGAGCGTCTGTGTTCTCAGTCGAGTGGTGAGTCACATTAAAGCCTTCGTCATAGAACAAAACTCAACGAGCATCGATTCAGATTGGAATCAGACGGTGGGAATATAGAGCAATAATTTCAGCAACACGTGATCTGGTGGAATGAAGAGACGACAAAACGGGGATCAGAGTTCCTACCATTTTTTGGAAGTTTCTCAATCTGGATTTAAGTGTTTTCCAGATCTGGAAAATGAAAAAAAGATTCTGAAAATTATTTTTCCAGGATTTATATTTCCATGATTCAAAGTCATAAAATAAATAGTAATAATCCTTTTACTCTGGTTTGATTTTAAGGATACACATCTGTCCATCCACCCATCCATGCATCCATTTATTCATATATCCATCCATCCATTTATCCATCCATCCACCCATTTATCCATCCATCCATGCAAGGCCGGATTATCCAATGGGCATTATGGGCACAGGCCCAGGCCCCCACGCCCACTGGGGGCCCACATGAGCAGTTTAAGGAAGAAAAAAAAATTTCATATTTCAAATATGGCAGACATCGATGCTGGCGGAGATAACCAATAAGATCCACAGCATTTTTTTTTACCCTAACAAAGTTACATAGTCCCTAAGGCGCAGTTGTGGAAACCATGGTAACATGCCACGCCCCTGCCCCAGCAAGTAGCGCTCCGCTGACCGTCACCTGAAAGTAGGAGTATATTAGAGAATCTAAAATGAGCGAAAAAAGGCGGTTTCTATAAATGAAAGAGAGAAAGACGAGAAGAAGACGTGTTTATTAGGAAGTCTGTCATCTACTGACACATTCTGTGTAAAACCTAAGGAGGAAAATCAGGAAAAAGAAGACATGATGGATGATGGCGATACAATGAACCTGTTCGGAGGAGGCAGCGTGAGCTACACAACCTGAGGCTAGCTGTAGCAGCAGCAGCTCAGACTGGGTTTATCCGCTGTGGGACGCAGGATTGTGGGGGATAATTAACGTAAATGCTTACGCTGTCGTTATCGATGGTGGATCTGCTGCTTTTAATAATCGGGCAACAACATATCCAGCTTCATCCCGTGATCGAGGTTTGGGCGGTAAAGTGACCCAAACCTAATGATCTGCTGTCACTTCCCAAGTGGAGAAAAAGTTTCTTCAGACTGGATCACATGTTCACCGACCACAGGTTTTTTTCCCTTGCATCTTATTTGGAGCAAATAAAACCAGTACATTAGTGGTTTCTCGGACTGGAAACACTGGTAATACGTGTGTGACCCTGATGAAAGCTCTGATCATTGCATCAGTGCTGCTAGCATCAGCCACTGGTAGCAGGACAGAAAGCTAAACTGGACCAGCTGGAGGGAGAGACGTGGTACTGGTGGGAGGTTCTGCTCAGGCGGGTTGTTGCTGTCAGTCAGTTTTTAGGTGAAAGAAGATTCTGTGGTGATGATGAATTACTTGGATCAGCACATAGTGTTCACTTTGTTGGCATTTATCTGTCAGTTTGGTCATTTTCTTAGTGAACTCATAAAGGTGGACAGAAAGGCTGGAGCAGCACATCATGGAGGACAGAGTCAAAAGTAGGGATGCACCGATCAAAACATTTGATATTATGGCCAATAACGATTATTTACAATGTTATAAATATTACATTAATCTCTTACAAAGATGGAAATAAATAGTGATTTTTAATATTGGCTCAGTTTTACTTATCGGACCAATACAAAGTGTTAAAAACTGACTAACATCAGCAGATACAGCTGTTGGTGTCAATACATTGTGCATTCCTAGACAAGAGCCACGTTCTCATGGTTTTACTTATGAAAAACAGGAGAGGAGGAAAGAGACAGTAGAGGAGGATGGAGAAACAGGAGTTTACAGATACAGGTTTATTAAACACATTATTATGTAAAAGGAGGTTTTTACTTTGCATTCATTTTCCATTTATGATCAAATGCTTTAAAGTATGAGTCAAGTTTACTTAAACTGATTGCGCTATTTTTTTTATCAATAAAAGATAAAGAAAAATAGGGGGAAGACAGACAGAGACACAGAGGGGCAGCATTAGCTGAGAAACAAAAGAACTGAAGGAGCTTTGAGAGAGGAGAGGAGAGACAGGAAAGAAAAATGAACGAGTATGAGTGAGTTTTTGTGATTAAGTTATGGAACAATCTGAATTGTAGTCCTGGCCTGGTGGAGGTGAGATCAAGCAGGACGTGTTTACATAGACAAGGAAGTTACACCGCTGTGTTGTGTTTTGATATTGTTGCCCTCAGATGAGCAATGTAGTTTTACAAGACTGTGGTGAAAATCCTATTTAAATGATATTGTTTTTTTGGGCAGCGAGGGGGCCCTTTGAACATTTTGTGCCCAGGGGCCCCTGCTAACATAATCCGGCCCTGCATCCATGCATCCATTTATCCATCCGTCCATTTATCCATCCATCCATCCATTTATCCATCATCCAACCATCCATTTATTTATCATTTATCTATCCATCCATGCATCCGTTTATCCATCCATCCATTTATTTATCATTTATCTATCCATCCATGCATCCGTTTATCCATCCATCCATTTATCCATCATCCATCCATCCATTTATTTATCATTTATCTATCCATCCATGCATCCGTTTATCCATCCATCCATCTAACTATAATTTATCCATCCATCTATCATTTATCCATCCATCCATCTAACTATAATTTATCCATCCATCTATCATTTATCCATCCATCCATCTAACTATAATTTGTCCATCCATCTATCATTTATCCATCCATCCATCTAACTATAATTTATCCATCCATCTATCATTTATCCATCCATCCATCTAACTATAATTTGTCCATCCATCTATCATTTATCTATCCATCCATCCATTTATCATTTATCTATCCATACATGCATCCGTTTATCCATCCATCCATTTATCCATCATCCATCCATCCATTTATTTATCATTTATCTATCCATCCATGCATCCGTTTATCCATCCATCCATTTATCCATCATCCATCCATCCATTTATTTATCATTTATCTATCCATCCATGCATCCGTTTATCCATCCATCCATCTAACTATAATTTATCCATCCATCTATCATTTATCCATCCATCCATCTAACTATAATTTATCCATCCATCTATCATTTATCCATCCATCCATCTAACTATAATTTGTCCATCCATCTATCATTTATCTATCCATCCATCCATTTATCATTTATCTATCCATACATGCATCCGTTTATCCATCCATCCATCATCCATCCATCCATTTATTTATCATTTATCTATCCATCCATGCATCCGTTTATCCATCCATCCATCCATCCATTTATCCATCATCCATCCATTTATTTATCATTTATCTATCCATCCATGCATCCGTTTATCCATCCATCCATCTAACTATAATTTATCCATCCATCTATCATTTATCTATCCATCCATCCATTTATCATTTATTCATACATCTATCCATTTATCTATCCATCCTTGCATACCTCCATCCATCCATTTACCTATCCATCCATTTATCCATTTATCCATCCATCTTTTTATCCATCTATCCATCTATTTATCCATCCCTCCATTTATCTATCCATCCCTCCATTTATCCACGCATCCGTTTAACCATCCATCCATCCATCCGTCTGTTTAACCATCCATACAATTGTATGAAATACATTTATTCTTTTAAAAAATAAAGCAAAAAAATATAGATTTTGGAGTTTTCCCACCCTCCCAATGGGTTTTAGCGCATTTTGTTTATTTTATTTCTCCTTTATTGTTCAGCTTGAATAAAGAACTTTATTCTGTTGTCCTTCATTGAAGCTCCTTTACGCATTAGGATGTGTTACAGGAAGCTACTGCTGCTGATCAGCTGCTTACAATCAGTGAATTTCATTAGTTAGCAGGAAACTCTGTTATTCATGAATCTCCGTCTCAGTCATGGTTAATAATCTTTACCGCTCACGATGTTTCTGAATCACACGCAGTCCGCTGCTGACCGTGTTCGTTTTCATCTACAGCCTCTCTACGGTTTACTTCAAGCTAAACTGCAGCTCATCACACACGCCTACTTTGAGGAGAAAGACTTCTCACAGATCTCCATCCTGAAGGTGAAGTAAACGATCCGACCTCATCTGGGGTTCACTTCCTGTTTCCTGTTGTAATCACCTGTGGTTTCCTGTGCAGGAGCTGTACGAACACATGAACGGCTCTCTGAGGGGCTCTGCTCCGGAGGGGTCGCAGGTTTACCTAGGTACACAGACACCGACCTCCACAAACCAGTCAGACTTCTTGGTTTTCATTGTAATTTGAAATGCAAAAAAAGAAATTGTTCATTTTCTGTCCTCAGGTTTATCACCAAGAGATCTCATCCTGCACTTTCAACACAAGGTTGTTCCAAAGAAACATTTTTTTAAAGATGCAAATATCTTTAACTTGTTCTAATATTTGTTTCATTATGTTGCAGGTTCTCATCCTCTTCAAGCTGATTCTGTTGGAGAAGAAGGTGAGAATCAGGCCTAGAAATAACATCTCATCTCCACCCCTTCTTTTTGTTTGTTTAGTTGCCTTGCTTCTCCACATGTGATCCCACACAGTTGTCTGCTTGCAGGTCCTGTTCTACGTGTCTCCTGTAAACAGACTGGTGGGAGCCCTAATGACGGTTCTGTCACTTTTTCCCGGTGAGTAGCTCCCAGAGTTTTACAGATTAAATAAACACTTTAAGTCGTTCTTTTTTAGTTGGAGTCAATCATTTCCATCCATCAGTCTTATTTGGAACTGTGGAAGATGAGGTTGTTTGGTCAACCACCACAGCAACAATTAGCTGCTGTCTAGACGGACCATAACATAACAAATGTAAACATGTGGATTGCTAAACTGTACGTAGACTTTTAACTGTGTGAGGCAAGGCAATTTTATTCATATAGCACACTTTCAACAGCAGGGTAATTCAAGGTGCTTTACGTGATTTGGTGATTTAAAAAAACAAAACAAACAGACATGGAATATAAAATTGGAAATGAAAAGTAAAAGTAGCAAATTAGCATGAAACACACATTACACATGACGCACAATAAAGCAAGAGAGCATGAACACATTTCATACATATGACATCAATCATTTACTGGAAGGCAATTCTTGTGAGGGCAAAACTCCTTCCAGCTGCACGGCATCCAGAACCAGAGGGAATAGTTGGCCAAACTGCATCTATTCATCCAAAAAGATGATAAACATAAAAGTCTAGAAAAGAACAAATCGGAGCTGGTCCAACACGCTGCCACCCGGAGCAGCGCTATTTTAGAAAAAATGTAAACTTTTTGAATAAGAAGATTTCAGGCAACATACAGAAAGCAACAGAGAACAAACCGGTGTTTTAAAATTATGACCAATATGTATGAGAACTGCTTGCATTATGTAAAGGTGTGTTAACTTTGACCTGACGTCTTGAGGGTGGGTGATGTTTGCGCAGGCATGATCGAACACGGCCTGGTGGACTCGTCGCACTACAAACCAAAGAGCAGCGTGTCGGACGATCTGAGTCTGGCGGAGAGCGCCTCCGGAGCCGAGGAGTTCGTCTCCTTGTCCGCCACCGACGTCGCCCACGCCGACGTGGATCTGGAGGGCGTGGAGGCCACCCGACCAGCTGCGGAGTTTTCGGACGACAACCACCTCAAACCGCCCTCGCGCGCCTCACCGGAGTCCTCCGAGAGCGACTGGGAGACTCTGGATCCCAGTGTGTTGGAGGAAGCCGGTCCCAAAGAAGCAGCGGGCGGCGTGTCTGAGCTGCCGGACGCCTTCGACTCCAAACCTGGAACGCCGATCACAGTGCAACCGCTGGGGGTCAGTGGTCAGGGAGGGGTCATCCAGGGCCTGCTGTCGGGTCTGGAGGAGGATCAGTACGGGCTGCCGCTCGCCATCTTCACGAAGGTACCCATAAACCACCCGTCATGGTTGAACCATCAGGATATTGCTGGGCGATATAGCCTCAAATCTATATTGCGATACAATCTGAAGCATGTGCGGTAACGATATTTATTGCGATATATCCTTTTCTTCTGATTATATATGTCAAAATGACGCATACAAGATTCATTGCAGCAGAGCATCGACTTCAAAAACGCATACAATGCCATTTTAAAGAACATTTATTGCGCAAAATGTTTTTTTTGTTTTTTTATACAAAACCTTTCAAGTAGGGCTGGGCGATATGGCCTCAAATCTATATTGTGATATAATCTTAAGCTTGTGCGGTAACGATATCTATTGTGATATATTCTCTTCTTCATATATGTCAAAATGAAATTTTCATTTTTCATATACATTGCAGCAGAACAACTTCAAAAAATTTAGAATGCCATTCAAAGAACATTTATTGTGCAAAATGCATTAAAAAAGTTTTTGTAAATTTTTTCCCCAAAAAATGCAACACAAAAATTCTCACAACATAAACATGAAGATATTTTAAATAAATTATAAGCTAAATGTTATAAAAGAAACACAAAGTTCAAAATTGTCTGCTGTCCTGGCTACTTATTTATAAATTTCAATGGCACAAAAATAAACCTGCACATATTTGAATTAAAAATGCTTCAAGTTTAACAGTTTTTTTTTTTTTTGTTAAATGAAAAACAACACATTTTAAACTTGAAATATATACTGTAAAGACGAACACTGAACATCAGTATTTATCCTCCTTGATGACAGCTTGATGACATCATGAAAATGCAGAATCGCGGTAGGCCGGTATAGTCAAAATCTCTATTGTTGGCTAAATTTATATAATTTCTACCATATAACTTTTATATTGACCACCACTACTTTCACGTAATTTTTAAGGTGTTACAAATCTTTTTCCAAACAATGCAACACATATATTCTCATAACAGATATAAAGATGATAATATTTTAAATAAAATACAAGCTAAATGTTATAAAAACACAAGTGCAAAATGTAAAAAGAGAAATAAAATTTCTTCCTGCTTTCCTACTTATTTATAAATGTAATATTGCCAAACAATGAAGAAGCACATATTTGGACTAAAAACACTTCAAGTTGAACAGCTTTTTTTTCTGTAAAATAGAAGACAATAAATGTTAAACTTACAATATCTAGTGTAAATACGAACACACTGAACATCAGTATTTATCCCTCTTGCAAAGCTTGACGACATCATCAACATGTGCAATGGCGGTATAGTCAAAACTGGGGAGGTGTATTGGCAAGAATCTGGTGATACGACATGTATTACGATATATCGCGATACAATGAGTGAGACTATATATTGTGATTTTTAAAACTTAATTTAACTGCAGAGAAACTTTCCCAGCATTCTAAACACTCCAACCTGTTTCATACTTTAACACATCCAGTTTTATTACTAGATCTAGTTGATCTACTGGAACCAAGAAGGTGAAAACAGCCACAAACTACCAGTTATACTTTTAGTTTTACTACAAAAATTACTGTCATCATTAATGGTTCCATTCAAATTCTAAAAAACAAAATAAAAATCGATACTTTGCTTTTAAATATCGATATATATCGCGATATATCAGCGTATCGATATTTTCTTACACCCCTAGTCAAAATCTCTACTGGTGGCTGAATTTATATCATTTCTACCTTTTATCGTTTATCGCCCACTATGACATCAGGACTGCATCACATCTTTTGTCCTTTATTTTACCGTTTTATTTTTGCTTTGCTTTTGTTGTTGCCAGGGTTACTTGTGCCTTCCTTACATGGCTCTGCAGCAGCATCACCTCCTGTCTGACGTCACTGTTCGAGGCTTCGTCGCCGGGGCGACCAACATCCTTTTCCGCCAGCAGAGGCACCTCAGCGACGCCGTCGTCGAGGCAAGTCCCGCCCGCCACCGACGTCTCGGGGGGGGGGGCGGTAATCTTGAAAAAGGCGGGCTCGTTGCCCTAAACCGTTGTTGCTTCTGCAGGTGGAGGAAGCGCGGATCCATATCCAGGACCCAGAGCTCCGAAAGATCCTGAGCCTGACGACGGCCGACCTGCGCTTCGCCGATTACCTGGTGAAGCACGTGACCGAGAACAGGGACGACGTGTTCCTGGACGGGACGGGCTGGGAGGGGGGAGACGAGTGGATCCGAGCTCAGTTCACCCTCTACCTGCACTCCTTGCTCTCGTCCGCGCTGCAGCAAGGTGGTCAAAACCCGGAAGAACATCCCATAATGTAACGATTTCATGTTATCCTGACTCCCCCTCCTCTTTCTGTTTATCTGTGTCAGATAACGAGAGGCTGCTGGCTGATTACGGAGCGCCGTTCACCGGTGCGTGGAAGAACACTCACAACTTCCGGGTTTGGTTCAGTAACAAACATCCTGGCATGACGACGATCCCCCCAGGGTAGGTGGATCGTCCCGATGGCCGCCCATCACACCGTACCGGAGGAAGAGAAATGAGGTTCAGGAAGGAAAGATGTCTTAATTTAATTTTGGAGGTCGATTTGTATAAAACATCACCCTAAAGTTTGTTTTATAGAAGGTTTTATGCTAGACTCTTGTGACTGAGAAATGATGACCCGTTCCATCTGAAGTAAAAAAAAAACCACATTATAATGCTGCCACCACCATGTTTCGCTCTGTTCGTTTGGAAATACCAAGTCTGTGCCAGGCCATGTACTTTTTGGGAATTTTGGCCTTGTTACTCCACATCATAATGCTGCCACCAGTGCCGGCTCCGCCCACACGCATCACGCACTTCGTGAAGGTCACCAAAAAAATCAGGCTCCTTTTTATAAAAAATAAAAGCAATCCTTAGAGTTAATCATTAGAACAACATATTTTTAAAAAGGGTGTAACGGTACATGTAAACTTCCTCTGACTTTCAACTGTTTTTACTTTCAGTAAACTTAATGTGTGTAAATATTTGTATGAACACTAAAAGAGTCAACACCATGAGACATAAACTAAAAATGTTTCACAGACATGTGACTAACAGAAATAGAATAATGTGTCCTTGAATGAAGGGAGGCTCAAAAACAAAAGTACCAGTCAGTTTCTGGTGTGGCCACCAGCTGCTTGAAGTACTGCAGTGCATCTCCTCCTCATGGACTGGACCAGATTTGTCAGTTCTTGCTGTGAGATGTTACCCCACTCTTCCACCAAGGCACTTGCAAGTTCCTGGAACCTTCTGGGGGGAATGGCCCTAGCCCTCACCCTGCGATCCAACAGGTCCCAGACGTGCTCAATGGGATTGAGATCCGGGCTCTTCGCTGGCCATGGCAGAGCACTAACATTGCTGTCATGCAGAAACTCACGTACAGAACGAGCAGTATGGCTGGTGGCATTGTCCTGCTGGAGGATCATGTCCGGATGAGCATGCATAAAGGGTACCACATGAGGGAGGAGGATGTCTTCCCTGTACCGCAAGGCATTGAGATTGCCTGCAATGACAACAAGCTCAGTCCGATGGTGATGTGATATACCGCCCCAGACCATGACGGACCCCCCACCTCTAAATCGATCCCGCTCCAGGGTACAGGCCTCGGTGTAACGCTCATTCCTTCGACCATAAACACGAATCCGTCCATCACCCCTGGTGAGACAAAACCGTGACTCATCAGTGAAGAGCACTTTTTGCCACTCCTGTCTGGTCCAGCGAAGGTGGGTTTGTGCCCATAGGCGGCGTTGTTGCTGGTGATGTCTGGTAAGGACCTGCCTTACAACAGGCCTACAAGCCCTCAGTCCAGCCTCTCTCAGCCTATTGCGGACAGTCTGAGCACTGATGGAGGGATTGTGTGTTCCTGGTGTGACTCGGGCAGTTGTTGTGGCCATCCTGTACCTGTCACGCAGGTGTGATATTCGGATGTACCGATCCTGTGCAGGTGTTGTTACACGCGGTCTTCCACTGCGAGGATGATCAGCTGTCCTTCCTGTCTCCCTGTAGCGCTGTCTTAGGCGTCTCACAGTGTGGACATCAGCAGTCCTCATGCCTCCCCGCAGCATGCCTAATGCACGTTCACGCAGATGAGCAGGGACCCTGGGCATCTTTCTTTGGGTGATTTTCACAGTCGGTAGACAAGTCTCTTTAGTGTCCTGCGTTTTTAGAACTGGGACCTTAAATGCCTACTTTCTGTAAGCTGTTAAGGTCTTAACGACCATTCCACAGGTGCATGTTAATTAATTGATTATGGTTAATTGAACATGCATGGAAAACATTATTTAAACCCTTTACAATGAAGATCTGTAAAGTTATTTGGATTTTTACAACATTATTGTTGAAATACACAGTCCTGAAAAAGGGACGTTTCTTTTTTTCCTGAGTTTATTTGTATTTTTTGGTACCACCCTTTCGGTTCGGTACGCACGTGTACTGAACAAATCCAGCTGTTTTCTATCTGAAAACGTGCAGAATGTTTATGTGCGGAACTCAGAGTGCAGCGCAATGTTCCACAGGGAAACTTTAAAAATGTGACACCGAAACAAAACAGAAAGGACTCCCAGCTATCACTAAAAACCAGCTGATCCTGCCCAAACTCCTTATTTTGGTTAAAATGCAAGTCTGCTAAATCCCTGTTGATGAGAAGGGATTTTCCGAACAGGTGCCCATGCTGCATTCAAGTACAGCTGGGAAACTAGGTTGTCGAAATATTGAAACAACTCCATAGTGATTTCAGCATGTTTTATTTTCAACAATGGGCAAAGTATTACTTAAACATGTCTGTTTTCAACTGGTTCTATTGTTTTCTACTCTGGCTATGTCTGCTTGTACTATGCTTGTATTTTTTTTAAAATGTTTAGTCAGTTCTATACTTGTAACTTAAGTTATAGAGCAAAATACAATCAAATTAATTTCAGGAATTCAAAGGAAGGAATTCAGGAAAAAAGGTTTTTTGTTTAGTGTTGATCAAGGTAAAAAAAAAAAAAGTCATATACACATTTGTATTTATTTTTCTTGATTATCAAGAGTACCCAAAACGTACCGGACCATGACTTTTCTGTACCGTTACACCACCTGGTATTTAGCCAGCTTTAACGAATAAATATGCCTAAATCAGATCAATTAAAGAAATAAAGCTGAATGTTTGCGGCCATTTTTACTATTAAATTAAACGTAAAATTTTAATCGAATTAGGAGTCTGTTGAACGTGACTGAGGCTGTGTTTGGACTCGCCCTCGAAAAGGCATCCAGAGTCAGGGTGGAAAAAAAGAGAAAGCGGGACGCGTGCTCTAAACATAAGAGTTAATTTATGTCTGTTAAATGTTTCATTCACTCATTTTATTTTATTTTTTCCAATAAATCTGGTGTGGCTTCCAGTATGAGTGAATACCTTGTGAGTCGTTTTCTCAAAAAAAAAAAAAAAAAAAAGCTCTCTGATTGGCTAACAGCAAAATACGCTGCCTTCGAATGAATAACTAGCTTAACTTGCTTCGCTGGAGGTGCTCCAAAGACAAATTCCAACGGTTTCTTCCTCGGCTCTTCTTTCTTCGGTAAAAAATGCAACGCCAATTGTCTTATCTCCTCAGATAACACAAGAACCGAACGTGTTCTGCCCTGTTCTGGAGTCTCTAACGGTTAGCTTCTACTAGCAGAGAAATCAATGGGGAAAAAAAAAATATGAACGAAAGTCAATGGAGCGATAAAAGTTATTGTTTTTCCTTACGCCCTGAAACACACACGTGATGTACCTCAATTTAAATGATAACTAATGATGTGCGACTGTTTGTCGTGTGATTTATCATTTTTTTGCTTTCGTAATTAAATATTTTTTTTAAAACTACAAATCATAAGTCGAATATATGACGTTCGCTAACATTAGCTAGTACTTGAAATATTCACTTAGACCTTGTAGAGCTCGTCCCACATGCTGGCTCTCACTCCACCGACTATTTCTCCCCCAGCATTGCTGCCACTTTCCACATCTTCAGACTTATTAAGTTTTTCTCCACGTTTTAACGCTCCTTCCTTCGTCCTGGAAGAAGGATGCGAAGCTCGCTAAACTCACCGCCATTTTTCTTCTCCTCCTTGTGTCGTTTGGTGACGTAAATTTTGTGAGACGAGCAGCTGCGGTCCGCCACGTGTTTTAACGCAAAACCTCGAGTTGGTTTTGTCGCTTGTCGAAAATGTGCGCTTTCTCCGCCTCAAAATGTGTCTTTAATATTCACAGACATCATTTGTTAAATCCATGAAACATTTTAAACGGGAACAGAGAATCACTTTTATCGCTCCATTGACTCTCGTTCGTTTTTCCTGGCAGTAGGGGACCCACGGTTGTGTCTTCGGCTCCCTATACAGCCTTCTTTTCTCTGTGGCGGCAACTCCGAGTGACCCATCGTATTTCAAAAAGAACAGGTATTACAAGGTTTCTCAGTGAACCAGACCTTTAATCTTAAAATAAAATGTAGCTTGACGTGAAGACGTTCTACAGACTCAGGAAAACAAAACCTGTCGTGATCAAATGGGTCAGTTTCCTCTGTAAAGTCGGAGCTTTTTGGTGTTTTTAGGGGTTTGCGTCAAACAAATCCAACACGTGAAAACAGCACATGAATAAGTCTTATTCTAAGAGCAGCTTATAAGATGAGTCCTACTTCTGTAGCACACTCCACATTTAATTGTCTTTGCGAGCCTCAATTAAGAAAAGCAGGAAGAGAAATACTGAATTATTGGTAATTTCCGTTTAATTTTTTTAATTAGGGCACCCAGATGGCTAGCGACGGGCCTGGCTGCCACCACCGTGTTTCGCTGTGGGTTTAGTTTTCTCTACACCCAAGTTGAGGCCTATGAGGAACATTGAAGCTGACTGGAAGTTCATGCAGCTTTGTTCCCAAATGAGTCCGGAGCAGAGAGACCAAAACTGTTCATATGGGAGAGAGTAATAAGGACCTGAATTTAGGAGAAACCTCATGTGTTTTATTAGAAATTATTAGTAAAAACCATTATTAGTTAGTTTTAGTTAGTTTGGGGAAAAAAAATTACATTGCTTTTCTATTTCTTTTTTGTTTTTTTTTATATTTCCTGCATTAAAATGATTATAAGATAGAACTTTGTTAATCCCTCTGGAAGGTTCCTCTGGGAAATTTAGTTTACAGCACCGACTGGAAAAACAGCTTAGTCAGAAATATATGAACATAAAAGAATATCTAAAAAGGAAAAACACAACAATATAAAATATTTTACTTAACAAACATTTTTAGGTAAATATTTAAAAAGCATTTCTAAAATCAGTCTCATGATATTGTGGTAAGACTGAAACTAACTGGATGTCCTTTCTGTTGCAGCCACCCATTCCAGGGCCAGTACAGCGTAGCGGATGTGAAACTACGACTCTCACAGTGAGTTTGATTTTAATCTCCTGCTTTCAACTTCTAATCTGGATGTTCTTTAAATTGGAAATTAATTTAAAAAAAACGAAATAGACCCAGGAGTGGAGCCGTTTCATCCTCAGAGGTGGTTGTGACTCGAAACAAGGAATATGCTGCCCTCTTGTGGCCAACAGGACAAACGACCATTCCGTTTCAGCAGACTTTGACGTTTGATGCTTCATTTGACAGAAAACTCACATTTAGAGGAATCTTTACGAAACGAGTAATTTTTAGATGATGAATTGAGATTATTTAACAAATGTTAGATATTTTGGGTCATTTTTCAGACAAAATTTTGGAACCATGAAAAGCTTCTCTGTCATAATCAGTAGGTGAAGCCATTTACTAAAATTCATAATGATCCAAGAAACTATGCAAAAGACCTTGATCAAAACTTTAAATACCCAAGTTCTCAGTACCTTCTATTCCTTTCTTTGACATTAATGAGAAGTTGAAGCATTTTTTGGTGGACAAGGGTTTTTATTTCATCAGATAAAGAAGCTGCCCCGTTCTTCTGAACTAAAAACTTTAAATTCCTGTTAATTATTGGTTCATATTAGACCGTTCTTGTTTTTTTCGTCTTCTTTTTTTTTTTTGAACGGTGATGGAAAAATGTGAAGGCGAGCCGTCATTTTTGACAGATTAGTATTCATACCACTGACCACTTGATGCAAATGCGCGGACATTTTCAACCTTATGCACGGAGTACAGGTAAGTAAATCAATCAGGAAAAAAAAAAGATTCCCATGAGAACATCTGATCATTATCTCAGACCTGGACATCGTACATCCATACGTCCCGCTATCCGGGAGCTACCGGCACGCTGGAGAGCTACTGAGGCTTTGGAGCGTGTCGCTCCCAAGAAAACGGCGCCGTGCCGACCAACGTTGCATGCTGCGGGATTTCCTCCTGAAGCGATGGCTTGCAGGTCCACAAACGGCTTGTCCCGACTTCTGATCACTTCAGTTGGATAAATGTTCCCCTATTTCCAAACTTTGGCTGAAGTGGAGCTTTAATCCCAGTCTCCAGTGTGGCAGCGGAGCACGGATTCAGCCCCCAGAACATCTAAACCCCCATGAGAAGTCGTCCTTCCGAGGCAAAAATCCTAAACGTCATGACAAAAACCTCTGCAGCTGTCCCTCTATCTGATTACACACAGATGGGTGATCATTTCAGTTCCATGCAGGGCATGGAGGAACTTGTTCGGGCCACAGCAGGTGAACTGTTTGTATTTTAAGTGCAATTGTTAAATTCTATCACTGCTAAAACAGCAGTGCTTGAAATAAACCAAATATTCTTAAAAAGGGTCAAATTTTCTTGTTTTGAGCCAAGAAATCTGAGCAAAAGTTGCTTGGCTAGAATTTTTTTAAACTGGCAAAGAAATCTTAGAATAAGCTTAATGTTCTTGTGCAAAACTTGCTTGTTAAGAACATTTTTTTTACTTTCTTGAAAATCCTTTTTTGCAGTGTATATGTAGTTCTCTGTTCAGTTTGTTTTGATTTAATAGTATTTAAAATGAATTAAAAAATAAATACCATTGAATATATTATGATTTTAAAAAATTGACTGGTAAAAATAGATGTGACCCAGTCGTTCAAAATGACGGACAACAAAAATGTCTACTTTTTCCACCTCTGGTCTCGCATGAACTGTACATCTGAGATCTCCCCCAGAGTGGGTCGACGACGATGATGATGATGATGATGGTGGTCAGGAGACGGAGATGGCCACTCCAGAACCTTCAGTGTCGCCAGCGCCGGATCGACTTGGCCTTGTTTTTATAGCCAAAGTTGTTAGGAGCCATTATGTAGGCTCCATAGGCCCCCCTGGACTAGTTAATAGTTTTTATTTTTTATCTGTCTTAAAGCTAAGTAGCATAACCATCCTTCATTACATAAAGCTGTTAGTCCTTTATTTATCTTTTAATCTACAGTATTGTGCATTTTTTTGTAAAATGCGTATCATATGCTCACATAGATCTTTTTCCTGTTTTAGATTGTAAAGATCAACTTGATCCATGGCTTTTCTATCTTCTATCTGCCATAATTGCCCGTATGGGAATGGAGGCCCAAATCTCCTCTGCGTTTTTCCCATTCCCTCGTTTCCGAATGTCTAACTGGTTCCGGAAAACCAGAATAAAATCATAGTATGGCAGCTCTGCGCGTTAGTTGGTGGCGGGGGTCTCATAACAGCCAGGGGTCATTAATAATGAGTGAGCTTCATTCTGGAAAAAAAAAGAGCCGGAGACTCCTCCAGCTCTCGGCTTCGCTTTCATTCCAGGAGGTAGAGTTACACTACGGATAAAGCCTCCAAACGAGGAGGAGATCACACCGAGTTGGACTCGTCTTTACGGTCGATCGTGACGCCCGCAGCTCTCGCCTTACCTTCAGGTGTTCGGTGTCACGGCGGCTGTGAGATCTCTCGTAAAGCTTCGGTAAACAAACAAGCTGCAGAGGGTCAGTTTAGCGGGTCTGCACGGCGTCCAGTCGAAGCATTAATGATCAAAATGAAAGAAAGTTGCTGAGCGTCTGCATATATTAGTGGGTAAACGTTACAGCCTAAACCTTTGGTGTATTTTACTAGGGTTTCATGTGACAGACCAAAACAAAAGTAGTGGGATCAGTAAATTTTATTTAAAACAGAATAAGTCAGATTCACATGAATATTAAAAAAACTGGAGTATTTAAAATTTTTATTAAAATTTTATTTTAGATTTTAAAAGGCTATTTATTTTATTTTAAAATTTTTATTTACATTTTATTTTAGATTTTAAAAGGCTATTTTATTCTACATTTTTATTTTAGATTTTAATAGGCTATTTATTTTATTTTAAAAAATTTATTAACATTTTATTTTAGATTTTAAAAGGCTATTTTATTTTAGATTTAGATTTTTGATTTTAAAAGGCTATTTATTTTAAATTGTTATTTAAATTTTATTTTAGATTTTAAAAGGCTATTTTATTTTATTTTAAATTTGTTATTTAAATTTTATTTTAGATTTTAAAAGGCTCAACAACCTGATAAAAAAGGTTCTGGTTCTGGGGACGACTGTGGACGAGATGATGATGCAAAGAAGGAGTCATCATAAAATCAAAAAAAATATGGACAACCCTGAGCATCCTCTTTATGAGACAGTCATACAACAACAGAGCGCCTTCAGTCAGAGGCTTCTTCAGTTTCGCTGCAACACAGACCGCTACAGGAAATCCTTCCTGCCCACAGCCATCATCATCTACAACAACTCCTTAAAGAATTAATTATATGAGCTACAACATCACTTAATTTCCCCCTGGGATGGCCTCGTTTATGACATCAGCCTGCTGTAAACTTGTAGTCGAGGCGTTCATTTTTGCCCAGAGTGACAGCCGTCCTACTTCCTGCAGCTGCAAGACGCTGTGTTGTCTCTTTAACAACAGCAGGAGTGAGATTCCCGCTGAATGTCAGGTCAGCCGGGATCCACATGAAAGTCTTGATGTTGGATCCACACCAGGGTCGCGGTTCGGATGAAGCCAGGCGGCGCCGAGCTTTTAAACGTGAAGAGCCGCCAGCTCGTCCCCCCCCCCGTCCTCAGATCGGCTCTGATCGCCGCGTTTTTCATCACCTCTGTCGGCTGCTCGTTCTCTGCTGCTGCGTGTGCATCTCGGCGAGTTAGAACAGCATCAGAAAGCTCATCTGTGTTATTCATTAAGTCTGAAAGGGAAATTGATTTCACTCAGGCGGTTCAAGGTGAGCAGAAGTCACTGCTGGCTTTTCAGAGTGTTGTTTTCAAGCATGTTAATGGAAAGTTAAGTGGAAGGAAAATTTGCTTCTGTTCATTTTAATGATGGCTTACAGCTAATGAAGGGGCGGAATTAGATTTTCTCAGAAAACTATAATACTCTTCAAGACCAATGAAAACTTTTTCTTTTAACTAGAGTAATGAGATTTTACATAATAGTAATGGCACAATAGTCCAGCAGACGGCGTCATTGACGCTTTTTACAAGGGAGGGTAAGCCACCTCAGGTCAATACTAAAGAAGCTGGCTGTTCAGAGTACTGTTTCCAAGAATATTAATAGAAAGTTGAGTGGAAGGAAAAAGTGCAGTAGAAAATTTGCTTCTGTTCATTTTTAATGATGGCTTACAGCTAATTAAGGGCCGAAATTTGATTTCTGAGAAAACTGGAATACTCCTCAAGACCAATGAAAACTTTTTTTTGTTTGTTTTTTTACTAGAGTAATGAGATTTTACATAATTATAGTAATAGCACAATAGTCCAGCAGATGGTCATTGACGCTTTTTACAAGGAGGGTAAGGCACCTCAGGTCAATACTAAAGAAGCTGGCTGTTCAGAGTACTGTTTGCAAGAATGGAAATAGAAAGTTTAGTGGAAGGAAAAAGTGCAGTAGAAAATTTGCTTCTGTTCATTTTTAATGATGGCTTACATGTAATTATGGGCCGAAATTTGATTTCTCAGAAAACTGGAATACCCCTCAAGACCAATGAAAACTTTTTTTTTTTTTTACTAGAGTAATGAGATTTTACATAATAATAGTAATAGCACAATAGTCCAGCAGATGGTCATTGACGCTTTTTACAAGGGAGGGTTTCCAAGAATATTTATAGAAAGTTGAGTGGAAGGAAAAAATGTGGTAGAAACATTTGCTTTTGACCATTTTAATGGTGGTTCACAGCTAATAAAAGTTCTGTTTCTTGGAAAATTTGAATATTCGTCAAGACCATTAAATTAAACATATTCAGGATACTGTTTCCAAGAATATTAATAGGACGTTGAGTGGAAGGAAAAAGTGTGGTACAAGATTTGCTTCTGTTCATTTTAATGATGGCTTACAGCTAACGAAGGGCCAAAATTTGATGTCTCAGAAAACTGGAATACTCCTCAAGACCAATGAAAACTTTTTTTTTAACTAGAGTAATGAGATTTTACATAATAATAATAATAATAATAGCACAATAGTCCAGCAGACGATCATTGACGCTTTTTACAAGGAGGGTAAGGCACCTCAGGTCAATACTAAAGAAGCTGGCTGTTCAGAGTACTGTTTGCAAGAATGGAAATCGAATGTTTAGTGGAAGGAAAAAGTGCACAAGACTCGTGTTTTGAATTTCAATTACTGAAACTAACCTTTCAATGATATATTCAGATTTTTTATTTATTTTTATAAATGCACTGTACATAGTCCTCATCAGAAGCAATCAGTTGCTGCCTTCTTTTTTTTTTTTTTTTTTTTGTCTAGTTTGCTTTGGGAAACATGTAAATGTTTCAACATCTCACACTGGAGAAGATGGAGGCGCTCATTTTCTAAATTCTGACCCCGTTTTTTTTTTCCTCCTGCAGTTCAGTGCAGAACAGCGAGCGGGGGAAGAAGATCGGCAACGCCATGATCACAACCAGCCGCAGTGTGGTCCAGACCGGGAAGGCAGTGGGTAAGAAGCCACGCCACAAAATGTTTTAATAGGGAGAACATTTCTCAAAGAAGGCTTCGCTGTTTTCCATCATCAGGTCAGTCCGTGGGTGGAGCCCTGACGAGCGCCAAGTCTGCGATGTCGTCCTGGTTCTCCACGCTGGCTCAGCCTCCACCTGTAACCACCTCCTCGAGTCCTGAAGCTGCCCCAGAGGTGAAGCCATGACAGTCAGTGTCCCAAAAATCCCCACTTAGTGACTCTTTCTCTCTCCTAGCCGTCTGACTGTGAAGCCTCGGCATCAGTGGAACGACAGATTAAGGGAAGTGAGCAGACAAAACAATCAACCTTTTCCTCAAATTCAAATCCAAACCGCAAAATGTACTGCACAGCCCCATAATCACTGTGAGGTGGGTGGAACCGGCCACAACAACTGATGACTTAAAAAAGAGGCTTTTGGAAGTTCAACAGTCTCTCAATGCTGCAGTTTGTGTTGCTGAATTTTATTTAAAATGCCTTAGTCACTGGATTTTACTGAATAGCGTGAGCTAACAGACCATAAATATTGGGACAAATTGGATCTTAAAGGGATTTTTGGCCCTGGATGTTCATCAATGTCTGTTGTAACACTGTGGGTTGTTTTTAATGATGTGAGATTTAATTAACTTTTAGTCACTGAAGTATAACAAAAAACATTTACAGTAAATTCATTGGAATTGGAAGAAAATAGACAAAACGTAGGTTAAGTAAGTTTATCAGCAGGTCATATTAGTAAGATGATGTTTTAAAAAATAAAAAATTTTATTCAGACGAGGTAAAACTACTTTTTATCTTGAAGCAGTAATACAAATTTAGCAAATATTAAAGACAACTTTTTTAGCAAACATTGTGCGTTTGTTTTATATTTTACACATAAATTCACATATTTGCCACGATCCATTCTAAAAGCGGTTGTGATCAAAATGTCCGTATACTTCCTAGCATCGTACGGTTGTAGATTTTGTTAGCATTCGTTTAATGGCTAAAAAGCTAAACGCTTTAGCTAAGTTTCATACAACAAATTCTGAATATAAAATACTAAATGGATATCAAAATAAAGGTATTATTTCCTCAAAATTTTGTTTTAGCTAACTTGCAAATGCTAACCCAATTGCTAACAAATTTCAACAGTTTTTTCTTTTTAAATCTGTACATCAAATACTATTGTAAAACAGAGACTTTCTAAGTGTGTCTTTGGTAAATTGCCTTTTTTTTGTTACATTATTATTAATATTAGTAGTTTCACCTTTGTAGCTAGCTAGCAAAAAACTGACACCAAAGCTAACAGTTTTAGTTAGGATAACAAGCTTCTCAGACTGTGCAAAGAAAATGTACGTATGCTATGATTTTTTTTTTGGTGGGGAGGTTTGTAACAAAAACATTCAGAAGTTAACATTAGAGAAATGGGACAAACTGAAGCAACATATTTGATTAAAAACAAAAATTATGTCAAAAAAAATCATGAAAAAGTAAGCCAATTCAGTTAGCATTAGCTTGCTAGCTAAAATGCTAAATGCCTTAGCCACCTTATTTTAAAAAATCAAAATAATTAATTTCCTTTATTTCAAATCAGTCTAACTGGCTTGTGGTAAGTACATTTCAAGCTTTCCACATATTTAAAGAGCTTAACATTTTTTTTGAACAAACAGCTTCACAGAGGTATAGCTACCTACCTAGCAAAAACTGACAGCTGCAGCTTCATGGAACGTAAAAAACAAATAGTTTGAGTATTAGAAAACAGTTTGGTTGTGACAAAAAGATTAGCCTTAAAGAAAAGCTGTAGGGACAAACTGAAGCAACATATTTGGTTCAAAACAATAATTATATTTCAAGTATGAAAAAGTATCTTGCCAAAAAGCAAAAGTTGTTACTTTAGCAACGTAAGCTAATTCAGTTAGCATTAGTTTGCTAGTTAGAATGCGAAATGCCTTAGCCACCTTATTACAAAGAAAATCCTAATTAGTACTTTATTTTCTTTAAAATCAGTTTTACTGGCTTATGGTAAGTACATTTCAAGCTTTCCACTTAAAAAGCTTTAAAAGTGTTTTCAACCAACATTAGCTTCACCAAGGTAGCTAGCTAACTAGCAAAACTGACACAATAGCTTCTTAGAACGTAAAAAAACAAAATGGCTCTAGTACTGAAAAACTTCAGAGGTCAACCTTAGAATAGTATCTAAATATTAACTAAAATAAAACATAATGAGTTTAAATCTTTATGTCAGAAAACTGTAAAATGTCAGATTAAACACCAGTTTCCACTTCAGGTACTGTACATTAAAACTATTTTTGCTTTTTATTTAAAAATTAAAAGAGTATAATTATAATCAGTAGTATTAATCAAGAACAGGATCTTATATTTTATTGTATCACAAAAAAACTTTAATGTTGACCATTTGTTGGGCTTTTTGGGAGGCCTTTATACACACTACCATGTTATCAGCAGCACTAATAATGCAGTCTGTATGGCTGCAGAAACAAACTGGCTGTTATTTAGCTGTTCTTGTAAAGCCTTATGATAAATGCGCTCATTTGTGGATCATATCACACGTAGATGTAGTTTTTGATACTTTTTGTTATATTTCTTTGACCTCCAGAACTGTATATTTAAAGTAGCATTCATGTATTTATTTATTTTTTAAGCTATAATATTTAGCAGTTTCCAAAATAAGTCATAAATTGTACATTTACTTTTATCCACTCAGCAGATCAGTAATTAAAACAATATTATCTTTCACAACAAAACTAAAAAATAAATCTACAAACCTAAACAAACATTTTTCGCCTTACCGTTTTTTTTAAATTGATGTTTCTTGACATCACAAGTGGATTCAAGGGATTATTTAATAAATCTTGCTGCATTGATGGATTAAATAGACTTTTATTAGCCGTTAAAGTCCAAACGACCACAGTGTTGCCACAGAAATCCTTGTGAACAAAAATGATTTGACGGAGAAACATCCTGTGATTATGAAGTAACCTCTGAAGTTTGTGTTTGTAGGCTGTTAGTAACCTTTCCCAGATCTTTTTCTACTTCTAAATGAATATATTTGGAGAACTATATTTACTAAGACCTAAAATAGACAGAAAACGTATTTATTTGTTGTGTAGCGTGTCATATCAAAAAGGAGAAATATCCGTGTTGTCTC
This sequence comes from Valencia hispanica, assembly GCA_963556495.2. Taxonomy (NCBI): domain Eukaryota; kingdom Metazoa; phylum Chordata; class Actinopteri; order Cyprinodontiformes; family Valenciidae; genus Valencia; species Valencia hispanica. The sequence goes on along the minus strand of OY747716.1, from coordinate 46,054,774 downwards.
ATTATAACTCTGGAACAAGTGGACCACTGTGTTTATTTGCACAAAGCAGCCATTATTACTCTCTCTGTGGATCTTTACCATGTGTAGCTGTACGTTTTGAGGCGTTTACAGGATCTCTTCCCTCCATGCTGCAAACACTTGTTGGTCCAGTGAGCATGCTCGCCCCGTACGTTTTCCAGGTAGTTTGATTTTAAATGTGTTGTTTTTGGATTATTTGTGCTGTTTAAGGATTCTTTTTTTTAAAATCGGACATATTTTCATTTTGTATTTAAACCGAATGAATGTATTGTAAGCTGAAATACACGAAAACATTTTCTGCAGAGATGCTTATATTGTATCTGAGAAGGAAAAGAGGAACCTTGTTGCTGTAATAAAAATAAATAAAAGTTGCACTTTTATTTTCAGGATGGGGGCCATTTTTCTGAACCTCTGGTTTCAAACGTGGATGGATACCATTCTTCATTCTGTGTTTTTTATTATTTAAAATATAATTATTTGTTTTATACAGGAAGAAAAAAAACTTTATTGTAGATTACTTTGTAAATTCAGTGATAGAATTATAGCTTTACATTCACTCAGCCATGTTGTAACAAAAGTCTTTCTACTCTTCCTCCTTCTTAGCCTAAACTCCTACAGGCTCAGATTAATACATACATTATGATATTGGATTAGAGGTACATTTCAATTAAGTATATGGTGAAAAAGTTAAATTATTTTAATCACTAATGTCAGAAAGTGAAACTTATACATTATTTAAATTCATCACACAGAGTTAAACATTTAAAGCCTTTTTATTCTTGAGATTTAGTGGATTATGTCTCTCTGGTACTAAAAACTCAACATTTAGTGTCTCAGAAAATCTGAATGGTGTGAAATTTTATTTTTTAACTGGAAACTCATGGTTTCACGCCAATTAGCACCTGTAGAGGTTCCCTGAGCATCTAAATCTGAGGTTCCCAAACTTCCCAGCTTCTGACACAAAAAATAAAAATGTAGGAGGGTCGTGACCCCGACTCCTGGTTTTTATCTTTTACACTATTTATAAAGTGCATATGTGTCCTTATGGCTAGTTTTGGTATTTAACTTATTTTCTCGAGAGGACCTCAAGACCCCGACGTTGGGAACGACTGGTCTAAGTGGTCTCAGTCTGGATCAGCAGGACACCATCATGGGGAAGACTGCCGACTGGACAGGAACTGTTTGTTCAGAGTGCTGTATCCAAGCATATTCGTAGAAAGTTTAGTGGAAGGAAAAAGTTTGGTATGAAAATTTGCAACAGAGATAACTGTAGCCTTGACAGAATTGTTATTGGGGGGGTGGCTTAACAAGGAGGGAACTGAAGCTGGAGTCAGAACATCAAGAGCCACAGACAGATTCTACACCTGGGTTACCAGCGTCTGATGTAGAGGATGCTCGGGGTTGTCCATACTGTTCATTTTATGAACACTAATCTCCAGAGGGTCCTCAGCATCCAACCCGTTTGCCAACGATCTCACAATGTCCATTAGGATTGATGGAGATGGTTTGAAATTCCTCCTTTTCTCTTCCCTCTTCGCCCCTGCTCTGGATCCATGGCGTCTCCTTCTCCAATCATGGTTTTGTGGCTGCAGTTGAGGTATTTGAGCTTTTGTCATGTTAATCAGCTGCTCCCAGTTGTAAATCACCTTGTTGCCATGGTTATGCATCATAACAAATGTCTCAAAAAAGAACTTCCAGCTGCACAGCATTCAAAACTAGAGAGAACAGTTTTCCACAAAAATGTTTCTACCAGAAATGGAGGAATAAGCTTAAAAAAAAAACGAAAGTCACAGATCCTCAAACGTGCTGCCAACCGAATATCCACTTTTTAAAAAGCAGGCCTCCCAAATATTGGCCGCCGCAGCACCTGATAGTTTGGGAGATTTTTACACAAATATAAAAAAAATTTCAGGGCCCAGCTGAAGACTCTGGAGTGCTGTTTGTGAACAAATAGACATTTAGACACACGATTGGTCAGACTTTGCAGTCAATCCCACTGAACTGAATGACTCACCTGAAATAGCAAGCTGGATGTAAACATCACTGATACTAGAGAAAAACCAGCTGACCTTCCACATGGCTACCAGCAGCATCCAATCAGCCCAAACTCCTTATTTTGGATAAGTCTGCAGAATCCCCATTTATATTTTCCCAACAGCTGCCCATGCTGCATTCAAGTACAGCTAGGAGACTAGGCTATCGAATATTCTCAGATATAGGCGATAACATTTCTGAACATCAACATTGACTGATTTCAATTTTTATTGTTTTCTACTCTGGCTATGTCTGCTTGTACTATTTATAAAAATACAAAACAATCAAATTTCCAGTCAGTTCTTTACTTTCAACTCTTAGGTTATAGAACATAAAGTAAAATTACAGGAATTGAAAAAAAAAAAAACAATGCAGGAAAAATGTTCTTTAGTGCTGATCAAAGTAAAAATAAGTCATATGCAAATTTGTATTTCTTGTTTAAAGTGTACTGAACTGTGACGTTAAAAACCCCAAATGTGTATCTGGACCCTGATTTTTTGCACCCCCCTCGGAAATGCAAAACAACGTCCGACTTACCGTTTGAAGCCACCACTCCGTGCTAAAGTCACTTTTAGAAAACAAAAAATAGGCAGCCCTAACAATCTTTTTCAGTGTATTCAAGATCATATTACTATGTGACAATGGCATTTAACACTTCAGAATTTTCTTGCCAGAGATAACAGCTTTAATTTTACCTTCTTTAGAGGGTATTGTTCAGAAAAATTAAGGAATTTTAAAGGGTAAAAGAAACATCCACATTGTAAAACATCCTTACTTTTTTCCAAAAGGAAGCAAACTCTTACAAATAAAGCATTTGAAAAAAATCAAACGGAGCGGCTTTTCCGTTTGAAGTCTCGCTCTCGCCCGCTTTCTTGCAGCCGGAATGAGCCGTGACACATCTCGGCTTCTTCTGACTTCTTTAGTTCTTGAATCGGCAACAACCTCAACACAGAAGAGTATCGCTGAAACCCCCCCTTTTTTTTTTGTAACACAAGCAGCGACGGCACATTTCTCACCAAACAAACCAAACACCAGAGGCCATTTGCAGAACGTTTTTGGTATATATATATTTTTTAATAAATTAACGTTCATCCAAAATACAGTGCCAAAGGAGAAAAAAAACAACGATGCAGCCAAACATGCTAGTAAGGTTTGTCATGAAGCACCTGTGCTCATGTTTGCAAAGATGAAAACCCACCATCTCATCTAGCGCCAAAACTGTGAGCCCGCCTTCTCCTCTCTCAGCCAATCAGCAGCAAGATTTCTCTGTACTCATCCAGAGAAGAAAAAAAAACATGTAATCCTGATAAAGTTGAAGATCTACACACAATCACACTACAGTAATGTTGGGTATTAAATAAAAAAAGATACCGATACAAAATAGACCTGGTTACCCCCCCCCCAATTCTGTCCACACCAAAACAGCCATTTTAAACATATGAAAAATATAGTTTTTATATATATAATTCAGCAGCTTAGAAATAAAAAAAAAATAAAAATGCATGAGCCCAGAACCTGTTTGTACCGCGAGTGGAGTTGTGTTTGTTGCAGAGGGAAAAACAGAAACAAAGTGACGACAGACTGAGGTGTGACCTGCTGGTTGTGTGGAAGACCTGTGTGCTGCAGACTTGAAGTAGAGAGGGGGCGGAGTCAAATAGGTTGGATGGGCGGAGCCTCGAGCGACCAAGACAGGGCAAGGCTACGGGGTGGCCGGACCTGCAGTCACCCTCTTTATCAAACTTCCTCCACCTGTCGCTCGTTTTCCCCGCTTGATCCTCCGGATACCCCCCTCTCTGACCCACCTGGGTGCCGTCGCTCCAGTCTGCGAGGCCCTTTAAGGAAATACATGATCCAGTTTTGTTGTATTTTTTATATTAATTTTTTTTCTTTTTCTTAAAGGAATACTCCGCTAAAAATCAAAGTTCGTCTGACAAGTTTTGGGATGCTTGGACGACGGATTAGTTTTCTAAACAAAAAAGATCTTGGCAACGTTTCTTTATGCAACTGGCTTTAATTAATTTTATTCAACGTTTTGGCTTCATAACGACTGTGCGCAAGTTTGTACTTAATTCAATTTTACTGTAAGAAATGTGGTTTCATGATACCAATACTTGATATCTACCACCAGGGGGCTGCGTAGCATAACTTTGGTTTGATCAGGGGTTCATTCCGAGACACAGATTGGAACAAAAATGAAAATATGTTGTAATAGAAATTTCTGAGTAAAGCTACAAATGCATGAAATTTGGACTATTAGCATTTTTTATTTAAAAAAAAACTTAAAACCGTGAAGTATTAATCTGATATGCAATGGACCAACATAATCAACGGAAACCGAGTGAAATCTGAAATATTTGCAAACTCCTATGGAGTTGAATCAAATTATTTGAGGATTTTTAAAGTTGTTCGTCTCCACAATTATTGAAAAACATAAATAAACTGCCAGGGGTGAAGAACTTCTACGCAATGGTTCAGCACATGGGATGAAACGGGATTGGGCCGGGACAAAATGGTTCCACCAGAGTATTAACTAAGGCTAAGATTAGCCGGAGGGCTAATTTTCAATAATAATAATAATAGGGGCATACTTCTACTGAAGAGCGAAGGGGCTCAAACAGAAAAAAATAAACGTCTATTTGAGTATTTTGGTGATTTTATACTATATTCTGACGGCATATTTTAGATTGTTCGTGTTATCCTCAGAGCTGATATCGCGGTTATAGGTCGGATGTGATCCAGGAGGGATTCTCGCTTGGAATCGGGTTTTGTTGTGCGGACGTTTCGATTACGGGTACTGTTTGGAACGATGCGTTTTCTTCCTTCTTCGGATGAATGAAGTTGACATTTTTTTCTCTAATTCATCTAAGAGAAATGAACCGAAATGGAAAGGGTTTCACGTAACGAGCGTGAAAGGGCCGGAGGGTTTGATGCATCTTTTAATCCTTTATAAATTGAAGCTTGTTTTCCTCCTTTATGAGCGTTTTTAAGTCCTTCGAAAACAAAAAACAAAAAAATTAAGCAAAAGCAAGAGTTTCTAACAGGGAGAAAAAGCCTGATTAGATGAGAACAAGAACTGACCCAGTTTTATCGACGATCATGATGAATCGGAAGCATTTCAACCCAGCTGCGCCGCTGTTATCCGTTTCTAAACTTTATTTTTTGCTAAAGCTGAGTAAATAGTTATCAAAACTCAAGGTCTTCCAAGAAAGAAAGGCCCCGAAATATTTGTGAAATTCAACGTTCAGGTTCGGAGATCTTTGATTTTTTTTATTTTTTTGCTGCGGAGTATTTCTTTACTTTAAGAGAAGAGGAGGAAGAGGTTTGGTTCAGTTTCCATCATCGTTAACCAGAAGGTTCACCAGTTAAGTGCATCATCATCATCACAAAATTAGTTTGAGATTATCACATTGTAGAAACGGTACATCCGACATGATATCTAACAGACGAAATAAAAACGGAACCGGGAGGAGAACGGGTCGGGGGCCTCGAGTCCGGCGGACCCTAAAGCCGCCGGCGGCTATACGTGGGGGAAGGTCACCAGCTCTCCGTCCACCTCGAACTCCTCGCCCCCGTCGGGGGAGAAGAGGTACGTGGGCGGTTTCCACGGAGACTCCTCCAGGCAGGAAGGGTAAAGCTTCCCCACGGCGCAGCGGAAGTCCTTCCCCAGGTCCCAGAGGACGCGCTCGGAGACGGGCTGCCGCAGGAACCAGCGGTCCAGCTCCACGTCGTACTGGTAGATGGCGTACTTGGCCCGCTCGTTCATGTGCGTCTCCCTCATGAAGATGCAGAGCGAGTTGAGCAGCACCACGGCCCGCACGCACGGGTCCGAGTAGCGCTTGGCTGGGATGTTGGCGGCCAGGCGCCACTCGTTCTTGTTGACGTCGTAGATCTCCACGGTGACCGAGGAGCCGTCGATGGTGCTGGTCGGCGTGCGGACGCCGGAGTTGCTGACCACGTGGAGGCCGCCGATGTAGAAGATGAGGTCGCCGAAGGCGGCGGCGGAGGCGAAGCAGCGGCTGGTCTTGCGCATCGCCATCTCCACCCAGGCGTCGGCGCGGGGGAAGTAGCAGTACATCAGGTCGTGGGTCATCACGTAGATGCAGTCGTGCGCCGCCACCGACGTGCTCCAGTTCCAGGCGAAGGGCAGCGGGCTCATCATGGCCCACTCGTCCTTCTCGCAGTCGTAGCGCTCCACCGTGCGCTTGTTCAGCTCGCCGCCCACGTTGTCGCCGCCGATGGCGTAGATGTAGCCGTCGCAGTGGACCAGCGACGGCTTGATGCGGGCGCACAGCATGGGCGTCTTGGGCACCCAGGCGTTCTGCTGGGCGTCGAACCAGAAGAAGCTCTCCACCGAGCGGAACACGGCCTGCAGCTTCCCGCTCCGGCCGTGGTTGGCGATAGAGTTCTTGAGGGGGATCTGACCGCCGGCGATGTAGACGTCGTTGTCGGGCGTGACGAGGGTCCCCACCTTCTGCAGGTCTCCCGGCGGGTTGCACAGCTTGTACACCTTCTCCGCCTGCGGGCTGTAGCACACGATGGTGGTGGGCGCGGACGTGGACGTGACGTAGCTCTCGCCTTGCGTCTCCGACATGGCCTCCATGAAGATGAGCATCTCCTCCTTGGTCATGCCCAGGCGAGGCTTGAAGAACTTGGGCATGGACTTGTAGAGGCCCTGCACCACCACAGACTTATCGTTGGGCGGCAGACCCTGGAACCAGGCGCGCTGGGTCACCTCCGACAGCGCGTCGATGCGGATCTGGCTCAGCACGGAGGACAGGTGCTGCGAGCGGGCCTCCATGTTGAACTCCAGCCACAGCATGGCCGCCTCGCGCACCGTCTCCTCCTTCTCCACGTTGAGGTTGTCGCTGCTCAGGATGTCTACGAGCAGCTCGTGGGAGAGCTGCAGGAAGGCCTCCTGCCGGTACACTCTGGGGAACTTGTGCTCCACCATCCGCTTGGCGCTCTGCTTCAACTCGCTGCAGCTGAAGAGGTCGCCGATGCTCAGCATGCGGACGCAGTTCTCCGCGTTGATCTTCTTCACAAGGTAGTCTCTGCACTGCAGCAAGACGTCTTCCACCTGAACGAGAACGAGACGCGTAAACAAATCGATCCAAATCTTCGGCATAGAACATTAACGAGTATCAATATCATTGATACTTCCAGATTCCAGATGCTAAACTGGACGCAGGTCTGGACTTTGACTACGTCGTTCTCTCTTGATCGGTATCATTGAGGAAAAAAAATCCATGTGGGGTTCCTCAAGGTTGAGCACTCGGTCCTTTGTCGATTACTTTGGACCATAACATTTACTGACTTGCAGAAAAATATATGTTGTTGGGCAAAGGATTTTAGCCAAATTACACATAGGATTTTTCCATTAAGGAAGAACCAGAATTTAGCCGGTTCTTAGCCAGTTCGTTCTAATAACCAGTCGGTGCTGCGTCTTAACGTCATCTAAATCGTAGCACGCAGCGGTATACGCCCCCATGGGGGGGGGGGAGAGAGAGACACCAAAACAGGGAGAGCACGAACAGAGAGAGATAAGAATGGAGAACGCCATCCTGACCGGCGGGCAAGGAAGCATTGTGTTTCCTCGTCGGACCAACACCGCTTGCTCTTGATCTCCATTGTTGAGAATAATAATAATAACAAGAACGGCGGTTGTTTGTTTCACCTAAAGTAGTCCCGCCCAGCACACCTGGGTTGCGTCAACATTGTGGGAGAGGTAGAAACTGGTTCCAGTTTAGCCCAGCTTCAAGTTGGAGCTTGGCTATAAGCACTCGTTCCGAACCAAAAAAACGGGTGCTTGCGCAGTGGAAAAACAAAGAACCGGTTCTAACCCCTCCTTTCCACCGGACGCGTAAGCAGCACGTTACAGGACCAGCACGTCATACGCAGCTGATAGCCACCACTGTAGTCGATAGAGCCCTTTCCACCAGAGGCGAAAGCAGCACGAGTCTGCCGCGTCTCAGGAGCGACATGTCGCAGCACTTTTCTAAATATACGCCACAGTCCTATTTTCTACGCAGTACGCCTCTGAAACACGTAAATTTCTACATTTTGGATAGGGGAGACAGGACATATACGGCTCGGCACCGGAAATTTTCAAAATAAAAGAAACGTGCTGCTTTGCGGTTGCTTTACTTAAAAAATGTCACTACCTGTGCGGCCCGGTGAGAAGTCAGTACCTCACGGGAGGGTCTCATTTGTGTGTCATCACACAGATGAGCGATTTTGGATATTCCCTGACATAACATAAACTTATTGGCGAATATAAAACGTACATAACATAAAACACCAACCTTCTGGAGCCATGTTGTCGTCTTTTCCTGGTAATTATTGTCATAGACGTTTATATATGTCTATGGTTGTTTGGTTTTACTGACGAAACCACGCGTGATTTTGCTAATCTCGCGTGATTTCGTGCTCTCTCGGTGACAGCTGCTTCCCTGCTGCTATGCGCCGCTTACGCGTCCGGTGGAAAGGGCCAAGCAGCAGAATACGCAAGTGAAACGTGCTGCTTCTGTAACGCGCCGCTTACGCGTCCGGTGGAAAGGAGGAGTAAGTCAGACTCTGGAACCAGGTCAATGGAAAAGGCCTAACAATGAACCGATCACGTCAGAGTAGGAGGTTTTCGGGTTGGGGGCCTCTGGCGTAGGGGACACAGCAAACGCGTGGAAGAAGGCGTTCTGCTCAGATAATTTCTTCTCTGTCCCCGCTTAAGAAAACAACTCCCACAGCATGATGCTGTCACCACCACCGCATTTCAGGCAGTGTCACTGCGAAAAGTTAGGAAAACCGGTGAAATACTTCTCCTTTTTCCTCCAATGATGCATTGGTATATCTAGTCTAAAATCTCAATAAAAAACATTAAAGTTTGTGTTTCTAGCTCAACAAGCTGTAATAAACTATAGCGTGGAGGAGGAGGAGGAACTTGGGGTCACATGTTCAGACCTGTAGGAAGCAGGCGGTCTCGTAGAGCGGCTCCACCGTGCTGTCGCTGATGGCCAGGTGGCCTGTGTAGGCGTAGGCGATGATGATCTTCAGCGTGGCGGGGTCCACGTTCCTCAGGTGGACGTGGGTCTGCTTGCTCTCGCTGAGGCCACTCATGAACATCGCCCTGCAGAGGAAAGATCGGGACAAATAATTTAAAAATAAACCTTCGGGTCAGTAGAGTTTTGGGTCATTTGGATCACTCTTCAAACGTCTGAGTGTAGGCGTCCCGCTTGGGGCTCTGATCCCAACGTGACTTCCAGCTTAACGGCGTTTGTCACCAGCTGGAAAACAAAAGCTTTTAGTTGTCTAATATAACCGTATCAAGTTTTATCAGGAAATAATTTACTTTCCTAAATATTTAAAACGAAAACATTTGTAACGAAGAAACAAACCAAAAGATTTATTGTTAATATTAAACCTAAGGGGAAATCCAATGTTGTCTTCAAAGAGGCGTTGTGGATAGTGATGCTGAGATTTCCAGGCCATGTGGTTAGAGAGATGTGCGAGTAGGGGATATGATCCTTGGAAGAGATGTTTTGAACTTCCTCCCTCTCTCTCTGCGCTCTGGTCCTGCTCTGCATCCAGGACGCCTACTTTTCAACTCGGAATTTGGGGTTGTAGTTCAGAAATTATTTAAACTTTTGAGATGCTAATCAGCTACTCCTGCTTGTGAAATCTTAGCTAGCAAACTAGGGGGCTGGGGGGTTTCCAGCTGGTGACAAACGCCGTTAAGCTGGGTTTGCATCAGTGCCAACAGGCAGTAGTGGTCGATGCGGCGTCTACTCCATATACGTCTATGGTAAAAAAAAAATATATATATATATATATATATATATATATATATATATATCTCATCAAAATGATATTTACCATTAAAACAATGTCAACATTTACCCTATTCATTCTTATATTTATTATGGTCTGTAAATTAAAAAGAACTGCAATTAAAGAATTAACTGGAGATTTGATTGGATTATTTCAAATAAACAACAATAGTACAAGCACACACAGCCAGAGTAGAAAACAATAGAACCACTTGATAAACAGTCTGTGTTAATTAAGGATGTAAGAAAATTTTGATACACCAATATATCGCGATATTTTATGTCACGATTGCATCGATATTCAAAAGCAATGTATCTATTTTTTTTTATTCGACTGGAACCATTAATGATGAGTCATAAAAAAACGTAAAAGTATGACTGGTAGTTTGTGTCTGTTTTCACCTTCTTCGTTCCAGTGGATCGACTAGATCTAATAATAAAACTGGATGAGTTAAAGTATGAAACAGGTTGGAGTGTTTAGAATGCTTAGACAGTTTTTCTATAGTTAAATTAAATTTTAAAATATCACCATATATAGTCTTACTTGTAGCATCACGATATATCGTATCGTCCCGCCTGTATTGTGATACATATCGTATCAACAGAATTTTAAATAAAAAAAATACTGAAATGATACTTTGAAGCATGTTTTATTCTCAAATATGCACAAAGACTTTTTAGTTGCTTTGATATTTTGTCCGCCCAGTTTCCCAGCTGTACTTGAATGCAGCAGCATGGGTCACCACCATTTACTTATCGGACCGATGCCGAAATGTGAATTTTTTTTTTTTTAAATAGACTGATATCGGCCGATACCGAAGCTGAAGTAGACATGTCATGTATCTCTCCAAGTTAGCTTTGTCATTTCCTATTTATTTAATTGATTCATAGCAAACTTGTTTTGCTGCATTTTAAATATTACCGATTAATTACGCGTATTCTTTTAGATGTTAGAAGACCAGACCAAACCTAGGGAGGTGAGCAGCGCCTTTCACATCTCGTCTAGGAAATCGTTCAGAAATGTCCCCCAAACGAGCCTGCCTTCGGTCTCCATGGTAACCACCTGGCCCTTAATTACCAACGCTTAGTTTAACTCCTCAACACACCAAATGACTCCGTCAAGCAAGAGCTTCAAGATTGGAAGGGAAATCTAGCGCCTCGTTTCCACGGGTCGGTGCACATCGTAAAGGCGTTCCTGGGGTACGGTTAGGGGCGGAGCTACCGGCGTGGCGCAACACAGTTTACTGATTGGGGGACAGAAAAACCAGTCATGCTAGCGCCCGACAAACTAACGTAACGAACCGGCAGCAATCAGCGGAAACGAGGATTACAAGAGCCAAATACCCCAGAGAAAAAATAAAAATATTATAAATAAAATGCTTTACTTTTAATCCATAATCACCCAGCCCTAACCTCCTTTTCCAAAACACCAGTATAATGTCCGATTAAAATAAATCTTTAAAATAAAAAATAATCCAAGTTCTGATATCTTCAAATAGTACCAGGAAATGTTAAATATCGACAAAAATGTAGTGATTTGTTTTATATCGTGATATACATCGATATCGACTGAAATTATTATCATGATAGAAAAATTTTAACTTTCTTTTTCATAATCGACCAGCCCTGGGTTTCTGGCATCCTTGTCGGATAAAAAAAAAACAAAACAAAAAACATCGGAGTGGTTGGAAAACATGACGGAAAAGCCGCTGGTGGATAACGACCCAGCAACCCTGCAGGATTACCCCCGTCACCTCTCCATCTCCCAACAAGAGCTACGTGAGCAAACCTTCCCCTCCACGGAGGAGCCGCCTCCGCAGTCCAGCCCTTCTTCTTCCTCTAGAGCGAAGCGGAGGAGGAGGAGTTTAACGGAGGCGCTCGGCGCGTTCGCACCAGAGAAACGGCGTGCGGCGAGAGGAAGACTGCAGCAAGAGATGATGCAGCAGATTTTCAGACTCCGCCCACAGCCGCCTTCGTTACGCAACGGCGAGTGCATGAATGGGGCCTCCCCCTAGGGAGGAAAACGTCTGGTAGCAATTACCATCTGGTTCTAGAGCAAATCTACCAGGAGGAGAATAATTGGTGCAGAACCGAGCCCCCGACTCACCTGAAATAGGAGCTACACGTGGCCAGGACCATCTTGTGACACGGGAACTCCGTGTCCTCCACCAGCAGCACCACATCCGTCAGTAGCTTCTGTTCATAGAAGAACTTCAGCTGCTCCAGCAGGGAGACAGCGTAGTCCGTGTTGACCGGCCTGCGCTCGCTGAGACCCGACATGGTTGCATCCCATGAATCGCGCCCCAGCTTTGAAGACTCGCTCGGCCGGCAGAACCGGACTCAGACCAACCGAGAGAAAAACAAAAACAAAAGACAGAGAGTGGGGCGGAGGGTTCCTCCACACCTCCGCTGGTTCCAGGTGGAGGCGTGTCTGGAGGAAAAGCTCTCTGTGCCGTCAGGAGTCCACAGGAAGAGGGGGATACAGGGTGATGAGGATGGGGTCTCCCGGCGAAGCTTTAGCCGTCATCTGAAGGCATGCAGGTGAGGCACGGAGCAAGAGAGGGCGGCCGGTTTCTCTAAAAAACAAGAAGCAGCAGCAGCAGCGGTTAGTTTAAAACCTGCAGTTTCATCGTTTCACACTTTTAGAACATCTGTGGGAGACGGAGGAGTCTAAATTCTTTCCGGAATTGCGCCGCTCAAGGTGGCAGCATGTTGGAGTAGCTCTGTTACTTTGGTTCATATTTGTTTCTTTTTTAAAACTTTAATTCTTCCATTTCTGGTAGAAACATTGTTTTTGTGGACAACTGTTCTCTCTGGTTTTGAAGGCTGTGCAGCTGGAAGGATTTTTGCTGATACTTTTTATTTTTGGACATTTGTTATGATGCGTAACCATGGCAACAAGGTGGTTTACAACTGGCAGCCGCTGATTAACATCACAAAAGCTCAAATAATACCTCAACTACAGCCACAAAACCCTGCTGAGTTGAAAAGAAGACGCCATAGATCCAGAGCATCCTCTACATCAGACTGTCATACAACTACAGAGCGTCTTCAGTCAGAGGCTTCTTCAGATCTGCAGACTGCTACAGGAGATCATCCCTACCCACAGCCATCAGCATCTACAACAAATCTTTGAAGGAACTTGCATAATGAGTTACAACAACATTTAATTTCTCTTTGGGATTAATAAAGTAATTTTGAATTTGAATTGAATTTGAATTTGAAAACCCCAAGCTGTGGTCTGCTTTAGGGCTGGGCAATAGGTCCATTAGGGCTGTAAGAAAATATCGACACACCGACATATATTGCGATATCTTTTATTTATTTGAAATTACTTTCGATTTGATTACGTTCTATAAATTAAAAAAGTTGCAAGTATAAAACTGACTGGAGATGCGATTGGATTTTTGTCAAATAAATAATAGTACAAGCACACATAGCCAGAGTAGAAAACAATATAACCACTTGAAAACAGTCAGTGTCAATTAGGGATGTAAGAAAATATCGATACGCTGATACATCGCAATATTTTATGTCACAATATTCAAAAGTAATGTATCGAATTTTTTTTTATTTGAATGGAAACATTACTGATTACTGTAATTTTTGAAGTAAAATTAAAAGTATGATTGGTAGTTGGTGGCTGTTTTCACCTAGTTCGTTCCAGTGGATCAACTAGATCTAGTAATAAAACTGGTTGTGTTAAAGTATGAAACAGGTTGACAGTTTTTCTACAGTTAAATTCAGTTTTAAAAATCACAATATCTAGTCTTACTCATAGTATCGTGATATATCACAATATATGGTATCGTCTCCCCTGTATCGAGATACATATTGTAGCGCCACATTTTTACCAGTACACATCATTAACATCCATTATATCGAATTTTCGATTTATGACGATCGTATTTTTGGAATATCGGGAAGAAAAATGTATATATATTCACCAATGCACCTCCCAAGCCCACCCAAGGCCTTCCATCTTGTTTCACAGCGTGTATTTATTTGGACTTTGAGTTCAGGTCAACTCCAAGAAGGGATGATTGAAATAAGAGCATGTTTTAATATTTTTTTTCTTTCATTTGAAACATCTTTTAAAAAATAGAAAGTAAAAAATAAATAAATAAAATAAAAAGGAATAGCCTAGTTTTTAATCAAAAATTGACATTTGCGTGTAAACAGCTAAAAAAATAACATGATATCTTCAAATATTACCAGGGAATGTTAAATATTGACAAACATTTAGTGACTGGTTTTATATCTTGATATACATCCATATCGACTGAAAATATTATTATGATAGAATTTTTATTTATTTAACAAATATTACTTCCAGTTATGATTGTCGGGATCGGGGGTCAGACTCGGTCGTATTTTACATTAACCAGCTGAGCTCAACAAAAATCACAAGCAAAATAAAATAGAATAGAATGGAAATCTAAAACATACACAATTTAAAAAAGAACTTTTACTATTTTTAATGACAACATTTACCTCCATAAGTTGATAAAAATACTTCTCTACAAGGACAAATAAAGTGATACAACCGGAGTTGAGGAAGTGAGTATCAAACCGTCTAACGGTTCTTATTTCAAAACGACAGAGATTTTGACAATACCGGCCTACAGCGACTGCGCATTTTGATGATGTCATCAATGCAGAAAGAAATGTTACATTTTGCACTTCAGTTTAAACAATCTTGAACTTTACGTTTTCATAAAGGTTTAGCTTGTATTTCATTTAAAATGTCTTGCGGTTTTCTGAAAAAGCTTTGAATACATTTTAAATGCACTTTGCACAATAAATGTTCTTTAAATTGCATTCTATACTTTTTTTTTTTTTAAATGTACTTGTTGTTCGGCTCAATGTATCTGGAATGTGAGAATGTTCACAAACATTTTGTTCATTTTTACATATATAAACAGAAAAAAATAATATAATCGTAATAAATACCGTTACCGCACAAGTTTTAGATTATATTGTAATATAGATCCGAGTCCATGATCGCCCAGCCCTACTCACTCAGCAGGCAGCGCACTATTATGTCTCCTGTTTGTCACAAGCAATTACTTTTTTCTGTCCCCCAATCCATAAGACTTTGACGCCAGAAGCCCCACCCTAACTACACCATACCGTTGTCCTATGGACATGGTCCTTGGTGTTATAAAATAGATATAATATTGGTGAATAATAGTTATTGGCCACAACAGCCATATTAATATCGAATATCGGCCCAAAACCTTCATATATACACATCCATGGTTAGAAATAAGCTTCATGATTTACAGCTCGCCCTAAAAACAACACTATTTCTTTCTTTCTATGACTTTTCAATATAGCTTCTCAGTTGTAGATATCTGTAAAAGTCTGAATTTTGTTTTTTCAGTTCATTTGAGTTTTGTAAGTGAAGACATCAAATCTTAAAGAGATTCGTTAATCCATGGGTCAGCTTCCTTTTATACATCTCCTATTATAGCTTGTATAGGTATATCACCATTTTGTTCCATTGTGTTGAATTTGGTTTATATATATATATAAATAAATAATTCTATATAAATGATTCGGACCAGATATTACCTGTAGGAGTATTTCGTTTTTTTATTGGACAGCCGATCAAAGGTAGATTGGGAATCCTTAAAAACTGAATTATATCTGGAGTTTATTTGAGTTGGTTTCACTAATCCTGCTCTGAAATGTATGCTGACCAACTAACCCGGCTAACTAGCGGGTTAATATTGAACTAAATTAGCCCATCCGTACCGTTAACATGTTCTGTTAGCCCGAAGCTAACTAGCTGCGTTAGCAAGTAACGCAAAATCCTCTAAAAGTAAACCGTCTGAGTGACCTCCATTTGAGTCAAATAAAGACAAAAAATATGTTTTTGTTGTTCCTCAGATGTGAGCACGTTTGATAGCGGAGGTTCTGGTTGATCTTTAGAGCACATGAGCGATCAGAACTGAACTAGCGGGGTTATTTTTCTTTTAGCCCGATTCACAGCGTGTTAGCATTAGCATGGCTGCTTTTAGCGTCCCCACTCTTTCACAGTTCCGGCGCAGTTTAACGGGGCCCCCGCTGGGGTCACACGGTCTTGGTCGTTAGGTAGCACAGAGTCTAAAAGAAAACCCACCATCACCCGCTCCGGTGTTATGACAAAAAGATTCAGGTGTGTGTGTGTGTGTTGGGGATAAAACAAAAGAAAAAAGAAGAAGAAGAAACGTGAAGAGGAACCAGTCAGCATCAGCTAAGCTAATAACGGATAGAGCTACACATCGCCTCTTCCGTAAAACACCAACAAGGAAAACATCCAACAATCCTTACTTCGATCGTCGGTGGGCTCCACACACTGAACCGTCCCGATGTTGTTGTTTTTTTCCGTCGGTAGGAAGAGTAGCTGGGACCCTTGAGGCCGAACTAAGACGGTAAAAGACTGTTATGAGTCGACAAACCTCTTAGCGCATCAAAGGCGCCTCTACAGAGCACAGGCTAACTGAGAATACTGCACTCAAACCCAGTGACCTGCCCCGCTGGAGGGGGAAACAGCACCCCCTGCAGGCGAGACAACGACACAGCAACGGTAGGATGGTTATATGGCTCCCTCTGCTGGACATATTGTGACGCGACAGTGGTGAGAGACGCCTAAAGTCAAACACTTCGTGGCAAAGATATAGTTATTTATTTGAACCATAATTTTCCAAAGTGGAATAACTCTACAACAAACAACTTGAATATATATGAAATATATATATATATATATATATATATATATATATATATATATATATATATAATCCACACAAAATGATACATGTAGTCTCCTTTTCAAATGTGTAACCTATTAATTTAAACAATTAAATATTTAAAATCTATGTTGCTTAATGCCAGTTTTATCTAAATAGGAATGCCTATATTCACAAAAAAAACATTATCTTCTAAGACTTTTGTTAGGAAATGATTTTAAAAATTAATCAAACTTCAAGTCTATCCATCAGCTATACCTGTGTATCCCATGCCTGCCTATCCCCAGCATTCATTGGGCGAGAGGCGGGGTACACCCTGGACAGGTTGCCAGCCCATGCTGGCTTTACCTACGGGCAATTTAACCTAACAGGACAATGGGAGGAAGCCAGAGTACCCGGGGTGAACCCACATGCACAGGGAGAACGTGCAAACTCCATGCAGAAAACCCCCTAGGCTGGGATTCGAACCCAGGACCTTCTTGCTGCAACTGCGCCACCGTGCAGCCCTCAAACTTTAAGTGTATCAAGTAAACAATCAAGTCTTGTCTTTCTTGCGTCTCATATGTTGTACAAAACATTATTATTTTTTGACTAAAATGACGAGCAAATCTTTAAAAGTATAAAAAAAACTACGCATCTAAACTGAATTAATTAAAATATTGCGGTTTTAATATATTTCTGCAACTAAATAGCTATGTATATTTTAAAATTTAGAGTTCCGATGAACCCTGAAGGCAGCATCCCTGACGGCGCAGCAGCTGTTTCCAATTTAACTGATGGGCTGCAGCGGTTTGGCTTTTTACTCAGTAGAAATGTCGTTTTGGACTTGAGAGAGCGACAAATCTCTACTTCTGTTTGCTCAAGAAGAAGCTGTTTAAGTAACTTATTTATTTTTCTGAAACTTGGGGATGTTTATTTATTTTCATCCCTTTGTGTGTTTTATTTCCGACAGTCAGAGCGAGAACGTGAATTATTAACATGGAAGGTAAAGTTTTTTTCCTCCCTATTTTAATATGTAGTGACTAATTTAACAGATGTGTGGTTTGAAGTTGATATTTGAACCTTTCCCTTTAGATCCAAGCAAACAACCTCCCTCATTTGGCAGTGGAGCTCAGAGAAGTCCCAATCCCAGACCTTTCTTCTTTGTTCAGCCACCTTCTCAGCCTTATTATCTCTACCAGCCCTGGCAGCTCCCCAACCCCTACAGCCAATTCGGGATGCCTGCAGGTATTTGGTAATTCAGACATGTAAATGATGCATTCAGGTGATGAATGGTGCAGGAAATCACAGTGCGTTCTTTTTAAAATCTGTGTGTAGGTTTTAACTTTGGCCGCCCCAGCCCGCATCCTTACCCCTACATGCCGTACCCTGGCTTTGTTTTACCACATGCTCCAATATATCCTGTGGATTACAGGCGGATGTTTGAACCTAGATTTCAAGCTCCTGCCTGGGGCGATGTGCCTCGACCGCAGTACCATCCACAGCCTCAGGGACGTCGAGAGACTGCTTGTTCGGGGGCTCAGACTGACCCTAGCGACGCTATAAACAAGCTCATTGAGTGTTTGGATAAAATCCGAACCACGGCGCCTAAGTGCTCAGACCGAGAGCTGGATTCTGGCGTTGGCTTTCAATCCTCTGGTATCTTTTCTCCTGCAGAGGAAAAGAAAACGGAAAAGCAGGGTCACCCGCTGTCTTCAGAGCCCCGTCAAGGCCATTTGGAGTCTCCAGGTGTGACTTTGAGTGACTCCACCGCTGCAGTTTACGACAGCGAGTCAAGCCAGGTTGTTTTGGATCCTTTGAGCCCTCTGGGAGGCTGGACAGGAAGACTGGAGGAGGAGCTGCCTCTCGACAGCTCTTCTATCCATGAAGAATGTCCCTATCAGTTGGCAACAGGCGGACACTTTAGCCCACATGACATGGAAGAGGTCACGGATATTCAATCAAATATCTTAGTGACTGACTCAAGTGTTCAAATTTGTGACTCTGAGAAGGACCAGAAATCTGTACCTTCATTTCCCTCCAGTCAACTGGTGCTTACAGAGGTTAAAAATGGTGACAAACTCTTAAAGACAGATGATGAAATGAGTTCCTGCAGTCAAACCAAAGCTGATGAAAACTTTCAGATCCTCAAGCTACCCTTTGATGGTGTTTTGACTCCTGGAGCAGCCCACCTCTCATCCCCAGCTGCGCCTTACTACTACAACTACCTCCCCATGCAGACGACTACCCACGAGCGCATGAGTGTCCTCAGTCCGTCTTTGGACGAACTCTCATCGAGGGATGAAATGTTCTCTACAGATCTGGACGATGGGGATCTCTTCCCAAAGCACATGTATGCCGGCAGGAGGCTTTCAGCAGTCGTTAGTGGATCTCCTCCAGCTGTAGATGAGGAAGAGGATGCATGGTTGCCGAAGTCAAAGAGGGTTGCCTGTGCTTGTTGTGGGAAAAATCTGGAAAAAGGGACGGGCAGGAGCAAAGTCCTTGGCTCCAAGGTGTATCATGATGAAGCTGAAGACTCTGAAGAGGAGCTCACATATGGTAGAGGGTGCAAGCAGCCAATTAGAGTGGTTGTTAGGAAGCATTCTGCACCCAGGAAGGCTCAAACTGTCCAAAGACAAGCAGCTAAACTTTGGTGTAAGAAAGGCCAGTACAAAGAGCTGTCAGACCCCATGAAGCAGGAGGAGAGACATGAAGTCTGTCAGCAGGAGGCTGCCGAATCGGAAACAGAAGAGTTGGAGAGCAGGGAGCTGCAGTGTACAACGTGTCAGGGTAAGTCTAGAATATTTCGACACATCCAGGAAAAAACGGATGTCACCCAGAAATCTGTTCACAGATGGACTCTGCAGAGCGGACTTGACCACAGTAGGCCAGGGCCGATGGACGGACGGAGACGACATTCCCCGAAGAAGACATGCTGCCCCTCTGCAACGACAAGGTAAAATTTCATGCCAAATGAATTGGTGCTGCTGAGGCTCAAAACAGATTATTCAGAGATGGGGGGGCATCACTGTTCACCCAAGTTGACTATTGATTTTTATTTTTTCAGTTAAACATTCTTTATATGACCTGACAAACTGTTGTAGCTCATAAGTCCTGTTGAGAGCCATCATGTGGTTTCATAACAGAACTTGCTCAAGTGGGTTATACACAATTTGGTCAGAATTGTCATGTTTAAGAGTAAAATGCAACGGACTGAACACACATCCCTGAGGGACTGATTTGCTGAGTTTGATAGTGTGCCGTCCTACTGCTGACTCATATTTTGTAAATATTTTAGTCTGTTTTTTTGGGGGGAGGAACCGTAACGAGAACCTCTTAACCCAAATTGTCCAGAAATGAGCGCTCAGTGGAAACTGATGTACCACAGGCCTAGAGATGATGATCATGAAGGCGATGGCAAGGTGCAATCGCTAAATTGGGAAAGAGGTATTTTTCATTTGAGTAGTTATTTATCATGTAAAATCCTTATGGGAGTGTAAAATGTTAATTTGTTTTTCTCAGGCTCCACACTGAGAGGAGAACCGAGATGTTGACGTTTTCCTCGACTGAGTTTTGAACAAAAGAGTTGAACTGTAGGTCGCAATCATTCCAGATGAAAGTTTTAACATCTATTTACGTAAAGTTCACCTCCATTTTGTCTGTTTCAGGTCCCCCCTAAAGGTGTGAAGGTTGAGGGATAATGGCGCACCAGGTGAAATGCACGGCACAAGAAGCATAGTTGTATAAAAGACCAAAAAAAATCTGCAGTGAAACTGCCTTGCACTAAAGATTACTTGATCTCATAAATGGGCTGAAAGGTTGTTGTAGATGCCACTGTTTGGGGTCAGTCCAATAAAATACAAATATTTAACATTGTTGTGGGTCTTCTGTTTTAAAAAGGAGAAGCTGGTTTTCAATGTGAAATCCTACAGGAGCAGTAGCATGTGTAACGGTAGGCTTAATAAAATCTGGAATGGGTTCGTTTCTCCTCCTATGGGTAGTTTGAGTTTTGCAGCTAAACAAGCAAATTTAACACAGTCCAATGGCAGGATTGGAGTTTATCTTAAAGGAACACGATTGGAAATGATGGCTAAAAAAACTAAATTACTTTCCGATGTAATTAGTTGATCAATGGTTGCAATAAAAGATTTAATAAACATGCCATTCTTTGTCATATTGATAGTTGCCAATGGGAGGTAAACTGCTGCTAGCAGTGATAATGCTTGCGGCTATGCTAGCATGGCTAATCCAAGTCCATAGATGAAAGTACATTCTTCCTCAAAAAGTGACGATATGCTAAGATCCTTTTTTGAGAAATTGATGTTCTGGTCTATCTTGCATATCAAATTTGTGACGTTAACATAGGAAATGCATGATTCACCCTAACTTTCCTCTGGCGCTGATCATCACATCTCTAGTTTAGCTCAAAATGTTCCTTGAATTACGTGCTTGATCTTTGATTTGGATTCTCTACAATTTTTATTTTTTTAAATGCTGATTGTCATTTTCTGCTAAATAATTTTTAACATGCTCAGATCCTTGTAATTAAATTTCACCAAGGTTCTGGATCCCTAAAGTCAAAATCTGAAAATGCATACAAATCTTCTACTCTGGTGTACTTGTATGTACAGGTCGTTCTCAAAAAATTAGCATATTGTGATAAAGTTCATTCTTTTCCATAATGTAATGATAAAAATTAAACTTTCATATATTTTAGATTCATTGCACACCAACTGAAATATTTCAGGTCTTTTATTGTTTTCAAACTGATGATTTTGGCATACAGCTCATGAAAACCCAAAATTCCTATCTCAAAAAATGAGCATATCATGAAAAGGTTCTCTAAACGAGCTATTAACCTAATCATCTGAATCAACTAATTAACTCTAAACACCTGCAAAACATTCCTGAGGCTTTTAAAAACTCCCAGCCTGGTTCATTACTCAAAACCGCAATCATGGGTAAGACTGCCGACCTGACTGCTGCCCAGAAGGCCATCATTGACACCCTCAAGCAAGAGGGTAAGACACAGACATTTCTGAAAATAGGCTGTTCCCAGAGTGCTGTATCAAGGCACCTCAGTGGGAAGGAAAAAGTGTGGCAGAAAACGCTGCACAACGAGAAGAGGTGACCGGACCCTGAGGAAGATTGTGGAGAAGGACCGATTCCAGACCTTGGGGGACCTGCGGAAGCAGTGGACTGAGTCTGGAGTAGAAACATCCAGAGCCACCATGCACAGGCGTGTGCAGGAAATGGGCTACAGGTGCCGCTTTCCCCAGGTCAAGCCACTTTTGAACCAGAAAACAGCGGCAGAAGCGCCTGACCTGGGCTACAGAGAAGCAGCACTGGACTGTTGCTCAGTGGTCCAAAGTACTTGCATGTCATTCGGAAATCAAGGTGCCAGAGTCTGGAGGAAGACTGGGGAGAAGGAAATGCCAAAATGCCTGAAGTCCAGTGTCAAGTACCCACAGTCAGTGATGGTCTGGGGTGCCATGTCAGCTGCTGGTGTTGGTCCACTGTGTTTTATCAAGGGCAGGGTCAATGCAGCTAGCTATCAGGAGATTTTGGAGCACTTCATGCTTCCATCTGCTGAAAAGCTTTATGGAGATGAAGACGACCTGGCACCTGCTCACAGTGCCAAAAGCACTGGTAAATGGTTTACTGACCATGGTATTACTGTGCTCCATTGGCCTGCCAACTCTCCTGACCTGAACCCCATAGAGAATCTGTGGGATATTGTGAAGAGGAAGTTGAGACGCAAGACCCAACACACTGGATGAGCTTCAGGCCGCTATCGAAGCATCCTGGGCCTCCATAACACCTCAGCAGTGCCACAGGCTGATTGCCTCCATGCCACGCCGCATTGAAGCAGTCATTTCTGCAAAAGGATTCCCGACTAAGTATTGAGTGCATAAATGAACATAATTATTTGAAGGTTGACTTTTTTGACACTTTTCTTTTATTGGTCGGATGAAATATGCTAATTTTTTGAGATAGGAATTTTGGGTTTTCATGAGCTGTATGCCAAAATCATGACCTCAAGACCTGAAATATTTCAGTTGGTGTGCAATGAATCTAAAATATATGAAAGTTTAATTTTTATCATTACATTATGGCAAAGAATGAACTTTATCACAATATGCTAATTTTTTGAGAAGGACCTGTATATTATACCAAGGCCTTAGAGATTAGTCTTTAGAAACATTTTGTTCTAATTATTAGCAATAATTAAACATCCCTGTTCATTGGCTTGTAGTTTAAAGACCAGAATAAGGGCAAAATTAAGTGATCGCTGGGTTAGTTGGTATAATTGGGCACTGCTCAAATTTGAATGTTTTGAAAAGGCTTACTTCTGTCAGTCATTTCAGAAAGTGTTACTCAAAGATTCATAAATAGTGAAATATTTCAGGATTTTTTTTTTATAATCATGGCTTGCAGATGCTGTAAACTCAAAAAATCAGTGTCTGAGAATTTAAATGAATAAAATCAAGACTATATTTTAAATGTCAAGTTTCTAAAAGAAAAAAAAGAGTTAATTTCTATCCACTCTGTTTTTAGGGCTCCTTTTGCATGAATTGCTACCTCAAGGCGGCAACAATGTCTCATCTTCCTATGGACTACAACGATTCTTAATGGGGTTCAGGTCAGTCCAGTTTGCTCACAAAGCACAGTACCACATGGTCATTGGACCGGCTTTTGGTAGCTTTTGGCAGTGTGGGCCAGTACCAGATTCTGCTGGAAAATCAAAGTGGGGACACCATAAAGAAGAAAACATGAAGTACTCTAAAGTGTCCTGGTAGATGGCTGCATTGACTGTGGATTTGAGAGAACTTGGTGGAGCAGACCCAGCAGATGACCCAAATTATCACCGACCGTACATCCTGGACTCGTGGATTCTGAACCGCTCCAATCTTCCTCCCGACTCTGGGAACTTAATTTTTAAATGAAATGCAAACTTTAATCCTAAAACTTTGGACCACTGAACCACAGTCTAGTTCTTTCTCTTTAGCCCAGGTAAGGCTTTTCTAGCCCACATGTAGGATCAATCTGTGCGTTCTGTGGACTGCTTTCTGACTCCAGCTGCAGTCCACTCCTTGTGAAGAGGTTATCACTGTTCAATTCAAAAAAACTTTATTGATCCCAGAGGGAAATTAAGTGTTGTAGCTCTTACAATTAATTTTATAAGGAGTTGTTGTAGATCATGGCTGTGGGCAGGAAGGATTTTCTGTAGCGGTCTGTGTTGCAGCACAACTGAAATAGCCTCTGACTGAAGACACTGTCTCATGAAGAGGATGCTCAGGGTTGTCCATAATGTTCATTGGTTGGTGCACCTTTTCCTGCCATACTTTTTCCTTCTACTCAATTTTTTATGAACATGGCTGGACACAGCACTGTGAACAACCAGCTTTTTCAGGACATCTGTCAAGTCAGCAGTACAACATTCTAATTTTCTGAGACGATGAATGTTGGGTTTTCATCCTTTGTAAGCCGTAATCTCCAAAATTAAAAGAAATGTGTGCTTGAAATATTTCCCCGTGTTATGGATCTATGTTTCACAGTTAATGGTGGACACACAAAAAAGGGAACTTTTTGCACGATGTGCTTCATGTTTCAGTAAGGAGTAATGGAACAACATTGGGGTGAAAATGGAAAAAGAAAAGTTCATACAAACGTAGAATCTCGTTCAGTGAAACCAAGTGTAACCTCTTCCCCTCGGCCACCACAGGCATTCAGAGCAGACTTCAACATGCACGAATCTGAGCTTCAAAATGAAGAGATTGAAAGAAAGGATAGGACTCATCCTTTAATGTGTTTTGACTGATTTATTTGAGTCAGGGAAGCTTTAAGAACATAGTACAAAGAAATGTGGCCAGTTTCATGTCTGGAAAACTGGTTACTGGTAAAATAAAATAAAAAACACCTACCAACATACTCTTAAAAACAGAATACACTGTTTAAGATCTCAAATTTTCCCTGCGTTGACACTCAGCTTCTGAACAATGAGAAGTAAAGATGCAGAGTTTAGATTAAACGTTTAATTCAGGATATTCTCCACTTTAGGAGCGCCTCATGCACTTCCTGGTCAGAGGCAAATTAAAACCCACCTGGGTTAAATCGGCCCTTCTGCAACATCCATCAGGCTTTTAAAGTTCTGCAATTAAAATCAACACTTTAAACACCTTCGCTGTCTAAATCCTAATCTTTCTTCCTGCCAAAAGATGCCGTTCTGATTGCTTTGACAAACATGTTGCAGCTCCTGGTTACGCTCAGATGGTCCGATCACCAAAGGAGAAGCTGAGCATCAAGATGGCCGCCTTCGAGCCTCTGCCTCACTCAGCTTTGGCAGCCAGCTTAATTGTGAATAAACAAAATCCGATTTTTTGTTTTTGGGTATTCCCTGCTTCTGCAGAAATGGCTGCAAATATTTGAAGAAAGAGAAAGATTCAAACCAATATAATGAACAGCCTCTTTATAATCTTAATCAGCTTTCCGTACTGAAAAACAACCAATTGTTTTAGCAGTTTTTATTTGAAGTAAACCTTTGTATACCTGAAAGTTTGTGAATAAACACAAGGATTCCACATGACCTTGTGGAGTGGTTTTATTTGCTAATGACAGTCTAACAGAGATGTTTAAAAACCAACAGGATCTGGCCCTTTAAGCATTTGGCTGTCAAACCTGCAGGATGCAGGTCTCATTCATTGCAGCCAATCGGTTTCTTAGTTCAGATTGCAGCTGTGGTTTCAGGTTGTCCACTTTTCTTTCTCCTTCACCATATGAATGAATGGTCCCACGCCCAGAGGTCACTTGCTGGGAATACTCCTCTGTCATTGGCTCTGAAAGCAGCTCATTAAGTTCTAATTGGATGAACACCACCTGGAGCTGGAGCTTCCCTGCAGATTGTGAGTCTTTGATTTCCCCTTGAAAGCATAAAGGAAAGCTCAGCTGGTTTCTCAGTGGATTTCTTCTTTATTTGCATGTAAGTCCAGTTTTGTTTTCCTTCTCTCTCTCAATCTGCAGAGAATAATCCAAGCCTTTAATCCCAAATGATGCGTGTTTGTCTTTGCTCAGATATGGAAGCAGCCACATCTAACTTGCAGCATTCTTTCGCGATGGGCCCTCGAGGTCCAAGCCTGAACCCGAAGCTGGGAACCGAGCAGGCTGCTCCTGGTCCGCCTCGTCCTGAGGAGAAGCTCCACCACAAACCATTCTTCTACGTACAGCCGGCGCAGCAGTACTCGCCCATGCAGGGCCTGCAGTGGCCTGTACCCATGCCTATGCCTGTGTCCTACAACCCATACTATGGGTACCCTGGCTTAGGTAAGACTCTGTTCTCTGACTCTTTGCGTTCATTGATTTAATCTTTCTATGAAATCCTAGGTTTAGTGTGTGGACCTGCTTTCATTGAAGAAAACCGTGTATTTCAATGTTTGAGGAGTTTGTCTTCAAGCCCTTCATGATTCAAAAACGTTTTGGGTTGAAAACCGATGGGCATAACTATATCTTCGAGGGTACCAGAGTATTTGACTTTTTTGGCCATCATATATATAAAGTGATGGCAGAAAGCTCGAAGTCATTGGTTCATGGTCTATCTAAACTTTAAACTCAATTGTTAACCTCAGTTGGAAATCTTACTCTATATTGGATGCAGTGTTGTATTTAACCTTCTGGGATCTCTTTGCTTTCTGCTTCACCTGTGGACACAACCCTCTAAAGATTGCCGTAGACATCCCTTATGCAAATTGGCATTTAGGTTTTTTCTTGGGGTTTCATTAAGGCTCTGGAATTGCATAATTCTGGGCAGCAACATTGGCTCTGATTTATTTATTTTTTTGTAAATGAACTGCTGCGTCTGTCTCATTTAGCTACAGAAATGCATTCTTTTAAGCACTGCCATAAAATTATGCATGACTTATATTTTGCCTGAATCCTTTCAAAAAATACATTTACTAACAAATTATATGGGGTTTTAACCTCTTAATTGCTCATTGGTTCATAGGAGTTGTGGCCAAGTCTGCATGGGAGTTTGAAAAGTTTGCGTTTAATTCTCTACATTTATTTTTGCAAAGTTGTCAAAGTAGATTTCATTTTACGTGCAAACTGGTATTTATACTTCATAAAAACATATCCTCACTTATTATAAAATGATGAAACATTACATGGTAATGGGAGTTAACCCTAAATGGAAATAAAAAAAGGAATCGGAAGTAAATTACAAAATATGCTTGAAGGCACATTGGATAGATTTAAATCCAGTGAGTGAAAAAAATGTTAACTTTAGTCATTTATTGCAAGGACATTTTCTCCTGAACTTCCATAGAAGTGGTCCTTTTTGTCACTGCCCTCCGGTGGCCATAACTTGTAATGTAGGTCAGGGAAAACCCATGGGCTTGTTTTGATGAAATGATTGGCGCCGGTAAAAACATTACTTGAAACCTATGAAACAATAGTACAAAATCTGAAAAAAGAATGTCAGTTGATACTTTAATACACTACTTTTTGCATATTTGTCACTAGCCAGACAGAAATGGTCCTTTTTGACATATTAAATCTGTTTTGTCATGGTAAAGGGTTTGGCCTGCCAATGATGTCCCACTATCAGTCGAACCCCTACATGGAGCCCCCTAGCTTTGTTGTCCCCCACACCCACCTCCATTTGATGGATTACAGACGCATGCTGAACCCCCAATACTACCACACCATGGCTTACCATGCCCGCAGGTTTCGCTACCAACACAACTCTGCGTCAAAAGAAATGACCAGCTCTGAGGTTCAAACTGAGCCACTTCATTCAGTTCAAAGGACCAGCACACCAAGGTCCAGCGACTGCTCCACCAACAATGCCCGCAGTGTCGCTATTGGCCCCCTGCAGTCACCAGCTTTGACTGTACAAACGGAGGACCAAGAAGAGACGCCCTCTTCCACTATAGCGATGTCCTCAAACAGCAGCTTTGTGATTCAAACTGAGGAAGTTAGGATTGAATGCTGCACCACACCAGTGGGACTCCAACTGCTGCACGCTCATGAGGCTGCGGAAATGTCCCAAAGCTTTTCCCAGGATCTGGTCCAATGTAGTTCTCGTACCCAGGGTGGTATACTGCAGGATGAGAGGGATAACCCTCCAGCTGACCAGTCTAAGCAGGAGCTCAATGTTTGTCCGGACATCTTGTTAGTCGGGAAGCCAAACCCTGGGGAGAAAACCCTTTCGCTAGAGGAGCCCAGGAACCAGATGGATCCTGTCGCTGCAAATGAAGCTGAAGAGACTTCCACTGATGAAGATTTGAGCATGACCTCAAAAAGTTTTCACTACAAAGCTGTTCACGTGCCGTTTGATCCAACATATTTGGATGAACTTAGGAAGATGGAGTCCACGGTCTGGTCGGGAGAGGAAACGTTCATGACTTCCCCAGTCCAAAACACCTTCATAAAGGCTTCCAATAAAACACTGAATGCCTCACCTGAGGTGAATGCCTTGGTGATGTTGACAAAGGAGGTTCCTAATGAGGAAGTGATCTCTGTGACAGAGATGCCTCGACTGGCAGAGGTTGAAGTAGAGGACATTATTCCCACTGTGGAGATGTGTGAAGCTAGTATCTGCCCTGCTACAGATTCTTCTCCACTACCTGAGCCAACAAACACAGCAGATGTAACTCTCTCAACTAATATCCTTCTGTTGGACAATTCCCCTCTGCACTCGGACAGAGAGCAACACCAGCTTGAAACTACAAATGACCAGGATCATCAGGACACCTCCTTTGAGTCGTTGCCTGCCTACCTTCCTTCCACCAGCTGGCTTTCTGACTTTGATCATAGCTACTACTGCAGAAAGATGCCACTAACTCCTGTAAAGCAGAACAGACCAAGGAATCTCTACGATCTGGATTTGTCTAATGCGAGAAGAAAGCTAGACATGAATTATAAAGAACAACCTAATGCTCGGAAACCGAAAGAGAGGTACAAACCCAAAGGCAAGGTTGATCGACAAAGTTTCTCTGATCATGAATGCTGCCTGAGCAGAAATTTCAATGAGAACATGTTGCGCCCTCGCGGGTCCAAGAGCGAGCGACTCTGTACCAGATGTACGGCAAAACGCAGGATCAGCACATCTCCTAGTTCAGTGTGTGAAGGCCGGAGCTTAAAAAGGAAAGTGGTTCCCTTCCAGCAGTGGAACGATGTCCTTTTACCAACTTGTGAAGCCTGCAAATCTCACAGGAAGGGGCAACTCATGAGAAAAGGTTCCAATCCAGATCTCTGTCCTCCCCGCTATGGACACGACACAGAGGGTGAATCTTCTGGGAACAGCTCATGCCGGACAGGACCCAAATGGAGGGCCAATGAAATCTCCAGGAAACTTCAGGACATCAAGAGACCGCTGGCACCCAGGCAGATGGTAACCAAAGGTCCTGTGGCAGTCCACACAATGCTGAGGGAGAGCAACTGTGAGCATAATCTGCAGAACCAGCCAGTTGGCTGGGAAAGGCTCCGCAGATGTCCGCACGGGAACACCATACGAGAGATTGACGAGAACTGCGACGCGCCAGTTTCTCTGACAGAAAAATGGAGGAACCTGGACCAGATGTACCTGACACAAAGACGACAAACTGGTAAGCCAACAATTTTAAGAGAAATCACTGGGCTGCGTTTATTACCTCAGTCAACGTGCTAAAGTCTACAAACTGGTCTTGGAGATTTCTACCTAGTTTCAGTCAGTCCCTGTACAGATCTGGTTGAGAAGAACATCTCTTTTTTTGTAGTTTTGTTTTTGAGCAGTTTTTTTGTTTTAGGTCAGTGAATGCAGTTTTAGGAGAGAATTACAGCAGCT
Source organism: Valencia hispanica (assembly GCA_963556495.2). Lineage (NCBI taxonomy): Eukaryota > Metazoa > Chordata > Actinopteri > Cyprinodontiformes > Valenciidae > Valencia > Valencia hispanica. The sequence continues at coordinate 46,025,363 of OY747716.1, read as the reverse complement.
AACCTCATCTGATGTCATTGTTTACCTGTCTTCCAGCAGAGAGGTCATGGAGGGATGCAACGCTCAACACTTACAATGGCCGCTTCGTGAAGGAAGCCACCTCACGTTTGATTAATCACAAGAAAAACCAACCACAGTCACAAGGTTTGCTTTTGGTGTTTCACATCCCTGTTTTCCTGAACAGAATTTGGTAGACTTAAAATATGATCTGTTAGACTTGGAAAGATGCTGCTAACTAAAGTAAGCAAAAATTCTAATGGAGAGTCTTAAAGGCTAAAATGAAATGGTTGTCACAATTTATTATATATTTTTTTTCCACTGCCCAGTTGGATCAATGTCTATATGAAGTAAAAATCTGTTCACACAAAGAAGGAACTAGCAGCAAAAAGCTTCTTGAGCAGTTGGTAGAGGAATAATCTGAACCCAAACCCAACAAGACTTTGTAATTTTAATTCCAAGAAGTCTTTGTCTCCCCCTCCAAAACATGTAATTCATTCATTTCATATGCTTTGTTTGGCTCAGGGGATTCAGACAAGACATGTGACTTCTGTGCAAGCACCAGGCCTTGGCTATGAAGTCTAAAGTTTAAACTTGCTAGGAGCTGTTGGGATTTATCTTTGGTAGAGCCCATTAAAAAAAATCCTGAACAAGTGTAAGGCCATGTTCTTTAGTCTGCATCCTCACTGCTAAACGGTTGGATGTACAGGGAATGCTGGCATGGGTGCCTTTCTGTATCAATTTAAAATTTAATTAAACTCAGCCCAATCAAATAGTTTTGCGATTGGCAAGAAACATTGAATGTCCTTCCCAAAGGAAATTGAAGTTGATGTAAACTCACAGGTTTACAACGGTTATGATCCAAGGCAGTGAAACGGCAGAGCTGGAGGCTGCATCTTTAATTTTTTTTTTTTTAAACGATCAGCTCAAACTGGAGTGTTCACCTCCAGTAAAAGATCAGTGTCATCCATGTTTAACACGAGTTTCCTGTTACAACAAAGTTGGGTCAAACGCCTGCAGGAACCTGCTGAGTACGCATTTGTTTGCATTAGATTATTTGGACCAGTGAAACATCTGAAACATGTCGCACAAAGGAAATGGACTAATTTCGGACCCCACTGACCTAAAAATAAGCTTTTAAAATCCAGTTTATTTTCCTTTCTATCCTTAAAAGATTTCTGATGTGGATTTATGCAAACTAAACAGGCTGGGGTGAAGGATGAGGAGGAGGGGGCGGGGGGGGATCATGGGTTTCATTCTGAAATCAGTGATGCAGATAAATTATTTCAATATGTCTTACAGTACTAGCAGTCATGTTTTAGTCTACCACCCTGTTTGGTAAATCTGCAGCCATGTTTTGTGAACTGAAGTTTGTGAACATGCCATTAAACAAAGGGCTGCTACAAGTTTTTCATCTCTGAACAGGAAAATATGCAGAAAAGATTAATTTAATTTGGATAGGATGATTTGAATCAGTGATTTACATGACGAAAGAATATTTCTAAGGTCTTTATGTTACAATATTTCAGCCTGTTGATGCATTTAAGTAAAACTTGCTGTTGTCTTAATCTTAAAAGGTGGAAGTGACATTGTCTTTTTTTTTTTTTTTTTTTTCTGCAGGACTCTGCACAAAAGAAACAAGATGTTGATTTTCACAAGAGCACAACGCCACGTACTACCACTGTTTTTAAATGATCGACACTTAAATTAAATATTTAACACTTTATTTTAAAATGTAATTCACAATGTTCACTATTTATTATGAAAATAAACACAGATTCAATAGTTTTTGCAAACATTTTGAATGAGGTTTTTTTTTCTCCTAAGTTTGTCCACCAGAGGGAACTGTTCCTCTTAACTTTGTTTTCTCTCAGTGTTTTTCTCTCCATAGAAGATATTCCTGGTCTGGTATCCTGCTTGGCTGCAATGCCCTGTTGGACGGGGGGCATCGACTGGGATGATCCTCCCAGTAACTGAACATCCACTGTGTCCTGTTATCAACTTTTTACTTTCTTAGTGGTTTTTGCCTTGTACATGTAGCAGCAAAACCTAATGTTACATTTACCTCTGATGGTACATTTCTAACTTAGTGCTATAGTACTAAAACTGACCAAGATGTAAATAAAATGGTGAGAAACAAAAGCAGACATAAAACTGTCTACAAAGAACGAAAGGACTAAGATCAAAACTGAAACCATGACGATGGCCAATGTTAAGGACTTGGACAACAGCAGCTCGTCTAAAAATTAATGGCAACTTGTTCCTTAGTTTGGGAGCCATGAATGAAAAGGCCTGATCTCCTCTGCTTCAGAATGATCTAAGGGACCGCAGTGAAACATAAGGCTGAAGCAGGTCAGAGGTACAGTGGAGCAAGACCCAAGTATTTAAAGCATGGCAATTGTATTTGTATAGCACATTTTCAGCAACGGGGCAATTCAAAGTGCTTCCCATGATTAAAGCAAAGGTAAACATTACATTGCAGTGGTAAAGGAAAATAACCGGTTGAAAAAAAACCTACAGTTTGGGAAAAGGGTGTGTTTGTAACCTTTTTATTTTAAAGGAACTGTGATTCAGTAGCTTTGTAGTTGTCTGGAAGTTGGTTCCAGATTAGAGGTTCCTGGTTCTAGTTAGGAACACGAGCAGCAGCGTTCTGGATCAGCTGCAGCTGTCTGACTTTTTAGGCAGACCTGTGAAGACGCTGTTGCAGTAATCAATCTGACTAAAGATAAACGCATGGATGAGTTTATCTAGATCCTGTTGCGACATCAGTCCTTTAATCCTAGTAATGTTCTTCAGGTGATAGAAGGCTGACCTTGTTATTGCCTTTGTGACTGTGGTGGAAAATTGTTATGCAATAAGGAATTAAGTGTATATTCTCTGTAGTGAATGCATCTAGTGTAAAATGATAAAGATGTCAGGTCACCAGAGAGACAGACACCGGGGCAGTAAGATAACAGTCTGGCCTTCGGATGTGCTGCTTTATCTGTTATGACTCATGAAGCGGTTACTCCAGAGGCTGGGCGTGAAGGTTGGAGAAGACAACTACAGAGATAAACGATTGCTGAATACTATTTAAGCGATGATGCACGAGTAACTCTGTCCCCTCCATGGTCTGGCCAGACATGTTTGTATTAAATACTTAAATGCCTTCTGGGACTCAAGTTGTCTTTATTATGGAAACCCTGAGATACTTTTTTTACCATAACACTGACCCTGGAGGTTCAAGTCTGAGTCCATCACTACACCTAGATTTCAGGCCTGATCAGTAGTTTCTAGCTGTATTAACTGAAGCTGTGTGCTGACTCTTGATCGTTCCTCTTTAGGTCTAAAAATAATTACTTCTGTTTTGTTTCTGTTCAGCTGGAGAAAGTCATGACGCATCCCTCCATTAATTTACTCAATGCATTTACTTAGGGTTTGGATGGGTTCAAAGTCACCTGGCGACATTGTAATGTAGAGATGAGTATCAACTGCATAGTTATGGTAGTTAATCTTAATGGTGGTTATAATCTGGGCTAGTGGGAGAATGTAGATATTAAATAAAAGTGGCCCCAGGATGGAGCCCTGGGGTACCCCACATGAGTTCTGTTCATTCTGATGAAGTTTCCTATTGAAACAAAGAAGTTCCTGTTCTTTAGGTAAGGCTCAAACCAACCAAGTACTGTACCAGAGAGTCCGACCCAGTTCTCCAGTCGTTCCAAAAAGTCTCATTAAAAGAAGGTAAAAGTTCTGAAATTGGTTTCATGTTTTTACATAAACGGATTTACACAGGAGGCTGTAACACGCGAGAGCCAATGAATATGGTTAGTCTATGGTCGTCTGCTTAAATAAAACCAAACTCTTTCTGCCACCTTTGGATCTCTCATCCATCTTGTTTTTTAATTATTTTTTTTTTCATGCATGCTCACCAACGTGAAGGTTTGAAAACACTTTTTTGTTTTTCTGTATTGGAGTTTACTATGTAAAAATCTGATCACACTGTACTTTATATGTCCAGTGTGTTGTTGGATCATTAGCAGGCCCACATTATCAACTCCGTTAGCAGCTTGATTTGAAAATAACACTAAAAAGATAGAAGGCAGACATTTTATACTAACATGGTCTCTATAGGATGGATAGGATAGTCTTTGCTTGAGCCTTAAGTGAAAACTCTGTAAAATAAACATCATTTTAATGATTAGGTCAGCAAAAATCACAAGAACAAGTATGTTTGATTCTGTATGAAATTAGCTAAACAAAAAGGAAATAATTAGACCGGCAATCTTTTCCTTATCAAGCTGTTAAAGCGGCTGTAGCGCACGTTATTGATGGTTAATGCACAGCGCTTCTCCCTATGGGCTTAAATACACATTGGTATTGAATAAACGGTAAATCATGTTGGAGCAGACCATTAAAGCTTGTGTAGTGTTCAACAGGGCTTTGAGACCAGGTAATGAAACCAGCTGTACTGACATTGTTCTAAATGAAACATGTAATGTGCTGCGATAATGGCTTTCCTTGCTGCAGGGGAGGTGAAACCCTGAATGTAGACGGCATGTTTCTGTCAGCTGGCTTGTGTTTGGGAATTGTGGGAGTTGAGGGGTGACCCTGAGTTTCAGGGTCTTGCAATAGGCCAATGCTTGCTTAGCTTACCCCGACGTGAGTTTGCTTTGTTGTCTGCACAGGAACGCCACACAATGTACCTTTTTTTCAAAGGCAAACAAAGATCTGCTTCATGCACAGTTTGAAACAGACAGTGGAAAGGTTTTGGAGTTTAACGAAAGCTCTCTTAAGTAGGGGTGCATTGGTATAAGTAATGGTATTCAGACTTTTCGGTTCGGTACCGAACAAATGCAGCTGTTTTCTACCTGAACCCATGCGGAAAACTGAGTGCAGTGCAACTTTTAAAAAGTGACGCCAAAAAAAAAAAAAAAAAAAAGGACCCCCAGCTATTACCAAACTCTGCTATTTAGGAACATTAATGGTTTCTCCTGCAGCTACAGTAGAAAAAGAAAAATGGACCGAACCAGAACTTTATCAGCGAACACATCTTTCAACAGCAATACGGTCCATAACACGCTCTGCACTGACCTGAATGACTCACCTGAAACTATGTGAAACTGAATGTAAACATCACTGATACTAGAGAAAAACCAGCTGATGTCCAACATGGCTACCAGTAGCATCCAATCAGCCCAAACTCCTTATTTTGGATGAAGCGCATGTTGGCGGAATCCCCGTTGATGAGAAGGGACAGCTGCCAATGCTGCATTCAAGTACAGCTGGGAGACTGAGCTAGTGATGGCCAAATGGAAGCTTTCTGAAGCTTGCAACATAAAATTGTTTATTACTCAAAGCTTTCTAACGCAGTCCTCTTGGATGACATCTAGTGGCCTTTTAGTATGAACACCAATTTGAATCAACCTGCTTGCCAACTGATGAATAAACTGTCCTTAAACTCGTGCCTTGTTTGGTGTCACTTTCTATCGATTTCTGTAAGCATACTGGAGAGGGAAAAACACATATTTAGTTTGTTTTGGATGTTCTGACCTACATATAAAAACAACAAAAGATAAGGCTGGGTATCAAACCGAGGGCTATAGCCTCTCCACATGGGTCACCCACTCTAGCACTATGCCACATGACACCCCATCACTCAATTTTTCGCTATGGTTGCTACACCACAGATTCAGCCAGTGGTTCAGGTCTTTTTCAACCACTTTATCGGGTACCCAAGCAATGATGTACCAAGCGGACATTCGGACGTCATTGATCGCGTGACTCTGTTCAGATGAATCAAGCATTGACACAGTGCTTCTGAAGCACTGTTTTTTTTGGGGGTTTTTTTTTTTGACACATGCGCTTCAACTTCAAATGGACCATCATTAATTTAAGCATATTTTATTAAATATGGGCAAATAATTATTTAAACATGAACACTGACTGTTTTCAAGTGGTTATATTGTTTTCTACTCTGGCTATGTCGGCTTGTACTATTTAAAAAAACTCAAATTAAATCCAGTCCGTTCTATACTTTCAACTTTTTTAATTTATAGAACATAAAATCTAATTGAAAGGAGGGAATTCAGCAAAAAAGTTGGTTTAATGCTGATCAAAGTTTTTTTTTTTTTTTAAAGAAGCACATTTGTACTTGTTTTTCTTGATTAAAGTGTACCAAAAACACAATGAACCATCATTTTTGTGTAATATTACACCTCTACTCTTAAGTGATTTGCAGCTATCAGTGAAGAATGCTTCTTTGAAGCTAAAAGTGTGTGGTGGCGAAGGAAGGCGGACAGGATAAAGAAAAGCTGGGGGCGGTGGAGCGCAACGTGTGATTTCCCTCCAGATCTGCCCGTTTCAGGGAGCATATCTAAAGTGGATGGTCTGTGCTCATATCTCACAGACCTCTGTTTCATGCTGCTGCTCCATCTTTATGACGTATGCGTTATGGGTGAATGTGAAAGCGTTGAAAGTGATTGGCTCCCTGGGAGGTGGGGGGGTTTACAGTATGAGGTGATGGTGGCCGGTGAAGTTATGTTATAAAGCTTGAGAAGGCTCAGGATTTTCATTCGGTAAGCATTTCTGTGCAATAAAAATGCAGATTAAAAACCAAAATACATAATTAAGTACAGTTGTAGCTTGCAAAGCTGGTGGTAGTTTATTCTAAAGAGAAGGCCCTCTGTATTTATTATACAAATATCACTTTTTTTCATCCTTTTGTAGCCATTTGGGTCTCTGTTGCCTTCATAAACACTCCAAACATGAATAAAAGCTTCTTTTTTTTGCACATTATTGCTATCAGAAATCTTGTGCTTCTACCAGCTGTTTAAAAAATGCCTTCTTGTGACATCACAATAAGCGAAATTTGCATATAACTGCCCCTCACCTGTCAAACCCCGCCCACTAATTCCTTGCCATTTTCATGTGTGGCAAACCGGCAGCCTAGTAACAAGATGGGTGGGCGTGGTCTGCAGCCGCTAATTTGCATAAAGGTGAGAGAACCAACTAAACGGCTCATTCAGGGACGAAAATGGTCAAGACTTGAGCTGGTGAGATTGCTTTATGTCGGAATGATTTTGTGCAAAGAACTTCATCACCATGTTTTGTACAGACCATAGACGTATTATAACCTGGGTTTTTTTGTTTTTGTTTTTTAAAGGCGCAATATATCCCCTTTAAGTGTACTTAAACTTTTTCAGCTCTATTCAGCTGAACATGTTCAGCTGAATAGAGCTCAAGGTACATTTTTGCAGAAAGTATGGATGTGTATTGGCAAAAATCTGGCAATACCATATGTATCGCGATACATGGGAGACGATACAATATATCTTGATACTATGAGTAAGACGATATATTGTAATTTTTTTAAACTCAAGTTAATAGTAGGAAAACTGTCACAGCTTTCTAAGCACTTCAACCTGTTTCATACTTTAACACATCCAGTTTTATTACTAGATCTAGTTGATCCACTGGAACGAAGAAGGTGAAAACAGCCACAAACTACCAGTTATACTTTTCATTTTACTACAAAAATTACTGTCATCATTAATGGTTCCATTCTAATCCTTAAAAAAAAAGAAAATCGATACTTTTGTTTTGAATATCGGGAAATAAAAGATCACGATATATCGGTGTATCAATATTTTCTTACATCCCTAGCAGAAAGGATTATTTTTCTCGCAAGGTTTAGCTTACGACAGAATAAAATTGTGTGAGATGTTTAAATCGGTGAATATCTGAAATAATTTAATATTTTTTTTACATTAAAAATGACTATTTCTCAGAAGAGTATTGCGTTTAATAAATAGGAAAATCTGGCCCTATTCTTAAATGTCAGGCTCTATAAACTGAGGGGTAAAATTTAGTCAGGAAATCCTGCATGGTGAATCTTTACACTTGTCTCCTACAAGCTTTATGTGCAGGCATCCATTTCTTCCACAGTCGTTGAGTGTGTTCGACTAACATGACGCCGGTGTTCAGCTCTGTGTAAGTTCGTGCCTTCGATGTCTGTATGAGCTGCGGGAGGTTAAGAAGAGCATCCATCGTGTCTCCTTAACCGTTCGCAGGGATTCTGTCAAGCTGTCAAGGCGGTTCCACGGTTCAAGCGTTTTGAAATCCTCATCTCTAATGCTGCTCAGATGACTAAGTGGGATCAGAACACACGATTACTCCGAGGAGAGTTTCTTCAAGGGCTCTCTGCCTTCTTTTTACAGTTAAATAAAAAAGGGTTCTGGCTTTTTAACCCAGCGGGATTATTGCTTTGGTAAACCAAAAGCACAGCCTGAGGAGTGTGACTGACAACTAGCTACTGAAGGCTTTCTGCACATTTCATGTAGAAAAAAAAAAGGAACCTTGAGGTGATTGCTGAACGTTTTAACAGACTTGTAATTTGTATGATTCCCTCCTGATCTTTTACAGATGTCAGAGATTTTATTTCAAGTTTACCATAGCATGGATTAAGCTCTAAAGAGTTTATGGTGCAGCAAAAAGGAAGGGAAAATGAAGAGTTTTGGGAAGTACAGGTTGGATCTGTGTCCTTGCCAAAGGTAAGCTACCTGGTGACCGGTGCTGAAGGCTAATGATAGCTGAAAATGAGAAGGTGACTCGTGTTAGAGGAATGCATTGCATCATCGTCATGTCATCAGCTGGTTATTCCTTTAAGATTTAATAATTGGATTTGGGTAAAACCTGCAGCTAAGACTAAACAGTGCTTGGGTTAGGTTACTTTAATGAATTAAACCGTTGAATGATGTAGTCTGTATTATGCCTCAATAGAGTGTGCAAATTCAGCCCCCCTCAGTCAGTACTTTGTGTCTATGACATGAAGTACAGAGGACCCCCCCTTATTCGCAGTTAGGTTTTAGCCGATTTTTTGAGGAAAGTGAATTTAAGTTATTTTTGCTTTTTCTATTTGCAAAATTCTTTTGTGGACCACATCCAGAATATTCAAAATAAAACACAGCTTAGGAAGATGAAATAACTAGCAGCCATGGTACTTGACATGCTGTTGGCTGGCGTTTGGAAAGCACCTAATCCAAGACTGGGATTTATTTTGCTTGGTGCCGATTGGCTGTACCCCCAAGAGAAGAGATAAGGAAGACTGTACAAGTTAGCTGCTGTGGTAGTGCAAAGATGGTTTCCACTTTACGCATTAATGCAAATTAAGGTATGTTTGGTGTTTGAACTAATAAAATAGGCAGGTATAAGCGTTTTTAGAGGGGGGCTTGAGTATTCGTGAAGTTTTAGCTATTTATGGATGGTTGTGGTTCCTAACATCCGTGAACATTCGAGGGTCCACTGTACCTTTTTTTTTAAGTTTAGCTTTTTGATTTTTACAAGTAAAACAATACAAAGATACAAACCAAATTTGATGGAAGGCTATACCAAAAACCCATTTTGGGGCTTAAATGGAGGCAACCTCAGTTAATACCAACTAATATTCCTTAAATTAACTTTCATTTACAATAACACTCTCTATATGTAAGGAACAAAGGGAATAAAAACGATCAAAGGTGAGTTAAAAATTGACAGTGACAGCTCGATGACAAAAAATCTACAGTACGGTATTCAGTTTTATTTGTATTTTTTAAATACTTAAAAAAAATAAAAGCGGTTTAAGCATAGTAAATAAAAAAAGCAAAGCAATCTCTGAATTTGCTAAAGGTCTTGTTGACTGGGAAACTGTGTAATACTTGGTCTTTCTCAAATATGCATTAGCTGCAGAAAGGAAATAGACGGCAAAAACAAGCGAGTCAGAAAAAGCCAGTCCCTTTTACGACACAGAGAAAATGAGTACTGATTTTGCAGCCAGGAGTGAGCAGAGTGGTCTCTGCTAGTAGAAGCTAGCCGTTAGCAACTCCACAACATGGTGGAACACGTTCAGAACGTATTTGTGGAGAGGACACATCAGCGTTGCATTTTTACTTAAGAAAGAAGAAGAAACTGTTGGAATTTGTCTTTGGAGCACCACCAGCGAAGCATAACGCTAAGTTAGTTTTTGGAAGGCAGCGTTAGTCGCATTGCTGTCAGCCAATAAAAGGCGAGACATTTGCTTATGAATATTAATGAGTAATGCCGCGTTCACATCGCACGCTTTATGAGCGTCAAACAACGCTCACAAAGCGAGTAGTTTGACGCTTGTACATTTTTAAGCCTGACGCAAAGCTTGCAAAGCCCACCCAACCAATCAGAGCGTCTCACTGTAGCGACATCACTACAGTGAGACGTTCTGATTGGTTGACGCTCAGGGGACAACGCCTGAAAGTTCAGCTAGCTGAACTTCTGCGCTTTTGCCGCTTTTGAGCTTGAAAAGCGGCAAAAGCGCGAAAAGTTGACGCGGCCAAAGCGCATAAAGCGCCGCTAAGACTCTGACGGCCTCTACCATAGACTTAACATGTAATCTTTGTTGATGCTTTAGGCGGTGTGAACGCTGTATTGTGGTGCACTCACACCGCACACTTTGTCTACGTCAGGCAACGCTCCCAACGCATCTAATTTGACGCATGTACGTTGAGCAAAAAAGATTTGATAACTTACCCGACATCCCGATCTCTTCAGCGATCTTCATCCAAGCAAGTTCCTTTACATTCCTGTCCTTATGCAAAAACGAGGACGGATCATACAATTCTCTGTGATTGCAGACGGCTACAATGAGCTTGTCTTCCATTGTTGAAAATGTTTTGGGTTTTTTTCCTGCTCCCGCTTCATTCAAGATACGTGTGGTGACGTCGCTACAGTGAGACGCGCTGATTGGTTGGCGCACTGCGTCAAGTGCGTCATAAGTTCAGCTAGCTGATCTTCTATGTTGCATGTGTTTGCTACGTTGCCGCTTGAAACGCAGGTAACGCTTGAAAAGCCAACGCACCGCAGAGACTCTGATGGACCTCTACCATAGACTTAACATGTAATCTTGCCGCTCTTGGCGTTGACGCTTTGGGCGGTGTGAACGCGGCATTAGACTTGTAATCCTGCTGTTTTCCCTCCACCCACCCCTCGACAAACGGCGACCTCCTGAAACAGAAGCAAGAGAGCTTTTTTTTCCCCACAGAAAATGACTCACAAGGCATTCATTCATACTAGAGACCACAGCAGATTTTATGAGAAAGCGAGTGAAAAAGACCTTTAAAAATCAGGAGAAACACCAGAATATAATTATCGTAGACAATCATCAGCTCCAAGTCTGCATGTGTTGTACTGATGGTTCACTGGCGAGGGTCTCTGTCTATAACCTACACTCCTACATCATCGCATCCCGGCTGCTTCCTCAGCTGAAGAGAAAGCCGGTCTCCTGACAGAGCCGTCTTGTCTCTGTGGCTCCCTAACCGACATGATGGATGCCTCGTTGAAAGATCCCTTCTGTCATCCAGACCCCCAATTAGAGGGCCCGGCTATGGCTGGCCGGTCTGCACCCAGAGGCAGGAGGCCGGCATCAGTCACTCAGCGGACCACAGTGACTTTTTTGGTGGTTTGATCCATCAGTCATCTGACACAGCAACAATAGCAGCAGCTCGGTGCAGGCTGCTGACCTCTCTCCGGAGAAACGCACGCAGACAGTGTGAAATTTCCTCATCTCTGAGCTTTGAGAGCCACTCCCAACCTGATTCTTGTGTGTGTGTGTGTGTGTGTGTGTGTGTGTGGTTTTATTTGTTTATTTATTTTTTGCGGCGGTGCAGCTCAATCATCGCCTGCTGGTTTGAGGGTTTGATTTCCACCGAGGCCTCCGACATTCAGGTGTACGCGCTCGGTTGAGCAGGAACGCCGTGAAGGTCGTGGATGTTGGCAGCAGCGAGCTGCATCTGGAGGAAATGTAGCAGTGAAACAAGACGCCGACTGGGTTATTGCTTCTACACACTGACTGCATTTACTAAGGAGCTCCAAAGGCATACATGATTACGTGTGAGGTTTTTTTTTATTGTTGCTTAGTGTGACTGCAAATGAGTATGACAGTTTATTTATCCAAAGAGGGTTTATTTTAATAGGAAAATAACTTCTAGAGCCTGCTTTAGGAAACTGCTGGGTCTGTTATATTTAAGCAGGATTTATTTTCCTTTGTACACAAAAATAACAACAGGGAACACACCGGATCTCACTCGTAAACATTTAGCCACTACAGCGTCCCCAATGAGACGGGAACCATTCAACCTTAGAAATAAAACGATGGCAAACAACACCGGAACATTTTTCAAAACGATGAGAAAGTATCGCCGTCCGAAACAACGCTAAACGACGAAAGTTTGGGTTCCTCAGCTGCCCCTTTCATGGTTCTAAATGTGAAACACCAGGGCCCTCATTTATCAAACGTTCGTAGAAACAGTCCTACATTTTATCCTAAGACTGAAATTCAGAATGTTTGTACGAACAGTCAAAATCCGGATTTATCACATATGCAGTGGCCAGTCCTACGCGTGTTCCTCCGCAATCATCTGCCCGTTCAATCATTTGCATACAGAAACGCCCTGAATTAACACCATCCTCTGACAAATGCATGAAATCCTTGCGTTCTTCAAGAAAATAACGGCCAAGAGAACGAAAAAAAGGAATTTCAGTGACACCTAGATCGAGGTGAAACATAAGTGAGGCAAAAAAAGGAATAATGAAGAGACTTTTTGAAAATTAATTTGAACACTGATAGTTTTTGCCCTCTGTTATCAGCGGTTCCTCTGCTTCATGTCTCTCCAGCACGCACCAGTTATATTCCTGCTGCAGACATAAAAAATGTGGCCAAGAATCATTTCATTTTCTGTTATTCACTTCCGTGGAAATACTTAACCTATTTGAACAAATTAAATCAGATTTGTCCCGGACATTGCTCTTTGGTTCTATCAGCTCCGGGGGAAAGTGACAGAGGCAGTAAATGCGGTCGGGGAAAGTGGAGAGGTTCCTGTTCCTGGCATCAGTAAGTTGCTTCACCAATAAGCAGGAACATCCATTTGCCACAGTACAGTTTGCAAACCTTTTATTTATAAGTGTAACAACATCCTTTTAGACTGAAGTGCTTGATGTGACGAGTAAAAAGTGGACCTCGCACGTTCAATTCAAATTCAAAAATACTTTATTGATCCCAGAGGGAAATTAAGTTCCCCCCCCACCCCCAATTGCGAATCACAGGGTCTCCTTGCATGTTCACCCCCAGAATTTAACAAGTTATTCCTTGGCAAATTTTTAACATTTCCTGAAAGTTTAATCCAAGTCCGTCCATAACTTTTGGAGTTATTTTGCTAAAAGACAGACGCCAACATGAACTTCTTGGCGGAGGTGATAAACTGATGAGATAAATATTCAGTCAAAGTAGAACTGTTTCAGTGTTGCAGTTCCCCCGTTCTACCACTAGATGCTGTGTGTACGCACGGTCAGAGCAGTTCTTCTATTTAGGAACATTTCTACGCACAAGTACAAGATGGTAAATACAGCACTGTGTAAAATTGTTCCTACGCACGAAACACGCACAGATCTGTGCGCAAGTACGGTTGATAAATGAGGTCCTCTGACCATGCGTACGCCTCGGAGAGCGCCGTCCAGACGCCGTCTTCCCCTTGTATATCACAGGGGGGAAACGGTGCGTGATGGGCCCCGGAGAGAGCAAAGTGATGTCATAGAATCGCGACGCATGGCTTCCAGCGAGTTCAAAACATTGCTGGGGGAACGTAAAAGCAAATTTTATGTGCTAACAATCGGCCTGGCACGCCGCTGCACCGACGCTGTGTCACTCGCAGCTCTTTTGTTTATTTGTGACCCCAATTAATATTTTGCACGGATGACACTTTTTAAAAGTAGACTTAAAACACACCTTTTCTGTCGGGTTTTAAATATCTGGCTACATCAACTAACGAGGTCATTTCTGCAAACCGAGGGAACGGATGAAGAAATCTACGAGTACTGTTTCATAAACTGAGGGAACACCATTTTAGGACGTCTAATTTTTTTATTTTCAGACCTGATACCTGGTAGGCTCCGTATAAACACCACCACAATCCCAGATAGGTCTTTTTTAGCCAATCAGAGTATACCCTAGAAATACTGCACTCCATAATCGGTACCAGCTTTTTTCGGCGACTGTGCACACTTCAGTTCCGGTTTGCGCTCAATTAAGACATTTAAATGAAAAGACAAAGAAGAAAACAAAGGTTTTTCTTTCTTGTGAGCTTGTAATGTAGAGGACTTTCATTACTTGTTTGTAAATTATTTTTATGTTACACTGGGGAATAGAAGCACTTTAACTTGACCCCTTATTAATACTGTATTTTAAGTGTATTGGTATATGAAAGAAGACCATTGTACACGGAAGGTTTTAAGATATTTATTGAAGATAATTGTGAGATGGATGGTTGCCTTTGTTTCAGGAGAGCCACAGCTGCTCCTCGTTAAGTCATGTGGAGTAGTCTGGAGGAAGAAAAGAATTGTTACATGAAACAAAATGGTTTCTCAGAAGTAGGAAAGCTGGAAGTGAAGAATGCAAGAAAGTTCAGTGTTAAATTAAGAAGTGAAGTTTGAAGTGTGTTCACTCACCTTTCTTCCTGTTTCCTCACCAGGGTGTCCAGGCAAATCTTTCCCCGGGGGTCCGAGCACCATTTAAAGGTTCCGGTTGAGGCCAGGAGGCGAGTGTGGGGGAAATATTCTAATGGGTTTTCTTATGGGTGTTTTAATCTGGTGTTTGGAAGTAGATGAGGATTTTCATATCTGCACTTTTGTATGTAATGGGTTATGGAACTATTTGCATTTAAATAAAGTTTAGAAATATTTGGTGAGGGTAGCAGAGGAGCTCCCCTGGAGAGCAGAGCTAGATGGTTTAGCCCAATTTGAAGCAGACTATATAGGACTGCATGTGTGTCAGGCTGGGGGAGTGTTGTTGCTGCCTGTAATCTAGACAACTGGTGGAAAATAAACCACTCTGCGTGACTTGCCAAATTCCTGCTTAGGTGTCATTGCTCCTGAAAGCCAGCCGCTTAAGGCCGTCGATATGACAGAGCTCCATTTTGAAATTTACTGTGTTATTACAAAAAAAGAACCAATCACAACAAGCAAATCAAAATACTGGCAGAAATTACCAAAACTATAGGATTTAAGGGAAACCCCACAGAATACGATAAACAAAAAAAAAAAACACTTGAATCTTGTAGCCTAAGAAAATTTACTTTACATTGTGCATTTCAGGTCATATTCCTATATTTCTTGAGCTACCAAGTCATGTGTGAAAAACATTTCACAGTAGATTTTAGGAGATAGACCCAGTCACGGTAGTTCATAACGCTCAACCCGCATGTCTTGAAAGTCAGAATCTGGCAACTCCCATCCCCAATACTTTTGTAACGCTTGCTACCCCACTGCCCTGCTGCTACCTGAAGGTAAGATACCGGCTACTGTCAGCCCTGAGTTCTTAATCTGCAAGTAATGACAGGTGGATTGATAAAATTTTAATTAATAGAAAAGCAGAATTTCACCATATTACATGCATGGCCATTTGCATGGACCTTTTCTCAAACTTAAATCAAAGTAGCCGTCTTGCAGAAAATCTATGTCTAATCTCGCACACAGCACTATAATACAAACGCACAACATTTCTTATTGGCTAGTTGGGGATTTGGCGTCATTTCTGAATCATCTGCCCGTTGTCAGCCCACAGATTCAGACATGAACCTCTTGGGGCATCCTCCCACGGCAACCTTGAAATGCTTCTGTAAAGGAATAGTTAATATTCTTTCCTTTTCTGCCTGTATTTCCCTGCCTGTCCCAGGTTTTTATCTGACTTTTTTTTATCTTAGCTCACGGAGATACTTACTCCCCTGCATCTCACAGCTGCTGTCCGATGAAAGCCCCTTTGTTCTGCTGGTGGTTACGGTCATTCAGAGAAATATCTACATTCTTAATGAAGATAGTTAACAAACTAACAAAAGCAAACTATATAAGCTTACAGTTTATAACCCTTAAGCTCCAGTAGGCTAATCAAATTTAACAACACACACTTTTATTTCTTATGAAAATACAGAAAACCTTTGTAATAAAAGAAAATTATTTAACAGTGTAACGTTATTCAAAGGAAATAATTTAACTTTAAAACTTATTAAAAGGAAATGAATCAACATTAGCACTTTACACTTTGATAAAGTAGAACAAGCTGCTAAATAAAATTTTCACACTCAACAATACCAGCAAACCACTTCATAACAGGTAGCCTGACTGTTAGTTTGATTTACTTTTAGCATAATTTCTTAAGATGTAATCTGTTAGCATTAATAATGTTTCAACCGACAAGCTAATAGCTTGATTTACTTTTAGCATAATTTCTTGAGCTATTATCGACTGTTATATTTATTAATATTTAAACTGACTAGCTGTTAGCTTGATTTACTTTTAGCATAATTTCTTGAGCTATTATCAACTGTTATATTTATTAATATTTAAACTGACTAGCTATTAGCTTGATTTACTTTTAGCATAATTTCTTGAGCTATTATCAACTGTTATATTTATTAATATTTAAGCTGACTAGCTGTTAGCTTGATTTACTTTTAGCATAATTTCTTGAGCTATTATCAACTGTTATATTTATTAATATTTAAACTGACTAGCTGTTAGCTTGATTTACTTTTAAACTGACTAGCTGTTAGCTTTATTAACTTTTAAACTGACTAGCTGTTAGCTTGATTTACTTTTCGCATAGTTTCTTGAGCTATTATCAACTGTTAGCTTTATTAACTTTTAAACTGACCAGCTGTTAGCTTGATTTACTTTTAGCATAATTTCTTGAGCTATTATCAACTGTTATATTTATTAATATTTAAACTGACTAGCCGTTAGCTTGATTTACTTTTCGCATAGTTTCTTGAGCTATTATCAACTGTTAGCTTTATTAACTTTTAAACTGACTAGCTGTTAGCTTGATTTACTTTTAGCACAATTTCTTGAGCTATTATCAACTGTTATATTTATTAATATTTAAACTGACTAGCTGTTAGCTTGATTTACTTTTCGCATAGTTTCTTGAGCTATTATCAACTGTTATATTTATTAATATTTAAACTGACTAGCTGTTAGCTTGATTTACTTTTAGCACAATTTCTTGAGCTATTATCAACTGTTATATTTATTAATATTTAAACTGACTAGCTGTTAGCTTGATTTACTTTTCGCATAGTTTCTTGAGCTATTATCAACTGTTAGCTTTATTAACTTTTAAACTGACTAGCTGTTAGCTTGATTTACTTTTAGCACAATTTCTTGAGCTATTATCAACTGTTAGCTTTATTAACTTTTAAACTGACTAGCTGTTAGCTTGATTTACTTTTAGCACAATTTCTTGAGCTATTATCAACTGTTATATTTATTAATATTTAAACTGACTAGCTGTTAGCTTGATTTACTTTTCGCATAGTTTCTTGAGCTATTATCAACTGTTAGCTTTATTAACTTTTAAACTGACTAGCTGTTAGCTTGATATACTTTTCGCATAGTTTCTTGAGTATCATTAGCTGTCAGCTTTATTAACTATTAAATCGACTAGCTAGCTTGATTTTCTTTTAGCTGTGTTTCTTGAGCTATTATCAACTCCATCCATCCATCTTCTGCTTATCCGGGGTCGGGTCGCGGGGGCAGCAGCTTAAGCAAGGACACCCAGACTTCCCTCTCCCCAGCCACTTGTTCCAGCTCCTCGAGAGGAATCCCAAGGCGCTCCCAGGCCGGTCGAGAAACATAGTCCCTCCATATTGTCCTGGGTCTTCCCCTGGGCCTCCTCCCGGTGAGACTTGCCTGAAACACCTCACCAGGGAGGCGTCCAGGAGGCATCCTGAGCAGGGGTCTCATTTATAAAACTTTGCGTAGAATCATTACTAAAACCGTACTTAAGCTCAGCAACTTTTTTTTACTTACGTCTAGTAAGTTTCGGATCTATCAATCTTAGAGTACGCACAGCTCCACGCACTTTACGCTTTATAAATCCCACTCTCCCTAGAAATGCGCGCAGGTGTTTTTGGATCATATCCCGCCTCCTACACACCCACTTTCTCCCATAAACGGTCCATGCAAAGTGTCTAGTGAATATTCTGCATCCACTTAAGCCAGCTAATATGGGGCGTTTCACGGGTAACCATGGCAACCGAGAGGCGGAGAAAGTAATTCCACAGAGACAGCTGCAGGCTGGTAGAGGCACTGAAAACTGTTTTATTTCAATCACTCACTCAATCAGCGCTTTACTCAGCCGAATGCAGCCACAGTGCTTCACATTAAAAGACAAAAATACAGTTGCAGAAAGAAAATGTGTGACAGGAGTAAAAAGATTTTTAAAATTTTTATAATAAAAGCAGAACAAGCAATAAAAAAGATAAGAACAATAAAGTTTCAATTAGGCCTATATGATTACTTCTTTTAGCAACAATAAGCCTTACAGAAAAGGTGCGTTTTAAGTCTACTTTTAAAAAGTATCATCCTTGCAAAATATTGATTTGGGGTCACAAACAAACAGAAGAGCTGCAAGTGACGCAGCGTTGATGCAGCAGCGTTCCTGGTATAAATAAGAAGAGCGGGGGATGTGGTGCACGGTTCCAGTAGATCTAACACCGGGTCCAGTTCAGCACATAGATCTAATAGGACTGCTTTAGGGAATCTTCACCGGGTCCCCCATCCAGATGCTTCCAGTGGCGTGATCTTCAATGAGCGCCAGCATCCATTGTGCATCATTATGCATGGGACGCTGCAGTATTCGTACTTCACACAATTAATTCACCAATAAGTGCAATTTCTATTTAATCTGAATAGATAAATACATATGAACATACTTTGATATAATTCTTATGTGCAACATATTTTCATTCAGATTCTCATTTTTATTCTCAGTTCAGAGATGGGATGGGGGTGACTGCTGGTTGTGTGTCTGTGTGCGCAGAGCTCTACAAGTTTGAAATTGTCGCTTTTGTTTTCATTTTTGCCATCACTCCTGCTGCGCTGTTAGTGTCCTCTGTGTCCCACAAAGTGCGTAAGCAAGATCCTTAGTGTGCTTAAAGTTGCGCACATTTTTCTGTCACGTTTTTTTCTATAAATCCCAAACTTTGCATAGAAAGTTGCTTACGTAGTTTTCAGACCCTGTTTTGTGCATAAGCAAGCTTTATAAATGAGACCCCAGATGCCCGAGCCACCTCAACTGACTCCTCTCGATGTGGAGAAGCAGCGGCTCTACTCTCAGCCCTCTCCGGATGACTGAGCTTCTCACCCTGTCTCTAAGGGAGAGCCCAGACACTCTGCGGAGGAAACTCATTTCAGCCGCTTGTATCCGTGATCTCGTTCTTTCGGTCACCACCCAAAGTTCATGACCATAGATGAGGGTAGGAACGTAGATCGACCGGCTCAGCTCTCTCTTCACCACGACAGACCGGTAGAGCACCCCCATAACTGCAGATGCCCTACTAATCCGTCTATCGATCTCCCGCTCCATTTTTCCCTCATTCGTGAACAAGACCCCCAGATACTTAAACTCCTCCACTTGGGGAAGGACCCCATCCCCGACCCGGAGAAGGCACCCCACCCTTTTCCGGCTCAAGACCATGGCCTCGGATTTGGAGGTGCTGATTCCCATCCCAGCCGCTTCACACTCGGCTGCGATCCGCTCCAGCGAAAGCCGTAGATCACGTTCCGATGAAGCCAGCAGGACCACGTCAGCTGCAAAAAGCAAAGACCCGATCCTGAGGCCACCAAAACGGATCCCCTCAACACCTTGGCTGCGCCTAGAGATCCTGTCCATAAAAGTTAGGAACAGGATCGGTGACAAAGGGCAACCTTGGTGGAGTCCAACTCTCACTGGAAACAACCCCGACTTACTGCCGGCAATGCGAACCAAACTCTGGCACCGGTCGTACAGGGACCTAACAGCCCGTATCAAGGGGCCCGGTACCCCATACTCCCGGAGCACCCCCCACAGGGCCCCCCGAGGGACACGGTCGAACGCCTTCTCCAAGTCCAAAAAACACATGTAGACCGGTTGGGTGAACTCCCACGCACCCTCCAGGACCCTGCTGAGGGTGTAGAGCTGGTCCAGTGTTTCACGGCCAGGACGAAAACCGCTTTGTTCCTCCTGGATCCGGGGTTTGACTATCTGTCGGACCCTCCTCTCCAGAACCCCAGAATAGACCTTACTCAGAAGTGTGATCCCCCTGTAGCTGGAACACACTCTGTGGTCCCCCTTTTTAAACAGGGGGACCACCCCCCCGGTCTGCCAATCCAAGGGAACTGCCCCCGATGTCCACGCAATATTGCGGTCCCCATGGGTAGAGGCCCGGCCACCAGGCACTCGCCAACGTGCCCCGCCTCCAGGCCTGGCTCCAGAGGGGGGCCCCGGTGACCCGCGTCTGGGCAATGGAACATGGAATCCAATTTTCTTTTCCGTCATAGGGGTCTTTTGGGCTGCACTTTGTGTGATCCCTCACCTAGGACCAAATTGCAATGGGTGACCTTACCAGGAGCAAAAGCCCCCGACAACATAGCTCCTAGGATCATTGGGACACTCAAACCCCTCCAACACGATAAGGTGGCAGCCCAGGGAGGATTATCAACTGTTAGCTTTATTAATGTTTAAACTGACTAGCTGTTAGCTTGATTTTCTTTTAGCTGTATTTCTTGAGCTATTATCAACTGTTAGCTTTATTAACTTTTAAACTGACTAGCTGTTAGCTTGATTTACTTTTCGCATAGTTTCTTGAGTATCATTAGCTGTTAGCTTTATTCATTTTTAAATTGACTAGCTAGCTTGATTTTCTTTTAGCTGTGTTTCTTGAGCTATTATCAACTGTTAGCTTTATTAATGTTTAAACTGACTAGCTGTTAGCTTGATTTTCTTTTAGCTGTATTTCTTGAGCTATTATCAACTGTTAGCTTTATTAACTTTTAAACTGACTAGCTAGCTTGATTTTCTTTTAGCTGTGTTTCTTGAGCTATTATCAACTGTTAGCTTTATTAACTTTTAAACTGACTAGCTGTTAGCTTGATTTACTTTTTGCATAGTTTCTTGAGTATCATTGAGTATTCATTCTAGTGGATCAACTAGATCTAGTAATAAAACTGAATGTGTTAAAGTATTGGTTGGAACGTTTAGAATGCTGGGACAGTTTTCCTACAGTTAAATTCAGTTTTAAAAATCACAATATATAGTCTTACTCATAGTATCGCGATACATATCGTATCGGCAGATTTTTGCCAATACACATCCCTAGTGTTTATTATATACTGACTCGTGAGCTGAAGGTATCATTACACTCCTACATTTAGAAAATTATACCAATGAAAGCAGATTTACCATATTTAACTAGATTGCAAATACTAGTTTATGAGACAACTAATGTGTAGTGGCATTTGTTTTTATTATTGAATGTCATATTTAATTACAAATAAACCAAAAGTAGTACATTATATGCATCTGAATTTAACTTGCTGGTAAAAATTAAATAATTCAACTCAGAGTTGGAGCAGATGGACCAAGAAACCGAGAAATTCAACTTTCACTTCAGCTACTTAGCATTAAGTTTATTTCATCCAAATGCAAGCTTTTTGGGGTAAATTTATAGGTTAAAATATATATCCTCATGTTATTTTAAGGTGTACTAATATATATTAAAATCAGCACAGAGGATTCCTGACCTTTAATCTTGTTAGGGATAAATGACAGCATCATGTTGGTTGTAGCTTCTGAGGCCATGACCAGACAACTGTGATAAATCTTTACTTCTCAACAACTCCAGTGTGACATACCGCTGCCTCGCTGCATATTGAGTCAGCGCAGTGTGAAAATGAATATGCTTTAAGGTCATAAGGTGTAACGCTCTGCCACAGGGGAGCGGCGGCAGCAGATTTCAGTCGAGTCCACTTGTTTCCTGCACGGAGAAACAACTTCATCACACAGCCGAGGGAGAGGCGAGGCGTCTCCTCGCTGCAGGCTCAGCATTTATCCACCGTAAGAGCTGACGGCAGATAGATCAGCCAGCTTCCACCGTGTTAACACCTGGGGCTTTTGCACTTTAATGTCCCTTAATTGACAAATGACCTGTGTTTATGAAGTGCACCTCGTCGGAGTTGTAGGGCAAACAGTAGTCTTGGTTTTACAGGATGAGAGTGAAAGCATTGGATGGAACCATGTTGATGGTTTGTTGGCAAAGCAAGAAGGTCAGAGTGCGATGCGTGTAGCTGGCACCCTGAAGGCTTGTTACAGGATAACGCAAATGGTGGCAATCATGATTACAACCCCCCTCTGAGAACATAAAGGATCATTCAGCTCCTTTATTCAACCAAGTATTTTAGCCACTAATTTCCTTATCGGATCTCTGTTGGTCCCAGATAACAATCAACTACTCAAGTGGTCATGCATTTATGTTATTGTCTGCATAATTTCAAACACAATATCTGGTTAGGGGGATGTACGTTGCTGTAAGAAAGTGTTCCCCCCTTTCTGATTTATTCTTTCTTTTTCTTTTTTTGCATGTTTGTCACAGTTAAATGTTTCAGATCTAAACAAATTTAGATGTTAGTCATTGACAACACAAGGAAACACAAAATGCTGTTTTTTAAATGAATGTTTTTATTAGTAAGGAAGAAAAAAACCTACTTGGTCCTGTGTGATAAAGTGCCCCCCCCCCGTTAAAACATACCAGTGGTTCATTACACCTGAGTTTAATTTCTCTAGCTACACCCAGGCCTGATTTCTGCTCCACGTATTCTCAATCAAGAAATAATTTCAGTAAGACCTGCCTGACAAAGTGAAGCAGACCAAAAGATCCTCAAAAGCTAGACATCATGCTGAGACCCAAAGAAATCAGGAACAAACTAGAAAGAAAGTAATTGAGATCTATAAGCCTGGAAAAGGTTATAAAGTCGTTTCTAAAGCTTTGGGACTCCAGCGAACCAGAGTTAGAGCCGTCATACACAAATGGTAAAAACATTGAACGGTCGTGAACCTTCCCAGTGGCAGCCGGCCGACCGAAATGACCCTAAGGGCACAGCGGCCGCTCATCCAAGAGGTCCCAAAAGACCCCACAACAACATCCGGAGAACTTCAGGCCTCGCTTGCCTCAGTTAAGGTCAGAGGTCATGATTTCAACATCAGAAAGAGGGAAAATGGCGTGCATGGCAGAGTTCCAAGACGAAAACCACTGCTGAGGAAAAAGGACATTAAGGCTCGTTTGAATTTAGCCAGAAAACATCCTGATGATCCCCAAGACTTCTGGGAACATCCTCCGTGGACTGATGAGACAAAAGTTGAACTTCCTGAAAAGTGCGTGTCCCGTTAAATCTGGTGTAAGAGTAAGAACATCATACTAACAGTAAAACATGGTGGTGGTAGTGTCATGTATAGGGCTGTTTTGCTGCTTCAGGACTGGGAAGATTTGCTGTTAGGGCTGGGCGATATAACCTCAAATCTATATTACGATATAATCTGAAGCATGCGCGTTAACGATATCTATTGCAAAATATTCTTTTCTTTATATATGTCAAAATGACATATTTATGAGCATTTTCAGTTCCCAGATACATTGCAGCAGAACAACTTCAAAAAAGTTTAGAATGCAATTTAAAGAACATTTAATGTGCAAAATACATTTTAAAAATATTAAAATCTTTTTTCCAAAAAATGCAACACAAAACTTCTCACAACATAAAGATTAAGATATTTTAAATAAATAAAAAGTTAAATGTTATTAAAAATAAACAAAGTTCCAAAAATTGTCCTCTTTCCTGGTTATTTATACATTTAATATCGCACAAATATCTGCACATATTTAAATAAAAAAATGCTTCAAGTTAAACAGGGTTTTTTTTTCGTTAAATGGAAAACAACCTGATCCCAACTTGGGTTCTGTAGCAAGACAATAATCAATCAATCAATCAAACTTTATTTATAAAGCACTTTTCATACAAGAGTTGCAACTCAAAATGCTTTACAGATTAAAAGGACCCCACATAAACCATATTACCATTCCTCACCCAAAGATTTAAAAGCATGATCACAGTTATACCCCCATCCCCCCAACCCAACTCCCATGCACACAAACACTTAAGAACAACAATAAAAAGGACAATGGGCCAATTGCAGGCCAATTGTCTTCTCAAACCCCCAGACGGTCGTGGCAGATGGCCGCTCCTACTGAGCCTGGTTCTGTTGGAGGTTTCTTCCTGTTAAAGGGGAGTTTTTCCTCTCCACCGTCACTACATGTTTGCTCAGTATGAGGGATTGCTGAAGGATTGCTGTGGTTGGAAAGTCTGCATCAACGGGGCCCAACCTCACGCCAACGACTGACGAATTCTGCTGGGATTCCTTAAACAGGAAACTTTTTAACTGATTGGAATGTTTGTATAAACAAATGTATTGAAATGACTTCTTGTTAAGTGCCTTGAGATGACATCTGTTGTGAATTGGCGCTATATAAATAAACTGAATTGAATTGAATTGAGTCAGGTAAGGAAACGCCATCAAGGGAGCCATCTGCACCGGCGACAGCAGATCAACCGCAGCAGCCGAGGCACACAGGGCATCCAGAGGAGGCGAGGCCAAGGCCCCCACCTCCACCCAAACTCCACCTGGAGAGCACCCACAGCCGACCACCGCTCCCGAGGCAGAGGGCTCCCGCAGAGGAAACACTAGAAGGAAGATTAAAATAACAGATTAAAGTATAAAAATAACAGGGGATATATATGATAAGGCTAGGCAGTAAAACACTGAAAATATAATCAAGCAATAATCAGTTAAAAGCTAGGCTATAAAGGTGGGTCTTGAGCCTGGGCATAATCCATGAAATTCAGAATATTCAAACAATCTGTTGATAAAGAACCACAACACACCAGCAAGTCCAGCTCCTACCGGCTAAAGAAAAACAAAATGAAGACTTTGTAGCGGCCTAGTCCAAGTCCTGACTTGAATCCTTGTGAAATGCTGTGGCATGACCTTAAAAACATGGTTGATGCTGAAAAAAAAACTCCAATGTAGCTGAAAAACAACATAAGTGGGTCAATATTCCTCTACAGGTGAAAAGAGTTACTGCAACATATTGCAAATGCTTGATTGCAGTTGTTGCTCTTAAGGTGTGACCCAACCAGTTATCACAGTTATAACTAAACCCTTCATATAAAACTGCATTTTGTGTTCAATTGTGTTGTCTTTAACTAATATTTAAATTTGTTTTAAGATCTGAAACATTTAAGTGATAAACATGGGGGAAAAAAATTAGAAATCAGGCAGGGGGCAAACAGTTTTTTCCACACCACTGTATAAACAGAGAGATGCTAAAAATGACACAAAAACCGACATCTCTCTCCCCGGTGGTGCTCTCCAGCTCGTTCTGGGGGATCCCACCTGGTTCTGCCCCAGGGGATTCAAACTTCAACCTCCCTGTAATAAATCCTGTAGAGAAGCTGTGGGGCCAGCAGTGGAGAGAGGAGCAGCAGGGAGGACCCAGGTGTGTGGAAGATCGGGTTAAAGCAAACAGTTCCTCTCTCACCAACCTTTCCTTAATCATATCGTCACGATTATATTTTCTGAAAAAAAGACATAAAAAAGAAGTGATTTCTCACTGCAGAAACAAAACAGGACGTTCCTCTCATTACGGGTATTGTCAGCAGCAGATACTGCTTCCAGACATGAAATGAATATTCAGCAGCAGTAATTGGATAAAGTGACAGGTTTAGCTGCTGAAAGGGCGCTCGTGCAGATTCGGCCTGACTTTGCTGTGGGAATAATTATCCACATGATTACCGTCCTAATATTTACTCGTTCAACACATCAGCTCAGGTTCAAACGCTGTAAATAACCGAGCTCGGTTCCTGGCAGTGCCGCTTACACCACACCCAGAGGTAATCAGCGCCGCCGCGTTCTGGGCTTTTTACAGAACGTTTTACCCAAACAAACTCAGCAGGGGGAATGCCAACTCAGGAAGAGGGAGATTGCAAACATGTGTAGCGAGCAGCCTGCAGAGACCTCAGAGGAATGTCTTGTTCCTTCACAAGAACAATCTAATTGACAGAAACACGTAGCAGATGTGGCGATCAGAGGCTGAGTGTGTGCAGAAGATGATTACAGGAAGTAAGCAAAGGCAGGCAGGATGGAGGAATGAGCTAATTCTTGTTATGTAACCGAATGGGGCCACGCAGAGAGGAACCACCACAGCTTTATTCATAGTAAACACAGTCGACCAGTGAAGTAGCAGAGGCTTCTTTTAGAAACTCATCCGCACAATCACGAGGTTATTATTCACAAGAGATCCTGAAGGATGAACTTCAGAGGGATCGCTTTATCTTGCTTAAAGGCCAAAAAGATGCTGACGTGAAATGAAAACTTTTTTTCAATAACTTTCCTGTGGTCTCTAGCATGTAATGCCTTGTGAAATGTTTTCAGTAGAAAAAAAGCAAACGTCTCGCCCATAGACTGTATATACACTGTTAGACCTGACTGTAAAAACAGCAGTAATATACCACTTATCAGCCAGTATGAAACTGTAATTCCCATTGCATCATGGGAAGAATAACCCAAAATACAGTATTTTACTTCTTTTTCAAAAAATGTTGTATGGTACTGTATTTTTGTCCCGCTCCAAATGATCAGTTAACACATATTCATCCATGAAGACGCAGCACTATGCTCACCATCCACCGATTCTTGTTTTAAATTAATCGTAACTTGAGAGGAATTTTGCCGTGGACGGATAACGTGTGTCCTCTGCCGGACACCGTCAAGTGCAACTTCATCCAACCAGTCAATTTCCTGAATTCTGTGCGATCAAGCAGCGGTTGGAGTCTGAAGACGAGCAACGCATTGAAAGTACGTTTGGGCTAATACACTGACATTTTAAAGTTTAAGTTAAATTGTTGGGAAGACAGGAGGTTTACTTCAGAAAAAAAATATCTGCAGTCTATCGCATCTGGGGCAGGCTACATGAGTACGGACGTTTACATGTATACCTCTGAAAGATGCAGCCGATAGCTGGAAAAGCTAGGCACGGGATCTTTTTTTGTGAGGGAAACACATTGATTCTCTTAAAAATACTTGGCCTACTTGTTACCCCGTTGGCTTGCTAGCATGTAATGTAAGAAGCCGGTGTTTTTTGTCAAACAGAGCATACGAGTTAAGTGGCAATGTATTGTTGTAAGCGTTGTAGCTACACCACAGCTCATGTCAGCACCTTTTTAGGTCATGTTAAAAGTCACAGAAACTTAGCTAACTACAGGTTTTCATGTGGCATCGAGGTGTGCTCAGGCAACTTCAGGACATGTTCGACATTAAAGTCCCATATCTACAGGAATCACGTTCCAACTGTCCAACAGAAACAGAGCAGGTGTCAATATAGCGGCCAGCTTAAATGCACCATTGAAGGATGCGGTTATGAGGCTGACAATTTCCCCCTGCTATGCGTTCATTTAAGAACACACATACGCAATGGCAAAAAGGTGAAATGTCCTTTTGAGGGATGCTCGAAATATTTTAGAGTGAGGACATCGTTTGCTTCACACTTGTCAAGAAAACACGGGCAGAATGCATGTGCAGGGCAGACGTCATGTGCAGCACAGACACAGGAAGATCCTTGCATACGCGTTGAAAATGTCCAAGTCCACAATGATAATGACATGATTGATCCCTCCCCTGATGATAGTGAAGGAACGACCCCAGATTTCAACCCTGACACTTGTTTAAAAAACCTGGCATTGTTCTATTTGAAACTGCAGGCTAAACTGGTTTTGCCAGCCACTACAGTGCAGTGCATTGTTGAGGATCTTTAACTATTTATAATGAAGGTGTATTGAGGTCTGATAAAACCAGGAAAACATTTTTCAAAGAAAAATTTGATTATGTTTCACCTGCTCAGATGTACTTGGGAACAGATAAGACGGGTAAAGAACGATTCTGTCAGTATGTGCCTGTGAAAGATACACTTGCTGTCTTGTTTAAGCAGTCAGATGTGAGAGAACAGTATGTACAGTCGAAATCACAAGTGCACAGTGATATGGTTTTAAATGATGTACATGATGGAAAATATGTGAAAAGAAATGTAATTTTACAAGGAGCATCACCATCACTGTCAATCGTTCTGTACCTGGATGCCTTTGAGGTGGCAAACCCTCTTGGCTCTGGTAAAAGAAAGCACAAACTCATGGCCATGTAGATGACACTAGGGGAAATAGCACCTCATAACCGTTCCTCTGTTGACCCCACACAACTCGTTTTGCTTTGCAGAGAGGATGATTTTAAGTTGTTTGGTAAGGAAAAAGTATTTTCCCGCCTTGTTGCTGACCTAAAAGACTTGGAGGATTCAGGCTTTCAGTTACATGATGATAGTAGCCTTAAGGCGTCACTGATTGCCATATGTGGGGATAACCTTGGCTCTCATGGTGTTGGTGGATTCACTGAAAATTTTAGCTCAAGCAAACACTTCTACAGGTACTGTTTGATTGACAGAGAGACATTTGTCAAATCACCACTTGCATTTGGACCACAAAGAACACCAGAAAATTATAATGACTGTGTCCAACAACTAACCCCTGACCAGAGTCTGGTAGATGGGATCAAATGTGATTCATGTTTCAACTCCCTGGAATCTTTTCATGTCTGCACTGGCCTCCCCCCATGTCTGGGGCATGGTCTCTTCGAGGGAGTTGTGGCAAATGATTTGGCCCTCTATATTGAACATTTGGTAAAAGCCAAAAAACACTTCACATATGACCAGATAAATCGAGCCATCTCAAAAACAAAACTCCTTGGTAGCGACATGCATAACAAACCATGTGAGCTAAAGGACGAAGCTAAAAAACTCAGTGGCTCAGCCAGACAGAATTGGTGTCTGTTAAGACTGTTACCATTGTATGTCAGCAGGTGGATCAAACACCCTCTGGAAGACGAGGTCTGGCAATTGTGCCTCAAACTAAGAGAAATAACATAGTTAATCTGTGCTCCAAAAATCCATCAGAATGAGGTGGCATATCTGAAAGTTTTGCTAGAAGAATATGTCTCTTTGCGGAAAAGCTTGTTCCCTGAAAACCCCCTCAAACCGAAGAATCACTATTTGTTGCATTACCCTGACCTTATCCTCAAATTTGGACCTCTGATACGTTTATGGACCCTCAGATTTGAGAGCAAGCATTGTTACTTCAAGGACTGTGCAAGAAAACTTCACAATTTCATACACCTAAGTAAAACACTGGCTGAAAGGCACCAGCTCCTTCAGTCATACTTAGGACAGGGTAATTTATTCCCACCTCACATTCAGATTTCAGGTGAGGCGAATGAAATAGATGTGCAGTCATATAACAGTGACATACAAATGGTGTTACAAACATCTGACGTTGAGAAACTGAAAACTTCTAAAGTTTCAGCAGTCACTTATAAAGGGGCCAAGTACACTAAAGGCCTTGTTGTTGTCCTTGAGCACACTGGGGAAGCTTTAGTCTTTGGGAAAATATCGCTGATACTTGGTGATGAGAGAAATGTGTTCTTTGTTGTTTTGGTGCATCGATCAGTTCTATTAGTTGATCTTGGGGTCTACTACTTGGTGTCGGATAACAAGTATGAATTGATTAATGCAAATAATCTGCAAGACTATTATCCACTCCCAGTGTACAACATCTTGGACTTCCCTACTGTTTGCTTGCATCACTCAGTATGTTCATCATTCTAACGATGGAGGTCACGTGGATCCAGGAAGTCCAGAGAGTACTCCCTGAATTAGACCTGGACAATGAGACATCTGCGGCTCTGATTGAACATCTGTCATCGGAGATTGGTGTCAAAAAGAAAGAGGGCGTTGCATTAGTCGACCATGAAGACTTACTACAACATTTAAAACTGATACAGCGCCGCAGATTCATCCAGGCCTTCAAACCCATTGGTGAGAAAAACTATTCAGTCTGAAATGTACCCACAGATGTTGGGATTCTATTATACCCGTATTGAGGAGAATAAGTAGCTAGATATCTAAATCATAAACTCAAATGCATTCTATGCTCAGTTTGAAAAAACAATGCTAAGGTTCTCAACTGTAAACTGTAGATATTGTAAATATGTTTAACTGACATGTATGTGTATATGTATTTATATCATTACAGTGCTGAATGCTGCTGATCAGATAATCACACTCACACGAATACAAAATACTATGGAGACAGCATCTATCCCAACCTTGGATGTTCTTCGAAATGTCAGTGATACACCTGCTGCTGCACAAGTACACTAATCTGTATTCTCAAGAACACAGAACTCTTGGATCAGCCAGTTTGCAATTCCTTGGTATAAGATGCCTGCATCACTCCTACAATAAAAAATCAGAGAGGAAAACCGGAGGACAGAAGAGCATGGAAAAGGGCTGTGGTCAGTGCGATTCAGGAGCATTGTCCTAATCCAAACAAGGCAGCTTGTGACGAGATCGCTAAAATTATTGTGTCTAAATACCCCAAGACCTTCGCAGACACAAATGAGGATGGTGAACCACTTGGAATAGGTTACTCCTCATTGGCCAAGCAGCTCAAGACGAGAGTTGAACATGTTAATCGGAATAATACAAGTGATAAAATAAGAAGACCAAGGAAGACAACAGAAACTACAGACGATGGAGGCACTACCACTACAGTAACAACACGTCACAAAATAGACAGCTACGGCTGCATCAACTGGCAACCAAAATGTCTGCCAGAATGAGAGACTTCCACCTCCTTACAAGACCGAAGGAAAGACATGTGTGCCATATTCCAGTCTTTTGGACCCCGAGCGGGAGACAGGCCTGATATTGATGAGTCTATGAGACTGACCTACATCTATCAGCGTCACATGCTTAACTCTTGTCCTCCTGTTAGTGTTGAAGTGATGGAAGACCAGTGGCCTTTCCTATTTACAAAAAGAGGACTCTGTGACCATTTCAAGACCCTCACAGGTAGTGATATCTGTGATAGAATAGGAGAGGCTCTCCAATCCAAGGGAATGAGGATCAAAACCTTCTTCCAAAGACGGAGTCGGGATAAAGACATCCAGCGTCTCCTACCAGACATTGAGAGCAACACAACAGCCATGCAGCAGAGCCAGTCTGGAATCGCGACAGTGCTCTTCCTAATGATGCATTTCCTGGAAAAAGAGGACTCCATCTTTCTTTTGGCAGATGTAAGCAGGCACATTTTATCTTGTGAAATGACATGCATGGAATACAATATTTAATTTACTGGACTCTTTGGCCCAACTAGTCACTGCTCCACTTTAAAATTACAGTAATCCCATTTTTTTGTATCTTTAAGATAAATGCAACAAAGCTGTCAGTTGAAGCAGAGATGACCCTGCCAGCCACACCAAGACTGATACTGCTTGGTAAGATGAGACTTCCCCCTGATTATGTATGTAGAAGAATGTCTTAAGTATGACCTTCAAGATGTGGAGTGTGTTTTTTGTTTTTAAGGGAACACAATTCTCTCAGCCACGAAATGGATGGTGAGCATGGAAGGAAGAGTTGCCTACGTTTTAGAAGAGCATCTGGGCTTTGCAGATGCGCTGTCAGTATTCTTCGGATGCTTCTATGTTTTTAACATAGAGTACCAGGAGCCTGCATGTGCAACCGTCGAGCTCATTCAACGGCAAGTCCCTCTTATCACACATCTCTGTCAACTTCTTACATTTTCAGTCTCAAAGCTGTCACAAGCCATGTAGATATAATGTATAGCTATTAACAGACAATTTATTTATATTTTTCATAGATTCTTCGCCAGGGTCAATCCAGAAGAGGGAACAAAGTGCTCTGCAAAAGTGGGGACAAGTCGTAAGACAGGAGCAGCGGTGAAGAGGAAGGTGGAGCCTGTCAACAGCAGGGTGTCGTCCTTCCTCTACCAGCTAACGGAATTTGGATGGAAAAACTTGGATTAGGTGAGTTGTCTTTGTCTGACCAGAAAACCCTCCCTCCTACACCAAGGGGAGTTTTCAATGGCATTTGATGCAATGAAGCTTTATTGTTTTTGACTAGGTTTCGGTGACGGTGGCATCAAGTCAGACTTAAGTTGTAAATTATGTTCAGTTTGGATCAAATATTCATGGTGAGAGTGTCATTTAACAGCCATTCTGAATATTGGGAATAGTACCTTTGTGTTTTTATGTAGAATTTCTAAACAAGTAGCAATGAAAGTTAATGTAGTCATTTCTTCAATTTAATGTTTTTATGTTATCTGTCTGCAGATCATAAGAGACATTGCAGACAGGAAGAGTCATCCTCCCTGTGCCAACTACAACACAACTCTAACTGCCTGTTTGCCACCAACAATGCAACTGAACTGCAGCTATGTAATCCAGCTTTTGCCACCAACAACACAACTACACACATCACACTTGGATGCACACACAATCCAATACAATGCACAAATATATGCACACACACATAGACTGTAACAGAGACGACCCCGGCGTTCTAAAACTTAGTCTCCGGAAACATTTCCACCATGTTACAGCCCCAATCACTTTTCGAAAATTGCTAATATCGCATTTGAAACACCATAATGACACAATCAGCTTCCCCAGTAATCATAACCACTGAATGTTTATTTTAAGACCATAAACCGGAAGTAACAATAAAGTTGATTGATCATTTTTATGATAAAAAACATCCACTAAGATAGGGAAAATGTAGTCGTTATGAGTACTGTGGCAGCTGATTATGTCCAGGCAGTGTTTAAATTGCAAGATATTGTCTATTTTTAAAACATGGAGAAAAATGCTTCCTGAGATTAGGTTGTAGAACGCTGGGTGGTCATGACTCACAAACATGTGTGTACAGACGAGTGTACAGCACACACACACAGAGGCACACACAAATGTACACACTTTTTATGCAGTTTAAGCTCTTTTGTTTTTCAGTTGTGTTTGAGTGAATTGTATCTATTCAAACTTACATTTTACATGATGTTCTAATTTTTTTATGATGTCCCTGAATTGTACATTTTTGGTGTTATGAATTTATGAAGTTTGATGCAATTTAATCTCTTTTGTTTTTCAATTGTGTTTGAGTGAATTGTATCTATTCAAACTTAAATTTTAAATGATGTTCTAATTTTTTTATTATATCCCTTAATTGTACCTTTGTGGTGTTATGAAGTTGGTTGCAAGTTAGTGCAGCCAGTTACACACAATAAATGTGTACGTTTTTTTTATTTAAAAGTGTCAGAAGTGCTTTTTTTTTTAATTAGAAAACACAATGTTACAGTACTATACTGTAAATTAGAATATTTACAGTAAAAAGCCACATTCTGTCTTTACAGTAACTCTTTACTAATGTAAATATGAAACACAGTTCTGCTACTGTAACCCAGGATTACAGTAAGTTACTGTAGAAAACACTTGAAAAGGTCTAACAGTGTATAAGATGGACGGAGCCTCAGTGACGTCACCCGTAGGTTTCTGAAGAGCAGAATTGAAGCCCAGTGGGCGGTTCCCACCACCGCCATCTTGGCCGCGTCACGCGTCTCAATACAAAAACGGGCAAAGAGGTGGAGCTGAGAGAGTGGCGCTGTGAGGGCGGGGGTGGATGATTGACACCCATCAAACTCTGAGCCGATGTAGCTACGAGCTAACTGAGCTAACCTGGAGCTAACCGAAGCTAACGGAGGTTAGCGGACGCTTTTAGCCAGAAAACCACAGCTGAGCGACTCTGCTACCTATCTGCCTTCTGGGCTCATTCAATAATTTTGTCAAATAAAATCATGAAGCCTTGTTGGTCCATAACTTTCCCTAAAACTATGTGAATTTAATTAAAACAAGTTTTGATAATCAATATGTAAACTAAAGAAGAAATGTGATCACTTCAACCCATTTTTGACCAAGCAGCGTTATCTTAAATGTAGAAATATAATTTTAGTTACTGAAAAAAATGGAGCAGAGACTTCTTGGACGTGCAATCAATACCACAGCAAGTCATCATAGCCCAATAAGAGCACAATTAACATCTGAACACGAAGAAACATTGCGGAAGTCAAGAGAAACGAAATAGCCGAGACATCTGAGACCTGTCAATCAAAAGGATACGCCCCTTATTATTCATAATTTCAAGCTCAGCCTAGCGAATGACGGGTGAACTGCAATTTTTGTCGCTTCCGCACTGGCTTCACATTTAGCCCCTTGATAAAAATGCAACGCTGATGCGTTATCCCAACAAATAACACAAGCCTGAATGTGTTCTGCCATGTTGTGGAGTTTCTAACGGTTAGATTATACGAGGAGAGACACGCTCTGCTCTCTCTCCCGGCCACAAAATCAATACAGACTTCCCGTAGGCGGTCGCAAGCCAAGGTAGACGGGGCCATGAATACAAATTTTCTCTGTGACATAGAAGAGACTGGCTTTTTTTTTCTGACTGTGGCAAAAGCAGGCAATGGGGTCTGGAGAAAGATTTGTATTTTAAACAGAACAAGTATACCACGGTTTCTCAGTGAACGAGACCTTTAAAGGTACTGGCCAGAGTTATATTATTTTATTGTGAATGACGTGTAAAAAGCATGGAAAAAATGAAAGAAAATGCGATATTTCTAAACAGCGCGGCAAAAAAGGAAAATAAATACTGTTTCCGCTTTTAGCACCACCCAGTTGGTGACGTCATAATAGGCGGCTGCCTAGCAAAGAAAAGAGGGAACTTTAGAAAGTGATCAGTTGTGCCGGTTTTTACATGTCTTCGGTCAGAAGAAAATTCAGACAAGGACGACGAATATCAGATAGACAGATCGTTGCAACGAGTTCAGCCGTACGTGCTTCGAGTCTCAGTTTGACTTTGACGACATGTAAGCCAATGTTTAGAAGGATATTAAACGTCTTCAGAATCTAACTTGGTATGGTGTGTTTACTTTCTTTAACCTCTGGGTTGGTTGGGGTGGCTCAGGAAAAGGAGCTTCAAGAGTCACAGGGTGCTGATCAGGGTCTTCAGGTGCAATCAGGCTGCCAATAATTCAATAATTAAGAGAAAAGTATACAAAAATATTTATGCAAAATGTGCAGCCAATTTTAGCGCTGCATGTACATACGGCTATAAGACCAGGTAAAGATAGCTACCCAAATGACTTCTCCTTACCTGACCGCGGAGCTAGCATAGCTAACCGGTAGTATTGGAGTTGTGCGAGTGCGCTAGCTTGGATGCTGTTTTCGGCAGTAGTCGAGGGGGACGAAGCGGTTCTACAGGTCCCTGGAGGATATATCGTTGGAATCTGTAAATCATCATTTAGATCCAACCTTCGAAAGTAGCCCATTGACCAGGTCCTGTAGTTTCTCTAGCAACTTGGCTCAAAATGGTCACTGCAAATCCGCGACGATGAAATGTTGCCCTTCCAGTTCGCTGTTTTCACAAACCATTTCCATGCCTTCAATGTTGCCAAGTTAGTTGGCATATGGCTTTTTTTGCTGCAGCGATAATGAACGCAATTATCCACCATTAGAACCATGATGGTTGAACAAAATCCAGCTAACACCTTAACCAGGATGGGAGCCTTTATCCCAGTTTACATGTCATTCAGAAAATTTAACTACTGAATGAAGTACATTGGACTCCGTGACGCTAGGTGGCGACACGCGTCCTTTCTCGTTGTTATTTTTACGACTGGACTAGAGCGTCACACAGATAGTAAACAAATGCTGGCAGCAGTGAAGCAGACTGAATAAAAGCCAGATACGCACAATGAGCGAAGAAATGGACGACAACAACGCTGCAGCACGGTACATTTAGTAAGTACTGTACTGTTTGATTGTGTTACACTCGTTGTTGCTGCTCATTCCCGTGTTATCTGCGATCTCATCACTTCCCGGAGGGGGAGCGCCCAGGCTGTGCTTAGCTGTGTTGGCCGTTTACATGCAGAGAAATTCGTTTTTTTCAACCGCATTATCTGGGTACGTTAGCTCAATTAGGAGAAAGCCAGTTTGGTTCGACTCCATCCCGACTAAGGTGTATACATGCTTCTCAAAAGTCTAAATTCAGTCGGACTAAGGTAGTAATTTGGTTTTCTTTTGCTGCATGTAAACGCACTGACTGAGTTTCGCCAGTGT
This sequence comes from Valencia hispanica, assembly GCA_963556495.2. Classification (NCBI taxonomy): domain Eukaryota; kingdom Metazoa; phylum Chordata; class Actinopteri; order Cyprinodontiformes; family Valenciidae; genus Valencia; species Valencia hispanica. The sequence goes on along the minus strand of OY747716.1, from coordinate 45,989,389 downwards.
GTTGACAAACGCTAACTCCTCTAACCTATGGGGTGCTGTTAGTAAAGTTACTCAGTCAAAATTTAACTGCAGTTATTTGAGTTATTTAGCCTGTCATACAAGAAAGAAAATTCATATTTCTAAGACATATTTACTTCATAGTGCCTTGAGATGACATCTGTTGTGAATCGGCATTTGGCACTATATAAATAAACTGAATTGATTTGAAATACTTTCACAGTTATTCATTAATTTAGAAATTTCACAGTCTATAACTAAATATTTAGTTTGAAGCTAAATATTTAGTTTGTGAGCTAAATATTTAGTTTGAAGCTGAAGTGGTTTGCTAAATATATAGCTTCAAACTAAATATGTACCTCTGAGCAAAATATTTTTGCTAACATGCTAATTTACTTGCCTATAAGCATCCACTGTTTGCTGTAAATCCATCGGCAAACATCTGTATTGTCATTAAAATGGCTCATCCTACTTTTTAGTCTGAAACGTTGGACATGTCGGATAGAAAATAAATAATGATAAAGAGATGACATGAACAACAATCAGTCAGCGAGACCCAGCTTTTATTTTGGCGGTCCACTTCCGCTTATCGGCAGGGCAATTTGCATATTAGCGCAATATTTAAATAAATAGCTTCCCAGCTAGATATCTAGCTTCAAGCTAAATATTTAGCTTGCTAACTAAATATTTAGATATAAATAAATACATTGTGAAAACATGACTGAAAAATAAACCCCCATTTGTTTCTCTTATGACAAGGTTAACTTTACAAGAGACAACCCATGCTAAGTATTGAATTTTATCCGAATTTTATTTATGATTTACGACAAAATTGCTTAGCAAAATAAAAAACTAAAATCGGTTTATTTTTACACATATGGTGTAGTGTAGCAAGATTGAATTTCAATTATTTTGATGCAAAGTCGGGCTAGTATCTTTAGAAAATACTTGAGCATGTCTCCACCTGTATTTTTACTTCATAAGGTTTTCTACTACGTTTTTTCTGCTCGTCTAGGAAGAAAAAGTCAATTTGGTCTCGTCCAACCATATTACGTGGAGGTTTGTGATTGCAAATTAGCAAAAAAGTAAACAAAAGTACATGGGGCATAAATACTTTTGTAAGACATACTGAATGTCTTTTCTCTGCTATAAATGAAGTGATATAGAGCAAAGCATGCACTGCCCTGTTCAGCGATTTAACAGAAACAGATAAACTGGACTTTAATAGAGACAAATAATACAAATTCATTTATTTTAATTATTAGGCAGCACTAGTATGAGGTGCCGTTTGTAAAGTTACGCAGTCAAATATTAACAGCAATATATTTGGTTATTTAGCCTTTCATAGGAGAAAAAAATGGGGTTCATTTTTCCAAACGTACATTTTCACCTTGTTATTCATATATTTATAAATGTTACATTTACTAACTAAATATTTAGATAGCAAGCTAAATATTTATTTAAAGTTAAATGTTTATTTTATAAATTTATTTTCAAAAGTAAATGTTTAATTTGCAAACTAAATATTTAGTTTAAAATTTAATATTTAGGACTGACCTAAATATTTATTTTCGAAACTAAATATTTATTTTGAAAACTAAATATTTATTTTCAAAACTAAATATTTAGCTCTAAACTAAATATCTAGCTTGCTAACTAAATATTTATCCATCCATCCATTCATCCATTTTCTTCCGCTTATCCGGGGTCGGGTCGCGGGGGCAGCAGCCTAAGCAAGGAGACCCAGACTTCCCTCTCCCCAGCCACTTGTTCCAGCTCCTCGGGAGGAACCCCAAGGCGCTCCCAGGCCAGCCGAGAAACATAGTCCCTCCAGCGTGTCCTGGGCCTTCCCCTGGGCCTCCTCCCGGTGAGACGTGCCTGAAACACCTCACCAGGGAGGCATCCAGGAGGCATCCTGATCAGATGCCCGAGCCACCTCAACTGACTCCTCTCGATGTGGAGAAGCAGCGGCTCTACTCTGAGCCCCCTCCGGATGACCGAGCTTCTCACCCTATCTCTAAGGGAGAGCCCAGACACTCTGCGGAGGAAACTCATTTCAGCCGCTTGTATCCGTGATCTCGTTCTTTCGGTCACCACCCAGAGTTCGTGACCATAGATGAGGGTAGGAACGTAGATCGACCGGTAAATCGAGAGCTTCGCCTTTGGGCTCAGCTCTCTCTTCACCACGACAGACCGGTAGAGCGCCCGCATAACTGCAGATGCCCCACCAATCCGTCTATCGATCTCCCGCTCCATTTTTCCCTCATTCGTGAACAAGACCCCCAGATACTTAAACTCCTCCACTTGGGGAAGGACCCCATCCCCGACCCGGAGGAGGCACCCCACCCTTTTCCGGCTCAAGACCATGGCCTCGGATTTGGAGATGCTGATTCTCATCCCAGCCGCTTCACACTCGGCTGCGAACCGCTCCAGCAAAAGCTGTAGATCACGCTCCGATGAAGCCAACAGGACCACGTCATCTGCAAAAAGCAGAGACCCGATCCTGAGGCCACCAAAACGGATCCCCTCAACGCCTTGGCTGCGCCTAGAGATCCTGTCCATAAAAGTTAGGAACAGGATCAGTGACAAAGGGCAACCGTGGCGGAGTCCAACTCTCACTGGAAACAAGCCCGACTTACTGCCGGCAATGCGAACCAAACTCTGGCACCGGTCGTACAGGGACCGAACAGCCCGTATCAAGGGGCCCGGTACCCCATACTCCCGGAGCACCCCCTACAGGGCCCCCCGAGGGACACGGTCGAACGCCTTCTCCAAGTCCACAAAACACATGTAGACCGGTTGGGCGAACTCCCACACTCCCTCCAGGACCCTGCTGAGGGTGTAGAGCTGGTCCAGTGTTTCACGGCCAGGACGAAAACCGCATTGTTCCTCCTGGATCCGGGGTTCGACTATCCGTCGGACCCTCCTCTCCAGAACCCCTGAATAGAACTTACCAGGGAGGCTCAGAAGTGTGATCCCCCTGTAGCTGGAACACACTCTGTGGTCCCCCTTTTTAAATACGGGGACCACCACCCCGGTCTGCCAATCCAAGGGAACTGCCCCCGATGTCCAAGCAATATTGGAGAGCCGCGTTAACCAACACAGCCCCACAACATCCAGAGCCTTGAGGAACTCCGGTCGAATCTCATCCACCCCCGGAGCCTTGCCACCGAGGAGCTTTTTAACGACCTCGGTGACCTCAGCACCAGAGATTGGAGAGACCGACCCCGAGTCCCCAAACCCTGCTTCCAGATTGGAAGGCGCGCTGGTGGGATTGAGGAGGTCTTCGAAGTATTCCATCCACCGACCCAAAACGTCCCGCGTCGAGGTCAGCAGCACACCATCCCCACTGTAAACAGTGTTGGTGGCAGACCGCTTTCCCCCCCTGAATCGCCGGATGGTGGACCAGAATCGCTTCGAAGCCGTACGGAAGTTGTTTTCCATGGCCTCTCCAAACTCCTCCCACGCCCGAGTTTTTGCCTCAGCAACCATCCGAGCCGCATCCCGCTTGGCCTGTCGGTACCTATCAGCTGCTTCAGGGGTCCCACAAGTGGCTTGTGGGACTAAATATTTAGTTTGGAGCTAAATATTTAGCTCCAAACTAAATATTTAGTTAGCAAGCTAGATATTTAGTTTAGAGCTAAATATTTCTTTATTTCTTTATTCATAGTAAATAAAAAAATATTTATAGTAAATTTATAGTAAATATTTATTTAAAATGAATATTTAGTTTTCAAAAATAAATATTTAGTTTGGAAAATAAATATTTAGGTCAGACCTAAATATAAAATTTTTAAACTAAATATTTATTTTGCAAATTAAATGTTTAGTTTGTAAAATAAACACATAACTTTAAATTAAATATTTAGCTTGCTATCAAAATATTTAGTCAGTAAATGTAACATTTATAAATACATGAATAAAAAGGTGAAAATATACGTTTGGAAAAATGAACCCCATTTTTTTCTCCTATGAAAGGCTAAATAACCAAATATATGGCTGTTAATATTTGACTGCGTAACTTTACAAACGGCACCCCATACTCTAGTATCTGAGGCTTTGTTGAAAAGATACTGCTGCTCAGAGCCAAACAGCACAGAGGCACAGATGGGATGAAAGAGCAGACCATGTGGTTTGCTAAGGGAACCGAGCTGAAACTTCTTCTGTAGACTCCGTTCTCATTCTGACAGCTCCAAACTGGGAACAATCGGAGCAGAACAACACGCGGTCGCTTTCCCTGACCTAATTAAAGCTGTGATACAGAAATCCTGAATGATTTACGAAGCAGATGCTTTTCTGTTACTTTGGTAGATACACAAATTTTTTCTTCCTCACACTAGTTTATCCCTTTAACTGTGATGAATAAACCTTGAGAGCAAGGGAAGACTTGATCCCCTGCCTGCCTCTCTGGGCCTGTTAAGACAAGATACAGAGTTTTTATTTGAATGTTGAACTTTCTGGTGGCAGGCTGGGATAATCCCTCATGTAGAGAAAATATCTGACCCAGCCAATGATTTCCGGAGAACCCCACTGTGCCTCTATCACGGATTAGCGGAGCTGAATTGAAATCAAAGGTGGGGGGAGGAAACGATGCAGCCGATGTGCAGAGGAAGCGTCCAGGTGTGATGTACGCATATTTACTTTCATGGTTTGGTTCATCTCAAAATGCATGAAATCTCCTCCCCAAAGCTTGCGTGCTAATGAGGTCATTAGATACGTGGACGCAGCAGGAGAAGGGGCAGCTTCTGTACACAAAATATCAATATAAATAATATATTCATCCATCTGCACTTAGGATCAGAGCTGAAGGTCAGCTTTCTGAAATAAGAAGCGCTCGGCCTCAAAATTCAATTTCTGCTTCATTTCCAGGCTTCGTCACAGACATTAATACAGCCTCGAATATATTCTGCACACCAGCAGCCACTGATGTGGAACCAATAAAGACCTTAACACCATTTTTAGAGACATTTTGAGGGTCTTAGGGTTGTAGACAATGTCATTCTGACTCCCTTACCATTCTACAAGGCTTGGTTTCACCTATGTGATCATGTTACAGCTCTGTTTTGGTAATTGAAAGAATTACTTTGGATAATTTTGACTCATACTCTTGATTCTTTGCTTTACTTTTGTTGTAACCTTTTCATATTTTTAAAATATATATTTTTGTCTAGTAATCTAATATTTTAAACAACTTTATTGGTTTCTTATAGTTGCTTTTGCGTTCCTTGTTGAAATTGTGTCTAACTACTATAACATACAAAATTACCAAATGTATTTGCTAGGGATGTGTATTAGCAAGATATATTGCGATACTATGAGTAAGACAATATATTGTGATTTTTTTTTACTTGATTTAACTGTTTAAGAAAAACTGTCATAGCATTCTAAAACACTCCAACCTGTTTCATCATTAAAGTCGCTGTATGTAAGAAATGTATTTCAATTAATCATAAAATGACCCTGATATGTCACTAGACATTAAGAAATCATGTTCATTTCTAATACTTATATCACTGACAACAGTAGTACGGCCAGGATATTGTCATTTAAAAAGTGAAGTTGCTGCCCTCAACTGATGTTGATGATGTCATCTTGTGTTTTGGCCTGAAGCTCCGCCCTCCACCTATCTACCAATCGTGAAGTCAGTAGTGTTTCAGCATCGAGGTTGCCAGTTCTGCTCTAGTTACTACAGATGCAGCTTCAAATTTGTTTCGGATAAAAAATGTCTAACGTTACTATAGGGCTGGACGATATAGAAAAAGAGCATATCGATAAAGGGAATAGTCATATTGATCGATATCAATAATTATGGATAAATATCACAAAACGTAAAAAATATATTTTAAGTGCCTCCCCGGTCATTTTGTTATTCTTCAATGAACTAATTTTAACTAAGAATTAAATTAATTAATTTTTCAAACACCTCTTTTTATCATGAATAAGTTTGTAAGAGACAGAAACAAATCAACAGACCTGAGTAACATCAGTAAATACAAAGAAAAGTCAGATTATTAACCATTATATTATATATTTTTTAATTGTTAGTAATTGAAATTAAAAGCTTATCTTGATGCATTTTAATCTTTTAAATATTTTATGACACGTTATAATATTAATGGCTGAAACCTTTGGTTTAGTTTGTCAATAAAGCTTAGGCCATGTGCACACGTAGCCGGGTTTTTTTTTTTTTTTTACTAATATTTTCACCACCTCGTTTAAAAAAAATCTCCGTCCACACCTAACCGCATAAAGTGTGTTGTTAAGCACGTTCATAGACATGCCAAACCTGTAGGGGGCAGTAGTTCCCCCAAATCTAATCCACTCAGAGTAACTTTCTATGTTCTAACCTCTAACTTCTACATGAGCTTGTAAAAAGCTAACAAGCAAAAAGCGCTTGGACAATCGATGATGCCAACACGTCTCTGAGGGCATAGATGCTGTTTCTGAGTGTAAACACAGGTCGCACAAGTGATGTTGGAGCATTTTTGTCCCGGAAAGTGACGTCGCGGAGCTGAAATCTCCAGTTATTTCTGTCCACATGCAAACACTTAAAGCCGCGTTCACACCGGTCAGCGCGTCCAGGCAGCAGGGCAGCTAGATTACATGCAAGTCTATGGTATCTACGCATCTAGTGGGCGGCAAACTGCCAAGCAGCAAGTCGCGCGCGTCGGCGCAGCTGGCATCAGCGCGTCCACGCAGCTGATGCCCGGACGCCCCGACGGTCCGTCGGGGCGTCTGCTGCTCAAGTTGGGAAAATTGAACTTTCGGGCAGCAGACGCGCGGCGTCAACCAATCAGAGCGACTCGTTGTACTGACGTAGTAACTCCTTCCATGGGGGAATCGGCAAATTTTTTATTCAAGATGGAGGACAAACTGATCGTCGCTGTATGTAATGTCCGTGAACTGTATGACCCGTCTTCGTCTTTTTACAAAGACAGGAAGAGATCGGATCTGATTTGGAGGAAGATATCAGAGGATATTGGAGTGCCAGGTAAGCAGTTAAATATATTTCTTTTAACTTTCAACGTTGTGTGGCTTCATTAATTAAAGCCTAAGCCACTCTCTCGACAAGATCCGCCATGTTGTAAACAACTAGCAACAGACAAATCCACGCCCGCACGCTGACGTAATGACGTGACGCGCTGATGCCCCGACGCGCCGACGCAGACCACAAGTGTGCAAGCAGCTGGGTTTTAATTTTAAAGCGTCGACTTTCGTCCGTTTGAGCGATTTGACGCCTGGACGCGCTGACCGGTGTGAACACGGCTTAAGACAAAGAAAACGCAAATCTCCGCTTTAGCCGGAGTTTTTAGAAATAATCGTTTTCTGTGATAAATGAGAGGCCAAACTGCAGGGAAATATCTGCATTTTCCCTTCGCGTAAACGGGGCCTTATTCTAATACTTTCAGCCGGCTGGCCTATCCAACCCTGTTGTGTTCTTTAAAGCGTTTTTCGCTTCTGAAACGGGATGCAACCTTTTACCTGAGTCACTGAAACATTTATCCGGAACAACTTCCTCCGCTGCTCCCTTGCAGTGACATCTGACCGACGTGAAGTTACGGCGATGGTTCGCTTAGGGACTCTGAAAAATGTATGTTTCAGCTCAAATCATTTCATCCTTTTTGTGGTTTGAAAGGAGAGAGGGGTGGCTGACAGAGCTGCTTATCAGTGGTAATGATTTGTTTGGAGTAAGTAATAATTGTTGTATTAAGCTACCTGATAGGCTATAATGAAAAACTTTTTTTTCTATCGCACCACACGTCTATCGATCGATATATATTGCTATCGAATTATCGCCCAGCCCTACGTTACTACACCTAAAAGACCTCGTTATCATTCAGAAATACGTCGTGACAAAGTGCGAAATAAAACCAGGATTTGTATAGGAGATGCCTTTGCAAGATGGAGACGGCTGAGAACAGAGAAGAGTTTGAAGACAGACGCCAACGTTGCTAATTTTCTCCTGGACAAGTAAGATTCATCAAAGTTTGGCTAACTTGTACTTAATGTAAATGGACATTTCAAATATTCATGACAGTCGAACAAAGTTATGCATTTTCGTGCAAAGTAACGTTACGTTAGCAAATATGGAGGAGGAGGGTCATCGAATTGAAAAGTTAAGGAATTGTTTGGGAAATAAAAACGGCGAGTCGTCATTGCTAACATTAGCGATGCATTATCAGAGCCAGTTTCTCTGTCATTATATTTAAACATAATTAACAGAAGAAAAAAAATAGTGTAGGACTCGTCACTTGCCATTGGAAGCTCCTTGTAGCCGCCTACGTTCCTGCTGGATCCTGCAGCCTATCTGGCGACCTCGAGTCGGGAGGGGTAAATCGCTCTACAGTCATTTGAAAGTGATTGCAGTACCAGTTTTGGCCACAATCTTACATACGGCTCCTTTAACATACTTTCATACTGACTCGTACTTGTGTGGCCAAAACGTAGTTAATCCGTTGTTCCTTCAACCCGCCGCAATCTCAATGTGAACTTTTTTTATTACACTTGAGAGCTCTGCGTAGTGTTTGCATGGCAGCACCGCTAGGATCACACCGAGATCCAAAAAGAGCTTTTTAGAACTCCAATGGCCTTTGAAATTAAAAACACAAATGTTATGTTGTGTATAAAGGATAAGAAAAATTGAAAAACAATATGAAAGAAATTTAATTTCATCTGGTTTTTCTTTTTTTCTTTTTTTACATACAACCTACTGTTAGCATGGCAGCGCATCTAGCTGCTACATGTTGCAAAGGTAGTTGTATGTTGCCTGTTGCATTCTCATAGAGGTTATGATTAAAAAAATTAAGAACATGCATGAAACAAATGCAAACAAATTTTCAATGCATGAAGTTCTCTGTTGTCAGTGTGTTTTTTTTTAAAATTACTCCTATAATGTCCTGTGTTACCTGTATTTAGTTATTCTGTCTCTTTTTAGCTCTTTTACAGCTGTTAGCATAGTGGCTTTAGCTTCCTGAAAATGATATGCCACTTTTTATTTATGTGTTTTAATTTTATATCTATGTTGGTTATGTTTTAAACTCCTTCTTGGATCTTTTGTTGATTCTCTTATTTTATTAACGTTGACCTCTGTTGTAATTGCGTTCGGTCTCTCATAATGACTTATGGAGGGTAAGAAGAGGTGGTGCAATAACCTCTAAAATCCCCTGCAGGACTCGATGCAGTTTAGCGACCTGGCTTCTGTGTATTCATCCATCTCCACTTAGTATTAGAAGTGAAGGTCAGCTCTGTGAAATACGACGCGGTCAACCTCAAAATTTAATTTCTGCCTCATTTCCAGGGCCGCAACACAGATGTTAATACAGTCGGTTCGTTTTACACACCGCGCACGGACGACCGCCGACATGTAACCACCGCCCACAGTCACACACTGCATCCGAGGGGAGCTGTACGTCCTGCCAACTAAATTAGTGAGAGATCATTGATCACCCACGGTCTGAGAAAGAGGAGGGAATTATTTGGACAGATCGGAGAGTGAGGAAAAGAGAAATGTGAGAAATGTTTGGCTGAGGAAGCGGAGCGACAAAGTGTATGTGGGGGGGGGGGGGGGGGGGATTATCGAGCGAGGATTTGCGGCTTTTTAAAAGACGCCCACGGTCGGGCTCTTCGTAGTGTCACTCCTGCTGTTAGTTGAGCTGAGCGAGTTTTCCTTTGAGTGGAAGAATATGAGACCATCCACTCGTGAACTGCGTTATCTCCTGAGTCTGACAGCAGAGAAAGATTTTTGTTTAGTATAATCAAAACTTGGCTTTTATGTAAAACTTGAACAACACATAAATGTCTTCCCATCAGATAAAGACCACACTACTGTCTCTACAAAAATCACACCTTCAGTGCGACCTGCTGCTTTCTAAACCATCCTATCACAGATGTAGCACCACTGGTACCTTGTCTTCACTGGGACGTTTCTAAGACCATGTAATAATCATCACCTTCAGCTTTTCCATGAAGGACAAAACAACAACATCATCATCATCATCATCATCATTTTTTTTCATTAGGTTATCGTTGGCGTGAGAGGATGCTAGCGCAATTGTGCAATAAGAAGTAGTTTAACACACTGTAGGGGTATGTTTACCCACAGACTACAAGTTGATCAGAGGAAGATTCCCATGAGAGCGTCTGATTAGATTAAAATGAAGCCTCTGCAGCAATCCCACTTGACATTTGATTAATCACAAGCAGGTGCTCAATGCAGGTCCACGCCAACCAGCTGGAAGTTGTGAGACTGTGTTCAGACCAGAGGAACTGTTCATATTTCAAGTGCAATTGTTTAATTTCATTGTTTGTATGTCGTTAATATCATTTTAAAAACTGATTGGTAAAAATAAGTTATGATGGGATTTTTTATTTTATTTATTTATCCCGCAAGTCAAAATGAAAGACAGCGAAAAAGTCTGGCGCAACCTCTGTGTTGCTTCACTATTGCACTCAGAAATAATTATCTGCACAAACTCCCACATCTGTCCGTTTTCTACTGATCACTGTAGGCAAGGCAATTTTATTTGTATAGCAACACTTTCAACAACAAGGTAATTCAAGGTGCTTCACATGATTAAGTGGTCAAATAAAAACAGCAGTAAAACACAGACAAAGCATATAAAGTAAAAACAGCAATAAAACATAAAACATATGATACATGAAAACATGAATCAAATGCAGCTCTAAACAGATGAGTTTTTAGTTGTGATTTAAAAGAACTCAGTGTTTCAGCAGCTTTGCAGTTTTCTGGAAGTTTGTTCCAAATTAGAGGAGCATAGAAACTGAAAGCTGCTTCTCCGTGTTTAATTCTGACCCTAGGGATGCTGAGTAGACTGGAAATAGAGGACCTGAGTGGTCTGGTGGGTTGGTATAGTAACAGTAGATCTTTAACATATTTTGGTGCTAAGCCATTCAATGATTTCTAAACAAGTAAAAGTATTTAGAAGTCTATTCTCTGAGCTACAGGGAAACTATCTCACAAAACCAAATGGTGGAATATTAATATGTATCAATGTTTTAGTTACGCTTCCCTCTGATTAAATTGCTTTGAAGAGCTTGAATCCTGTCCGACTTCCATATCCTGGTGTTTCACACCGGAACAGGGAAGTCTTACCTCTAAACAATTCCTTCCCATCGGTCCGAGGTAAATGAAGTGGACCTCTGCTGTGTGTTTTCCTCTCAGTGGGTTAGCCACCGCAGCTGCAGGTTAAACTGATTGTTATTTTGGAGGCAGGAGGAGCAGCAGCCCCATCTCTGCCTCTGTAAAGTGATTACCCTCATTCACAACCATCCGTCTCCGAGCAGAGCCTCCAGGAGAGCGGATCACTCGGATGCTTTTTTTTTTTTTTTTTTTTTAACCTGGGATAAACTCAATCTCGCATCCGAGTGTATCCAATTATACAGCCCCGGCAGGCTCATTCAGAACCAGGTCACCTTAACTCCTATCTCCTCCTCATCGAGGGGGGAATGAAAGGGGAATTTGATTGGGAGATATCGTTTAAGGTGGGTGGTGGTGGTGGTGGTGGGTTTTCGGATGGAGGAAAAAGGTCGGAGGAGAAATCCAAGTCAGAGCGTGAAGTCAAGGGCAGCAGTCAGGTGATGCACCGGATGCCACTTTCCATCCATCTGTTGTATGTATTATATTTAAAACCTGAAAAAGAAACACCAAGTGTTTTTCACATTATGCAAACCATCAAGCTTACCCAACGCTGTGCTTTTTGTATCTCTCTACACCCACTTAAAAAAAAAGAAGAAAGTTCACCCCCTATAAAATTGAGGACATTAAGATAATTCGACTTTGCTGGGTTCTAAATCTATTTAAATGTAGCTTCAGGTGAACAAAAACACGTTATCTAGCAACGATGAATATAAAAAGGAAAAGCTGGGTGTGAAAAACCAAGTACACCCCATTATCCAACACCAGCAATGACTTCTCGTAGTTTTCTGTCTGACCTCATCAATCTGTCACATCGTTCTGGAGAACATTTGGTCCAACTTTTCTTTCCAGTGTTGCTTCAGTTCATTGAGGTGAGCAAACATTTGTTTCTGCACAGTTTCCATCACAGTAAGATCTGGGTTTTGACTGGGCCGTTCTGTTGCAGATCCGTTTGGGGTTATTGTCCTGTTTATGATCCAGTTGGGGCCAAGCTTTGGCTGTCCGACAGAAGGGCTTACATTTGACTTTAAAATCATTTTGCATTACAGTCGGCTTCATGCTCAAACAAGCCCAAACCATTAGCTCTCCACCACTGTGTTTGACAGCTGGCGTGAGATATTCGTCTTGACATGCCGTGAAATATGGTCAAACGTCTCTACTTTGGTCTCATCTGTCTAAGCGACACTGTTTTAGAAATCTTGTGGTTCTTTCTGATGCAACTTTGCGAATCTGTGAGCTGTTCTGTTACCTCTGGTAGCATTTAGCATGCTAACGTAGAGTCGGAGATGGAGCTCTTGGGATTGTCAACTTTTCTGTGATGGATGAACGCTTTGAACTTGGGGTGAGTTTGCTGGGATGTCCACTAGTGGAAAGATTGGCTTAAATGTTTATTACTAACTAGGGGATGTAACGGTACATGTGTTCGTATTCAGATTTTTCGGTACGGCCCTGATGGTCCGGTGTGCACATGTATCGAACAAATACAGCTGTTTTCTACCTGAACACATGCAGAGTGTTTATGTGCAGAACTCAGAGCGCAGTGCAACCTTTTTTTCCCCCCCAACAGCTCCCCATGCTGCATTCAAGTACAGCTGGGAAACAAGGCTGTCAAAATATCAAAACAACTCCAAAGTGATTTAAGCATGTTTTATTTTCAAATATGGAGAAAATATTATTTAAATCTTTCTAAACATTAACACTGACTGTTTTCAAATGGTTATATTGTTATCTACTCTGGCTATGTTTGCTTGTACTATTTTATTTATTTTCAAAATATACAATCAAATCTCCAGTAATTTCTATGTTTTCAACTTTTTTAAGTTATAGAACGTAACAAAATCAAATGAATTTCAGGAATTGAAAGGAAGGAATTCAAGAAAAAAGGTTCTTTGTTTAATGCTGATCAAAAAAAAAAAAAATCATATGCACATTTCTATTTATTTTTGTTGATTACCGAAAACAAGCCGAACCATGACTTTAAAACCCCAAATATGTACCAAATCATGATTTTTGTGTACCGTTACACCCCTATCACTAAATAATATTTCTCTCTGTAGAAAGTTGGAGGTCAGAGGGTTTGGAAATAACCTTCGGCCTAGATTGTCCACATTTTTTGATAGCTATCAATAATTATCGATATTAATCAATATGCCTTTTATGTTTATCGATATGCTCCTTTTCTAAATCGTTCAGCCCTAGTCAGAAGATTCATAAAAGTTTAGTGGCTAAGGTCCATCCTGTGCTAGTTTTCTCCTTAAATTTCCAGCCAGCTGGTAGCACAGTTTATTTGTAAATGCTACCTCACAGACTCGAACCGCAACATTGATTTACCCTTTCACAAGTCAGCTGACATTGAGGCGTAGCGGTCTGCAGATTAACTATTTATTCGATTAAGCATCCCTCTCCCCAGTCTGGTTAACAGGCAAGCATTTGGATTCCTTCGCTGGATTCCAAAAACTTGCCTTCAAACCTGCCAATCAATCTTTGCGCTGCATGACTGAAAGCTAGCTGCCACCATCATGTTTCCGCCGGTCCATCCCCTAAAATGTCTGGACGGCATGCCGGACTTTTATGTTCCTGGCTTTTAGCGATTATGAAAAAATTATTGGTTTTGAACACTTCTGAATCGCTATGGAGTTAACCCCAATTAAATGATTACACAGTGAATCGGCACACCACTAATTGGCCGATTGGTTAACTTCAACACCACTCACTGCCTCGGTTCTTTCAGAAAACACAAGGAAATGGCAAAGTGGACGTGTTTTATGACAGAGACTGAAGACTTTACCCCCATCCTGAAAAGAACAGTCCTCTTCTTTCAGGTTTAAAAGCATGCTCTCAGACTTTGTGGAGCCAACTCTCATCCTGGAGGTTTCATGCTCAGGTACAATTTGCACCAGTATTCGCAAGGCAAGGCAAGGCAAGGCAAGGCAATTTTATTTGCATAGCGCACTTTCAACAAGAAGGTAATTCAAGGTGCTTTACATGATTAAGAGGTAAAATAGAAACAGCAACAAAACACAGACAAAGCATATAAAGTAAAAACAGCAATAAAGAAGCACACACAAAACATATGATTCATTAAAGCATTACTCAAAGGCAGCTCTAAACAGAAACGTTTTTAGTTGTGATTTAAAAGAACTCGGTGCTTCAGCAGCTTTGCAGTCGTCTGGAAGTTTGTTCCAGATCAGAGGAGCATATAAACTGAAAGCTGCTTCTCCATGTTTGGTTCTGATTCTAGGGATGTTTAGTAGACACAACCGACAACTGCATGACATCTTTATGACAAGAAGTAGTCATAACTGAAGTTAGAAAAACTAAAACTAACCACAGTCTGTCTTCTTTTTCGATTTTACCGCTTGTTTACTTATATTTTGACACTGGCGCATATTTACTTCTGCCGTCCGTCATGACGACGACACGTGATCAGGTGACGTACGTGCAAAGGGTCAATACATGGGCCTTTTAATTTCCTCAACATGTAACTTGAGTTTAGATGAAACACAGAATGTGAACATCTTTAAACAGTGTCAGACTTATCATCTATCAGCTATCTGAGAGTGTCCTGTGACCCATGCAGCCCTGTCCTGAGGGCAAATTTCCTTTAGTGTCAGCACCCTTTATGGACATTTAAAGAAGGATATCTTTAAAGAACACAGCGCACACAGATAAACCACTTTAAACCCAGTCTAAACCAGTTATTCCATACTAAGAATGCATTGTGTTTTGTTTTACCCTTTGACCTGGAGGTCACACCTCTTCCCTTTTTCTTAACATTCTTGTGATGACAGAAGAAACAACCTTTTTTTTTTTCAGAAATCAGAAAGGGTTTTATTGCCAAATGTTGGGTAGGTTTACAACATTAGGAAATTGCTGCGGTACTTTGTGCAAACATACAAGAACAAACAGACAAACACTTAAATACAAATAAAAATATAATATGCTAAACAGATTGACATATACATGAGTGCAGGTAACAATCGTTGCAAATCAGACAGGTGCAAAAAACCCACAATATGGGTCATGTAACTGAGCGGGTGATGGGAACAGTCTTAGGGTTATTGTTCATGAGTCCAACAGCAGAGGGGAAGAAACTGTTCTTATGGCGAGAGGTTCTGGTCCGAATGGACCGGAGCCTCCTGCCTGAGGGGAGCAGGTCGAACAGTTTGTGTCCAGGGTGAGAAGGGTCGGCTGTGATCCGACCTGCACGCCCAAGTGTCCTGGAGGTGTACAGGTCCTGCAGAGATGGGAGTCTGCAGCCAATCACCTTCTCAGCAAAGCGCACAACACGCTGCAGTCTCTGTTTGTCCCTGATGGTGGCGCCAGCATACCACACGGTGATGGAGGAGGTGAGCATGGATTCCATGATTGCAGTGTAGAACTGCATCATCATCCGTGTTGGCAGGTTGAATTTCTTCAGCGTCCTCAGGAAGTACATCCTCTGCTGGGCCTTCTTTATGACCGAGATGATGGTGGGCTCCCACTTGAGGTCCTGGGTGATGGTGGTACCCAGGAAGCGGAATGAGTCCACAGTGGTGATGGAGGTGTCAGTCAGGACGATGGGGGGGAGTGGGGCTGTGCGCTTCCTAAAGTCCACAATAATCTCCACTGTCTTCTGGGCGTTCAGCACCAGGTTGTTGCGGCTGCACCAGGACACCAGACGTTCAGTCTCCATCCTGTAGGCGGACTCATCCCCGCCCGAGATGAGTCCAATAACGGTGGTGTCATCTGCAAACTTAATTAGTTTGACAGACTGGTGGTTGGAGGTGCAGCAGTTGGTGTACAGGGAGAAGAGCAGAGGAGAACGAACACAGCCCTGAGGGGAGCCGGTGCTGATGGTCCGAGAGGCCGAGACATTCTTCCCCAGCCTCACATGCTGCTTCCTGTCCGTCAGGAAGTCAGTGATCCACCTGCAGATGGGATCAGGCACGTTCATCTGGGATAGCTTGCCTCGTAGAAGGTCTGGGAGGATGGTGTTGAAGGCAGAGCTGAAGTCCACCAACAGGATCCTGGCGTAGGTTCCCGGGAAGTCCAGATGCTGCAGGATGAAGTGAAGACCTATGTTGATGGCATCATCTACAGACCTGTTGGCTCTGTAGGCAAACTGCAGAGGGTCCAGGATGGGGGCCGTGAGGGTCTTGAGATGGGACAGAACCAGGCGCTCAAATGACTTCATGACCACAGATGTCAGAGCCACAGGTCTGTTGTCATTAAGTCCAGTGATCCTTGGCTTCTTGGGGACAGGGACTATGGTGGAGGTCTTGAAGCAGGCAGGCACATGACATGCCTGCAGTAAGGAGTTGAAAATGCCAGAGAACACTGGGGCCAGCTCATTTGCACAGTGTCTGAGAGTGGCAGGAGACACACCGTCTGGGCGGGAGCTTTTCTAGCATTTAGGCTCTTAAACTGTTTCCTCACATCTGCTTCATGAATATGAAGGGTTTTAGTTGGAGTTGATGTGAGTTCGTCATAGGTGAGAGGTGAGGAGGGGGTTGCTGTGGGTGAAGTCTTTGATGGTGTTAATTGCTCTGTGGTGGGGGTGGGGGGATGAGTGTCCAAAGTGTCTCTATTGTTGGGACTGGTGGAGATGTGAGGGCTGCTTTGTGGCTGGTCAAAACGGCAGTAAAAGTCGTTGAGGGTGTTGGCCAACAGCAAGTCATCAGTGGAGTGGGGAGTTTTAGGCTTGTAGTCGGTAATGATCCTAAAACTTTTCCACACAGAGGCCAAGTCGTTCTCTGAGATCTGCTGCTGAATATTCTCAGAGTGCTGGTGTTTAGCAGTGTTCACTTCTTTTCTGAACCTGTACTTGGCCTCTCTGTAGCAGTCCCTGTCTCCGCTTCTGAACGCCTTTCTCTTTTCTAGCCACAGCTGTTTGAGTATAGGAGTAAACCAGGGTTTGTCATTATTATAACTAACCCTGGTGCGTGATGGCACAATGTTGTCCTCGCAGAAGTGTATATAGCAGGTGACAGTATCCGTAAACTCATCCAAGCTGTTAGAAGCAGCCCTCATTGTGTCCCTGTCTGTAGTTACTAAACACGTGCGAAGCTCCTCCACAGCCTCGTTGCTCCTCAGTTTTTTTGTCCTCACGACAGGTTTGGAGAGCTTCAGCCTCTGTCTGTACGCGGGGATCAGATGGATCATCACGTGACCCGAGTGCAGCGCGGGGCACTGCGTGATAGGCCCCGCTTATCGTGCTGTAACAGTGATCCAGTGTCCTCTCCTCTCTGGTCGGGCATTTAATATATTGTTTGTATTTGGGAAGTTCCTCTCTCAGATTGGCTTTATTAAAGTCTCCAAGAGCAATAATCAGAGAGTCCGGATAAATTCGCTCCATGTGCGGTATCTGCTCTGCGAGGGCGCACTGAGCTGCGCGCACGTCCGCGTCTGACGGGATGTAAACAACGGCCAGAATGAATGAAGCGAAAGAATAAAATGGTTTGCAGTGAATGAAAAGATATTCCAGAGAGTGAGAGCAGTGGTGAGCAATCACTGTCACATCTGTACACCAGCCACTATTAATGTAGAAGCAGACGCCTCCACCTGTAGTCTTACCGGAGAGAGTGGCCTGCCGGTCCGCACGGAGCAGATGAAAGCCCTCCAGCTGGAGCGCGCAGTCCGGGAGGTCCTCACAGACCCACGACTCCGTAAAACATAAGACACAAGATGAGGCAAAGTCTCTGTTCATGCTTCTCATCAGGGCCAGCTCGTCCATTTTATTCCGGAGTGAGCGTACGTTGGAGAGGAAGATCCCAGGTAGAGCAGTCCGAAGTCCGCATCTCCTCAGACGCACGAGTGCGCCAGCTCGCTTTCCTCTCCTTCGGCGTCTCACTTTTCTGATCAGAGTTTGTAGTAAATCCGCCACAGAAGCGACAACTACTGGAAATAAATCCACAGGCGTTGTTGTCCTGTGGTTAAGGAGCTCTTCTCTGGAGTAAGAATACCCAGAGGAGTGACCAGAAACACAAATTATGCACAAAAACAATACAACCTTACAATAAAACCTTATGCTTGTAATTAAAATATTCTCAACAGTGGGTGACGTCGCCGCCCCCGTTGCTACCCAGAGAGCAATAGCCGTCATTTTAACGTCTGGGTTAAATACTGACCCGACATAGTCCGGCTATGTGTAACCCACTTTTAGCCCAAATAACATTTAATCTGGATAAATGTATTTTTTTCCAAAATAACTTGTGAGATGTATGATATTCCATCATGTAAGCAAAGTCTACTGTGATTACAAGTTGTTTGGTTTACTTTATTTTACATGTTATATGTGTAGGCTGTGCGTATAGCCACGATTTAGCTCGTATTCAGACCCGGCTATTGTAGCCCACTTTTAGTCAAAACTGATTAATTGTTGTTTTTTGCCAGGTAGTGCATGAAATGGTTGATATTCCATCATGTTCGCATTGGTATGATATCTACAAGGTCCAATATGTCATTTCAAGACATGGTCGATCTGTAGTCACGATTTAGCTCCGAATTGGACGGGTTATATGCGGTCTGCTTTAGCCCACCTGGCGAAATCAAGGCAATCTGGTCTACGTACGGCTTGGCTATAGCCCAGATTCAGACCAACGATATAGTATAAGAATATTAGTCTTTGAAATGTTTTCGCTCACACAGCTTAATATGTTTTCTGTCACACATAAACATAACATTCATACACAATCTATGATAAAAAAATCTAATCAAATGCCATTGCATTTCCCAACCGCTAGATGGCACAATCGAAACACTACTGAGACATGTCTACTGGGACTACTGGCATTGCGCGACTAGATCACTTCAGCCAAATTTCGCGATAATCATTTCCGCCATTTTATTTTACACGAGGCAGCTGTAGGAGCGCAACGGGCGAGCAACAGAGAACCTTCACATTTCTACTTCGATATTGTAAGTATGCGTGTTATTTTTGATATGTTCATTGTTTAAATTAGTTAGTTGTTATAATGTGTAGAAACCGTGAAATTTTAACATTAACATTGCAGAGCACTATTTTTCTCCAAAAAGTTAACGTTACCTGCACGTGTTATTGCAAATGTATCTAAATTCAATGAATGCGGTAAGCATGAAACTATGAAACTTATCATTACTATTTTTTATTATTATAAAGATACCAGTATATTGTTTTTAAATTAGAGTAATAAATAATCGTTTTTGATTTAAAGCACTTCTAAGTGATCTGAGGGCGCGCGTGCTTCGGTGTGTGCGCGTTCTGGCTTAGTCTAAGTGCGCCGCTTGCGCAAACTAAGCCAGAACACGGACGCGTCACACACCTGGAAGCACGCGAGCCCTAATATCACTTGGACGTGGCTGTGTACAAGAGGTAAAAACGATATAAATACTGCTCGTTTCGTGTCTTAGGCCATTAATGTGTACTTACGATGGGGAATTGTTTAATTTGGACTTCTCTGTGAATGGCCTTTTTAGGTGGTGACCATAGACCTGCATTATATGACTGACAGACAAGAATAGTTTGACCTAAAAAATCAAAGTTGAAACTTCTGCGGAAACAAAGACACCTACATCTTGGACGTCCTTAAGGTAAGCTAAAACATACCAAAATTTAATTTCAAAGTGAACTATCCCTTTAAACTTGAGGGAAGAACTAAAGTAGAAATGAAAATAAAATCTGTTTTCACCTTCATTAGAATGATAATTAAAAAAATACTGTATTTCAGTTTCAAAACACATTATGATAGTAGTCAGACATTTAATAGGTCATTTTCATTGCCATTTAAGTGAAATTACTGAACTTGCATATATGAGCTTGATAAAAATGAACATTCGAGAAGAAAATTTCAGATGTATATGTATATGTATGTGTGTGTATATAGCCTATATATGTATATATATATATGCCTTGCACAGAATTGTTCAATACGCATATCGTTACACCGCGTATTGCATCCCCATTATGCGAGCAAAAATGTTCAATTATTGATATTAATTAATTTATTATATTGATATAAATTGTCTATATTGATATAAATTATATAGTCTCAATCTATATTCTGTTAACTCTATATTGGCCAGCTCTAGTGTGCATCCTAGCAAAAGTGATTGACTGTAATTAGTTAAATGACTGTCAACAATGCTTTTCTTGAGGAATAATTCTTTCCTTTTTCTCATTTGGCAGACGCAGTGATGACCAGCTTTCCATCAGCTACGGAATGTGAAATAAAAAAATGCAATTTCTAATCATTTCAAACAACCACCAGGGAGGGTAGGGGGTGGGGGTTATGAATCAAAAGCAAACAGTTAATTCTTAAAAATTTTAATATCTTAATTTGTTTTACATATTTTTCCAATGTTTTATTTGTTGATTTTTATGTTTGAATGTTGTCTAAGTTGTTGTTGTCTATATAATTGTTCAAAATAAATCCCTTTATATTCAATTAGTTTGGATGGATTTTCATTTATGAGAAGCTGTTATATTTGAGTGAAAAGAATCCTTATGCCTCATTTTGTTGACTATTACATGTATATATAGTGTAATTGATGACTAGTCTATTCTTGGGCTATGGTTAGACGTCTATTAGATTTTCACTGACAGCCCAAAATCAGCCTTGTTTTAGCCTAGACCCATATTGCCTGTCTATTGGACGCATAAATATAGTCATTCAATAGCTGTCTGATTGTCTATTCTTGGGCTATGGTTAGACGTCTATTAGATTTTCACTGACAGCCCAAAATCAGCCTTGTTTTAGCCTAGACCCATATTGCCTGTCTATTGGACGCATAAATATAGTCATTCAATAGCTGTCTGATTGTCTATTCTTGGGCTATGGTTAGACGTCTATTAGACGCATATATGTAGTCGTTTAATAGCGGTCTAATTGATGACTAGTCTATTCTTGGGCTATGGTTAGACGTCTATTGGACGTATAAATATAGTCATTCAATAGCTGTCTGATTGTCTATTCTTGGGCTATGGTTAGACGTCTATTAGACGTATATATGTAGTCATTCAATAGCTGTCTATTCTTGGGCTATGGTTAGACGTCTATTAGATTTTCACTGACAGCCCAAAATTAGCCTCGATTTAGCCTAGACGTCTGGGCTGTGTTTAGACGGCTATTAGACGTCTATTAGACGCAAAATTGCTTGCTGAGTATATTTAATGTGCATGCGCAACTCTGTGACAAAGTAAACAAACATGGTGACGTAAAGTGTTGAGGTCCTGATAAAGCAAATACTGACCTATTTATGGATCCTAGAATACGATTTACTGTCCCTCCTCTTATCACCAGCAGCAAATAAATAGATCCAGAGCTCCATAGACACAATCTGCTTTAGAATATAGCTAGAAAGGACCACTTTACGGGCCAAATTTAGGAACCAGCCGACAGGTCTTGGGGTATTTACTCGTAAATGGCCTGTTAGAATCGCTGGGTGGGACTTTTGGTTAACTCATTGTGATTGGTTGTAACTCAGTGGGAAACGATGTCAGCTGACATCACCAAACAACCAGCATTCGTAAAATTGGAAGAGCTAAAAACATAGCAAACTGATCAGTGACGTCACTCGGTGCCAAAACGATCGTGATATGCTGACATCTTAGAAAATTCCTTGAAGATACAATACATGAGAGGACAGAGCCATCTGATTTACCCTGTCAGCTTTTTCCCTCCCAGAAATGTCTCAGAACTCGTCTATTGGAAACCGGCCTGTAGAAACTAGAGTACCTTTCATTGGTCAACTGAAAATCCTCCTGCCAGACACATATTTTTAGGACAATAACGATGCTACTGACCGAGTTGCACTATGGATTAAACTGTTGCAGTTTGAGTAAATCTTAGTTTCCTCTGTTGCTTTGTTTGTACAACTGAGTGATCACAACACGGCTCCTCGCACAGATCGCGGAAATCAGGTCAGCCTCAGAAGAAATGGAACGAGGGTTGAGATCAGAGCTAGCACACTCCTGCAGCTTTTCCCCTTTCCTGACTTCTACATTGCAAAGCTTCAACCACCGATGTGTACCGATTCAGGTGAAACAAAAGAGACTGAATGAGGGTGTTTCTCCCTCGACATAACGCGCGTTATCAGAGCCCGCTAATTACATTCACAAGTCAGCTTCAGACGCTTCGAAGGGTGCTCCTCTTCCTCTTCCAGGCCGTGCTTCTATAAACTTTGAATTGCCTAATATGCTTTCAGCTGGACGATCTGAGTGATTCGCCTTGACAAGTTTCAGAATGGTGATAGTCCTTTTTGAGCTTTTGGTTCCTCGCATGGTTTTCCTCCCACACAGACCCACCCACCACCACCACCACCACCTTCCTTATTCCTTTTTGTTATGTAAAGCGTGTGTCAAGTGTTAGTCTCATGTACGTCAAGTGGAAAATGTGTGCGCGCGTCTTGTTCTCAAGACTACTTCAGGACGAAAGAAAAGTTGCTGTTACTTTTCATTGAGTGAAGTTTGTTTAAAGCTTTTTTCCCCCTTTTCAGAGGGTGTGAGTCATCCTTTGGTTCCTTTCAGATGGAAAGTCTGGGAAGGAAAAACCACGTAGGAGGTGCCTTTTTATTCTCAGAGAAAGGGTGTCAAACGATTCAGCAATAATTCAGACTGACTGTAAATAGACAATAGGAGCTGCAATTTCTCGATTCACTAATCTTTGAGAGGTTTTCATGTAACATGATTGTTTTTTTGTTTGAGGGTATAACTCAAGTTTTTTTTCCCTGCATGTCGGATGGTTAAATAAATCACTTGTATCCAAGCATCTCTCAGTCAAAGTTTGGATATTTTTGTAGTATTTCTCTAATCCACACAGGAAAGACTACGTACAAGAACAGTTTGAATATCAAATTTCACATATTTGAATATCGTGAAATAGTTTGTTTGGTCACTTATTTTTATAAAGTAAAACTTATATTATATAGAGCACTGTTGGTACACACATATATATGTATATATATATATGTATATATATGTATATGTTGGTAGCACTGTTGCCTTGCAGCAAGAAGGTCCTGGGTTCAAATCCCAGCCTGGGGTCTTTCTGCATGGAGTTTGCATGTTCTCCCTGTGCATGCGTGGGTTCTCTCCGGGTACTCCAGCTTCCTCTCACAGGCCAGAAACATGACTGTTGAGTCGCGTTCACACCGGTCAGCGCGTCCACGCGTCAAATCACTCAGACGGACGAAAGTTGACGCTTTAAAATTAAAGCCCAGCTGCTTGCACACTTTGTAGTCCGCGTCGACGCGTCACATCCGCATTCGCTAACATAACAAGAAAGTTAAAAGAATTATTTAACTGCTTACGTGGCACTCCAATACCCTCTGATATCTTCCTCCAAATAAATCAGATCTCTTCTTGTCTTTGTAAAAAGACCAAGACGGGTCATATAATTCACGAAAATTACAGACGATTATTTGATCCTCCATTTTGAATGAATGACTTGCCGATCCACGTCAGTACAAAGAGTCACTATGATTGGTTGACGCCCCAAAGTTCAGTTTTCCCAACTTCACGCAGCAGCTGCGCCGATGCGCGCGACTTGGTGCAGGGCAGCTTGACGCCCACTTGACGCGTAGGTACCATAGACTTGCATGTAATCTAGCTGCCTGCTGCCTGGACGCGCTGACCGGTGTGAACGCGCCTTTAGATGAATTGGTTTCTCCAAATTGCCCTTAGGTATGAGTGTGTGCATGCATGGTTGTTTGTCCTGTGTGTCTTTGTGTTGCCCTGTGATGGACTGGCGACCTGTCCATGGTGTACCCCGCCTCTTGCCCCATGACTGCTGGAGATAGGCACCAGCCCCCCCGCATAGGATGGACAGGTACAGATAATGGATGGATGGCATTACACATACAGTGAGGCAAAACAATATTAAGCTGCAACCGATTGTGCAAGTTGTCCCACTTAAAAAGATGAGAGAGGTCTGTACTTTACATCATAGCTGCACAAACAACTGTGAGAGACAGAATGTAAAAAAAATCCAGAAAATCACATTGTATGATTTTTAAAGAATTTATTTGCATAATGGTGCAGAAAATAAGTATTTAGCGCCTACAAACAAGCAGCAATCCTGGCCCCCACAGACCTGTTACTTCTTCCTTAAGAAGCTCTTCTATCCTCCCCTTGTTACCTGTATTAATGGCACCTGTTTGAATTCGTTATCTGTATAAAAGACACCTGTCCACACCTTCAAACAGTCAGACTCCAACCTCCACCATGGCCAAGACCAGAGAGCTTTTCCAAGGACTCCAGGGACAAGATTGTACACCTGCACAATACTGGGATGAGCCGATCTACAATAGGCAAGCAGCTTGGTGAGAAGAAATCAACTGTTGGAGCAATTATTTGAAAATGGAATACATTTAAGATCACTCACAATCTCCCTTGACCTGGGGCTCCGTACAAGATCTCACCTGGTGGGGTAAACATGATCTAGAGAATGGCGAGGAAACAGCCCAGAACTACACGGTCTGGTCTATGACATGAAGAGAGCTGGAACCACAGTAACAAAGGTTACTATTAGTAACACACTATGTCGTCATGGTTTAAAATCCTGCTGCTCCTGAAAGGTCCCCCTGCTTAAGCCAGCACATGTCCAGCCCTATCTAAAGTTTTCCAGAGACCATCTGGATGATCCAGAGGAGGATTGGGAGAATATCATGTTGTCAGATGAGACCATAATAAAACTCTTTGGTATAAACGCCACTTCCCATGATTGGAGAAGAAAGAATGCAGAGTTGCATCCCAAGAACACCACACCCACTGTGAAGCATGGGGGTGGAACCATTATGTTTTGGGGCTGTTTTTCTGCAAAGGGGAGAGGGCGACTGATACACATTAAGGAAAGGATGAATGGGGCCATGTATTGTGAGATTTTGGGCAAAAAACATTGTTCCATCAGTGAGAGCATTGAAGATGAAACGTGGCTGGATCTTCCAGCATGACAATGATCCCAAACTCCAACTCATGCAAACGGAGCCCCGACCAAGTAGAAATAAATACAGTTTTCAGAAGCCTGACATTTATTAATTCGATATAATAGTTTAATTTTCTGAGACAACGAATTTTGGGTTTTCATTGTCTGTAAGCCAGAATCATTAAAAGTATAAGAAATAAAAAGGAAAGGAAAGTGACACAGCTAAACGCAGAACACAAGGGCCAGAAGCAAGCTACTTTCTCTGAACAAAATCTCCACACTGCTTCAGAAATGGCTCTGTCTGGGTAGGAAACAGCTAAACAGAAAGGCACTGAACCACAAGTACTATCAATGAGGGGAGGGGGGGGGGGGGGGGGAATCTGAAAGTTAATGGAAGTGATAGCTCAATAGATGGCTGTAACCAGAAAAGAGACGCAGCTAAATGTAGAACCGATAGACGAGGTGTACTTTCTATACTCTCCATGAAACGGATACAGCTAAACAAAGAAGCACCAGAGAAAGGAGTACTTTCTATGAGAAGGAAAAATATAAGAAAATAAATATATTTTAAAAAGCAAAGAGTACATAGTTAGGTAGCATTGTCATTGGAATCATCAAGGAAAAACACAGGACTAAACACAGACGCACCGTGGAAGGGGATACTTTCTATGGGAAAAGGGAAAATGAGAGTCCACAGAGTTGGGAAGCAAAGAGACAGAGCTAAATAAAATTTAAATAGAAAAGAAAAATAGGGAATGAATACAAACTTAATGGCAGAAATACTTGCAAATTCTGCATAAACTGAGAGTAAACATAGGAAATATGTTCAATAAGTTCTCCTGCAGCCAACCTCTTTCAAAATCTGGTCACCACATAATGAACTCTTTTCTACAGAACCTCTTGTAAAAGCTGAAAGAGAATTGAAAAATAGTTTTATTTCCTAAAATAAAGACTCTTTGTAGGAATTCTGAGTTCATCAAGAAGTGCTGCAGCCTTCCTTTATCACAGTTTTACTCTGTGATCGAGGCTGATTTCACAGGGCGGCATTAGATCACCTCCGGCACTGTGAAGATTTAGTTAACAACGCTGCAGACGACTCTCTCTGCCGCTCTTGGTCTTCCAAATGGTGCGAAGCCTTATTAAATCGCTTATTATATTCAGTGCAGAACCAGAGCAGAAATGAAATGGCACACAGCAAATAAGGCTGAGTCCATATACCGGGTCGGGCCTCTCAGAGTCGATGTGTATAATTTCCTGGGCCACTGGTTTCACATGATGACCTCTTGTTTGGTGACCTTATCGTGTTTTCTCAGTCTTCGAGGAACAGGTGAAAATTGCTTCTGCTACCTGGAAATGGCCTTCCACTGACTCACGCACACTGCCTTGCAAAAGTATTCACACCCTTTGACCTTTTTTCCCCCCGTTTTGATACATAAAAGCCACAAACTTGGATTTGATGTGATAGCCCAACACCATCCAGTAAAGGATTGTGAAGTACAAGCAAAACGACACGTGGATTTTAATGCTTGTCATTTTGATGGATTGGGTCAGAAATATCTCGTCATAATCTATTTTTACCCGTCCATTTTTTAAATGATAACATATTCAATAGCATTTATTTCTTTATTCATTCTAAATAAAATTCAGTGCAAACAAGCTGAACAGAGAAATGATTGCACTTAAAATACTTATAATAGTTCACCTGTTGTGGCCCGAACGCACAGTCTCACAACTTCCTCGTGCTGACAGTTATTTTACAGTACTTTGCTACATCTGTGCCCAGTGCTCTTTTCTTTTCAAGTCTCTCCCTCTCTGCTCCACCTTTCCTCTCGGCCAGTCGATCTCGCTCCATTTTGTCTGTCAAAAGAGAGGTGGGGGTGTGTTTGTGCCCAACACTGTGTTAGCTTCAGGTGGGCAGATGCCCTAATGAGCCGCACAACCGACTGTTTATTTAAAAATCAAGGACGACCCGGCCTGACTATTGGTAATTGAAGAGTGGACCAGTTCGGCGTTCGGTGACCACATTTCTATGGAGAGCGGGATTTATAAAGTGGAAATTGCGTGCAGTTGTGATTACTCAAGATTTTATACATCTGATCATTTCTTTTTTTTTTTTGCTGAGCTGAAGTACTGTTTTAGTTAGGATTCTATGGAAAGTTTTAGAAATGAGACCGCTGATCATTAACCAGTCCGTTCCAGGATCTAGCAGCTCCAGGACAGTGGCACTCGAGGACTGGAAATGCAGACGCCTGTTCTAGATGTAAATCTAATAGAGAAATATTGAAAAGAGTTGAAGCAAAACTGATTATGCTAAATAACGGCTCTGGAGGGGCTAGATATTAATGCACACCACACATTTTTATTTCCAAGGAAATGTTTCAAAAACCATGTTTCGCTTTAATTTCATGATTATGCTCTACCTTGTGTTGGTCTATCACGTAAAATCCCATTAAATCACATGAAGTTTGGGGTTGTAACATTACAAAATGTGTGGGATAGTTCATGGGGTAGGAATAATTTGCAATGGAACTGTAAATGTTTTAATTATTTGATTATAATTGCATACCACTCAGGTCCTCCAACTCTAGCCTACTAAACATCCCTAGACTCAGAACTAAACATGGAGAAGCAGCTTTCAGTTTCTATGCTCCCCTTATCTGGAACAGACTTCCTGACGAGTGTAGAGCTGCTGAAACTCTGAACTGCTTTAAATCGAGACTAAAACCCATCTGCTTAGAATTGCCTTCGAGTAAATGCTTGATGTCATATGTATGAAATGTGTTCATGCTCTCTTGCTTTATTGTGTATCATGTGTAATGTGTGTTTCTTTTACTTTTAATTTGCATTGTTTTTTTTGTTTGTTTTTTAAATCACCAAATCATGTAAAGCACCTTGAATTACCCTGCTGTTGAAAGTGTGCTATACAAATAAAATTGCCTTGCCTTGCCTATGTTTGAGCACAATCCAAACCAATGATGGCCTTATCTGATGACGTTTAGGAGGGTAACGAAGGTTTGACAGGCTTATGTCTTTTTTATATCCATAAGTCTCGTTTCCATGTAATTAATAAAGAGTTTAGTGGATAAAATGTTTTATTTTCGTGAATCCAGTAAAACTTGTGTAACAAACAAGTAAAACTCCCTCAGCGGCTCATCAGAGGGATCCGTTTCATCCCCCGTCTGCTCCTTTCCCACCTGGACCTGCAGACCGGTAAGACCCTGCAGACCTGGTACCCTGCATGCTCAGCCACCACGATGAGAACGCTTAAATGGTAAATATTCGGCTGGCAGTTTGAATCTGCAGTGATTTATCAGGACAAGAACGTAGAGGCTGACCTTGTCCTCTTTGTTTAAGAGTACATTCATGCTGTGCTCTCTTATCAGGAATCAGGGGAGGCGAACAAGGTTTTTCCTATTACAACATGCATTTCACACAGTTTGCATCAGCCTTGGAGCAAAGTGCTAACACAATAAAATATGTTGCTGAGTCTACTGAACACACTAACTAGCTTATTGTTAAAAGTGTTGCTGTTATCATCAGATTTAGGGTAGATGAGAGGTAAAGCGGTGACTGAATTCCACAAACTGTTTCTGCAACCTTAAGATGAAACAATGCCAAGCTGGAAAAACATCAGCAGTAACCTTACAGAAACAAACAACTTTTATATAGGCTATTTTAAGTTCAACCCAGTCATTTTATGATACTTTTATATTTAACTAATTTGAATAAAGAGCACACAAAAGCTGAATTCAATTCAGTCTTTTATTCAAACACCTTCTTTTTTTTACCATAACTGAAAGTTTGTAAAAACAAATCAAGTTAAGAGACCTGAGTGACATCAGTAAATACTGACAAAGAAAAGACTTATGTTATTAACAATTATGGTATTGGTAAAAAATATTTTAATTGCTATTAGTTTAAATTGTAGGCTTATTATGCTTTTTAATATCTTTTAAAGATTTCTTAACACTTTATTATATTAATGGCTTAGACCTTTGGTTTGGTTTGCGTGCAAAAGTCGTCCAATAAAGCTGATTCTGATTCAGTTCAGCTGTGAAGCTTTAGCTAACAAGCTATTCACCGATGGCTGAGTGTAGTCGAGTCCAGAGGTTGGGTGCTGAAGCCAGCAGGTATTCCATCCCCTGTTTGTATATTTGAAAGCGTTTTCACTTCTGGAGAACGTGGTGGAGTACAGGGTGGACGTTTTTAAAGGCGCGGGTGTCTCTGGGCAACCGTGACACCTGCAGAGGTCCTGCCCAAGGGGCAAACTCCGCCGGCACAATCGGAAGCCTACCCGGTGTAGGTACCAGATCTGCTTGGGGTCATGCATCTATTTATGACATCATATTACATGATTGCCTGGACGTTGTGTGAATCTTTAAGATCAACACACGAACAAACGAAGTATACAGAAGAATTCAACAGATACAGACAGTCAGGGGTGTTATATAAATACTGTACATGCAAAAATCCACATATATGAATTGTTTTGGGAGCCAAAACAAGGCGAAACATATCCAACCTGTTTGATTTTCACCTCAACGCCTCGTGAGGCAGAAAACTCAACAGAAACTAGCCGCACACAGCGAGCTATCTGCTGAGCAAACGGCCTCGAATTACTTTTTGCTCAGCAGATTGCTCTCGTCTGCGGCAGGCTTTAGAAGTGTACATTTGGATGTTTTACTGGAAATACACATTGGGACTCACTGGAGGGACTGTATATATAGTATTCCTCCTGGCCTCAATACATTCCCCAGAGAGAAGTGGCGAGTGTCACTGGAGAGAGGGATGCCTAAGTGTTCCTCATGGACTTGTTCTCAGGGGCCCACTGCTTTGCTTCTTCTTTTTATTTTTTACCTTCCCTGCTTAAAAATAGATACACTGTGTGAAATATTCACTGACTATATAGTAAATGGTTAAAAAAAAGAAAACATGGTAAATGGCTTGTACTTGTTATGCCGCTTTATCTATTCCAGGGGACCCCAGCCGGCTAGGCGGGTGAAGTGTCTTGTACACAACAACTAAGATGGATGCCACCGTTTACCAGCAACCATAGACTGTATATAAAGATGGACGGAGCCTCCGTGACATCACCCGTAGGTTTCTGAAGAGCTGAAATGAAGCCCAGTGGGCGGTTCCCACGCCACCGCCATTTTGGCTGCGTCACGCATCTCGTCACGCCCGGGAAATAATGGCAAAGACGTGGAGCTGAGAGTGGGGGCGTTTGATTAAAAACTCTCAGCCAATGTAGCTACGAGTTAACTGAGGTAACCCGTAGTTAACCGAAACTAAAGGAGGTTAGCGAGCGCTTTTATCCAGAAAAACTGTGGTTGAGTTTCTCTGCAACTCCTCTGCCTTCTAGGCAGATTCAATACTTTTGTCAAATGAAAGCATGAAGCCTTGTTGGTCCATAACTTTGCCGCTAGCCACCAGCGCTCATCTGAGACCTGTCCATCAAAAGGACACACCCCTTGTTATTCATAATTTCAATTCAATTTCAACATCTAAACGGATGACTTGTAAAAAAAAAAATTCACTCCCCTCAGAGTTGTCATGACAGTAAACTTGACCTATTTAAACCTAAAATGCTTTTTTGAACCAGGCTGTAAACATGTTTATTTCTGCTGTGAACTTGGCATTTTTAACATGGGAGTCAATGGGAACTTGCTCCTTTTTGGAGACAGCCCCTAGTGGATGAAGGGGGGAACTGCAATTTTTGTCACTTCCGGGTTGGCATCAAAACTGGTCGGCAGGACGAACTTCCTACCAGCTGTATCACTGTCGCCCAGTGGACTTAGTAGAAAATAACTGTGTGAGTTATATATTTCCAGTTGCATGTTGCATAATGAACAACAGCACCTAGAAAAGACTATTTGTTTTTGTTTGAAATTTGTGACTACTATCATCATTATTGCTCTTGGTGTCCCGAATTATTTGTTTTCATAATGACATCTACATTGGAACCCCGGTATTTGTAGGGGTTAGGGACCACAACCACTCACGAATAGCTGAAATCTACAAATACTTGAGCCCCCAACTAAAGAACACGTACAGCTCCCTATTTTAATAGTTCAAATACAAAATAGACCTTAATATGCATTAACACATACAGTGGAAACAGTCTTGGCACTCCCACAGAAGCGAACATCTACAGTTCTCCTTATCTCCGCCATTGGGGATTCAGCCAATCTGCACCATGGAAAACAAAGCACTTGACAAGAAGTCATTTCAATACATTTATACAAATATTCCAATCAGTTAATCCCAGCAGATTGCGTCAGTCAATGGCGTAGATATGCTCTACGAAAAAAATCTGCAACTGTTTTAGAGTTATGTCACAGAGAAAAGTCCATAAGCGTGGGTCCAATGTAGTTTTTACTTCTCATTGCTTCCAGATGCAATCAGGGACTTATGTCATAATTTTTGCACACATGTTCTGTGATCTGATAAAAGCAAAAATTGAGGTGTTTGGCCAAAATGGCCACCGTAACATTTTGAAAGAAAAATGGCAAATATTTTACTGCAGGAGGGACTGGTGCGCTTCAAACAGTATGTGGCATCTAAAGGTGAATAAGACACCAGCCGGAAAGTTCAAGCTTAAGATACAGTGATGTGATGAAACAGGTCATGGCAGGTGGAGAGCTCTGAATAGTAGTGTCGCATGACAAGAGCTAGCCTGAAACCTGCTGAAAATCCTAACAAACCCTTTGTCATGCTGCCCTATTCACCCTCTCCTCATCATTGTCCTCACCTGTGTCTCTTAATCATCCACACCTGATCCTCCTCACCTTCCCCTCACTCACCGCCGAATCATTACTATTAATGTCTCGTGTGCCTACCTTGCAGTCCTCCTTCCTGATCATCCGATGTCCTGTCTCTCCGTTCCTGTCGTCACCATCATCGTCATCACCTCCTCCACCAGCAGCACTCTCCAATAAACATCATTGCACCTTCTGCCGGCGTCTGCGTTTGGGTCCGTGCATTCACACCACACTCCTGACACCTTTCAATTAAGAATTACCTCCTTCAGCCCCTGACTAGGTTTCCATTCGTCTCAGCAGTTAAACTAAAACCCGCACTTACCACCAGAACACACAGATTAGAAGAAAGGATGCATCAGATGAGCTTCAGAAGGGTTATCGACTGAGACTGATGAAGTAAAATGTTTAGATTCCGTCTGCTCATTCAGCCTACAGTGATCGGGGAGAAGGTGTCTGGACGCCAATTAAGTCGTTGATGGTCAGATCTTTGACATACTGTGCTGATGACTGACAGGCACGGCATGTGCTCCCATTAATTAACTGCCAGCGGCTCGGCCACATGTGGGCGATGTAAAGTATGCTCATGCTCAGTTTTCTTTTTCTTTTCTTTTTTGTGGGAGGGGGGGGGGGTGCAAAAAAAAAAAGAAGAAATTGGGGCGGAGAGAAGCTTGCAAATGAACCTCAAGGGTGCAACTTGTTGGTTCCTGCAGATCAATTTGTCTGTTAATGAGGGAGAAAAAGCGTGACAGTAAGGTAAGGATTGCCTTTGCCCTTGGATTAGAAAGTCTCTTTAACAAACACCCTGATGCGTTTCGAAGCAGAGTCCCATGTGCTGCCGCCAGATTTAGGCACCAAAAGTCAAAATTAGCATTTCAGAGGCTTATCTATTTTCATTAACTCACTCTTAGAGAAGATTTCCCAAAGTGTCCTGCAGCCTGAAGCAATATCAGGCATTTATAGACTCCTGGGGGGGGGGGGGGGGGGGTAGCCATATTTGAAGCTTGATGCAGGAGAAATTTAAATCCATTACCGTCCTTAAAGAGTGCTTACGTTGCTTCGATACAGTTGGTGAACTCAGGTGGCCCCTACAACATTCAAGCATGTCGATTTTTACTCATACAAATAAATCCATGCATGTGTTGTTGCTACTTTCTTATTAAGCATAATTGCCACTGTTTTTAATTACTTTTCAATCACAACATGTAATTCCATTGTTTAATGTGATGGTGGTGAAATGGAGCAAATCCAAACCTCCTGCAGTAACACTCAGAGGAACACAACGCCGACTGTTTTATTTTTAATGTCCTTGGAGGGATTTAACAATTATAACGATAATTTTCATACTAAGACTTATTCTCTTTCATAATAAAATATATTTTTTTAGAGCAGCAGAGTGAAAGTACATGACAAAACTTTTAATCTTTCAAGCAAATTAAAGCTTAGAATACATTGTCAGAAAATGTAATAGTCCTCCAAAAGTTTGCCAACAAAAGCAAAGAGATTACTCTGCATCTTACGCTGCCATGTTACAGAGCCGAAGGAAACAAATAAGTAAAATAAACTGTACAAACAGAACCGACATGTTTTTAAAGTTTTTTTGTCTATGTTTTATTCTGTATTATTGTGTTCTACAATGTTGTTCTCTTCTCTCACCTGGTTCTAGTTTTCTGATTACCACACCTGCTTTTCATCGCTCTCTTTTATCTCACTACTTTAAATTGGTTCCAGGGCCTGCTTATTTAAATTATATACATTTTCTTCCACAAAAAGGGGGTTAATCGTGTATTCGTCCCCTTGCAAAGTTTTTTTAGTGTGTGTGTGCTTTTCTGTCAAACTAAAATGCTTCAGAAATGTTTTTTCTTTTTAGATAAAACTCTTTGTAAGTAAGGGTGTGCCATCAAACCCCGCTGAGTAAATTTCGCAATGCATGGCTGAAACGCTAGATGCCGCCATCATGTTTCTGCCGTCTGGGCAGCACGCCGGCCTTTTATGTTCCTGTCATTTAATTATTATAAAAAATAATCAGTTTTTAACACTGTCCCGTTTCATATCACAATTAACTGATTAAATATTGAATAGGCTCCCTCCTAGTTATAACGAGTTTTATATGTCGTTAAAATTTGATTGATATCATTCAAAGCAAAATATGTTCACGCCACCAATTGGGCAAGTTCTCCCACTTAAAAAGATAGGACTGTAATTTTTATCATACAGTAGGTATACCTCATGAGAGACAAAAAGGGGAAAAGAAATCCAGAAAATCACATTTTCAAAGAATGTATTTGCAAATTATGGTGGAAAATAAGCATTTGGTCAATAACAAAATTTCATCTCAATACTTTTGTATATACCTTTTGTTGGCAATGACAGAGGTCAAAGGTCTCCTGTAGTTCTTCACCAGGTTTGCACACACTGTTGCTGGTATTTTGGCCCATTCCTCCATGCAGAACTCCTCTAGAGCTGTGATGTTTTGGGGCTGTCGCTTGGCAACACGGATTTTCAAGTCCCTCCAAAGATCTTCTGGAGACTGGCTAGGCCACTCCAGGACCTTGAAATGCTTTTTACGTAGCCACTCCTTCGTTGCCCGGGCGATGTGTTTGGGATCATTGTCACGCTGAATGACCCAGTCACGTTTCATCTTCAATGCTCTCACTGATGGAAGGAGGTTTTCACTCAAAATCTCACGATACATGCCCCCATTCATTCTTTCCTTTACACGGATCAGTCGTCCTAGTCCCTTTACAGAAAAACAGCCCCAAAGCATGATGCTTCCACCCCCATGCTTCACAGTAGGTATGGTGTTCTTTGGATGCGACTCAGAATTCTTTCTCCTCCAAACACGACAAGTAGAGTTTTTACCATCTGACCATATGACATTCTCCCAATCCTCTTCTGGATCATCCAAATGCTCTCTAGCAAACCTCAGACAGGCCTGGACATGTACTGGCTTAAGTAGGAGGACCCTTATGTCACTGCAGGATCTGAGTCCCTTGCGGCGTAGTGTGTTACTGATGGTAGCCTTTGTTACTTTGGTCCTAACTCTCTGCAGGTCATTCACAAGGCAAGGCAGTTTTATTTGTATAGCAACACTTTCAACAACAAGGTAATTCAAGGTGCTTTACATGATTAAGGAGTAAAGTGAAAATAGCAGGAAAACACAGATAAAGCATGTAAAGTAAAAACAGCAATGAAGCATGAATCACACACAGATACATCAAAGCATTTAAAAACAGCAGTAAAACAAGAAAAATACACAAAACATGATACAACAAAGCATGACTCAAAGGCAGCTCTAAACAGATACGTTTTTAGTTGTGATTTAAAAGAACTCAGTGTTTCAGCAGCTTTGCATTTTTCTGGAAGTTTGTTCCAGATTAGAGGAGCATAGAAACTGAAAGCTGCTTCTCCATGTTTGGTTCTGATTCTAGGGATGTTGAGTCGACTGGAATTAGAGGACCTGAGTGGTCTGGTGGGGTTGGTATAGTAACAGTAGATCTTCAACATACTTTGGTGCTAAGCCATTCAACTAGTAAAAGTATTTTGAAGTCTATTCTCTGAGCTACAGGGAGCCAGTGTAAGGACTTTAGAACTGGGGTGATGTGCTCTACTTTCCTGGTTCTAGTGAGGAACACGAGCAGTAGCGTTCTGGATCAGCTGCAGCTGTTTGATTGACTTTTTAGGCAGACCTGTGAAGACGCTGTTGCAGTAATCGATCCGACTAGAGATAAACGCATGGATGAGTTTTTCGAGGTCCTGTTTTGACATCAGTCCTTTAATCCTAGAAATGTTCTTCAGGAGATAGAAGGCTGACCTTGTTATTGACCTTTATGTGACCCTGGAGGTTCAGGTCTGAGTCCATTACTACACCTAGGTTTCAGGCCTGATCAGTAGTTTCTAGCTGGATTAACTGAAACTGTGTGCTGACTCTTGATCGTTCCTCTTTGGGTCCAAAAATAATTACTTCAGTTTTGTTTCTGTTCAATTGGAGGAAGTTATGACGCATCCATCCATTGATTTGCTTGATGCATTTACTTCGCGTTTGGATGGGTTCAAAGTCACCTGGTGACATCGTAATGTAGAGCTGAGTGTCATCTGCATAGTTATGGTAGCTAGGTCCCCCCGTGTGGTTCTGGGATTTTTACTCACCGTTCTTGTGATCGTTTTGACCCCACGGGGTGAGATCTTGCGTGGAATCCCAGATCGAGGGAGATTATCAGTAGGTTTTTTATGCATTCCATTTTCTAATCATTTCTCCCACAGTTGATTTCTTCACACTATTGTTTATTCAGTCTTCCCAGCCTGGTGCAGTCTACAATTTTGTGTCTGGTGTCCTTTGACAGCTCTTTGGTCTTGGCCATAGTGGAGTTTGGAGTGTGACTGTTTGAGGTTGTGGGACAGGTGTCTTTTATACTGATAACGAGTTGAAACAGGTGCCATTAATACAGGTAACGAGTGGAGGACAGAGGAGCCTCTTATAGTTACAGGTCTGTGAGTCAGAAATATTGCTTGTTTGTAGGTGACCAAATACTTGTTTTCCATCATAATTTGCAAATAAATTCTAAAAAAATCCGACCATGTGATTTTGTGGATTTTTTTTCTCATTTTGTTTCTCGTAGTTGAGGTATACCTATGATGAAAATTACAGGCCTCTCTCATCTTTTTAAGAGGGAGATCTTGCACAATTTGTGGCTGACTAAATACTTTTTTACCCCACTGTAAGTGTGTACTTCAGTGAGCTGATGTCTGTTTATTCAACACGTACCTGGATATTCTCTGTGGACTATTTCAAAGTACTGCGGTGGCCAAGATGTGTGTCCAATAAACACCTGGTGATCCTGATCAACAGCTTATTGCTGGATAAAGTGGATATGGAGTGAGTTTCAAACTCAGCTCAGGTTTATGTCTTTGTGACATTTGGATGAGAGACACTTAAAGCCCAGAACACATCTGGGTGAACCTGGGATGCATTTTACCGACTACAATAACAATAAGA
Source organism: Valencia hispanica (assembly GCA_963556495.2). Taxonomy (NCBI): domain Eukaryota; kingdom Metazoa; phylum Chordata; class Actinopteri; order Cyprinodontiformes; family Valenciidae; genus Valencia; species Valencia hispanica. The sequence continues at coordinate 45,952,603 of OY747716.1, read as the reverse complement.
GAAGGGTATTTTGGCAGAAAAAGAAATGTGAGACATGGAGCAATTAGAGGGACAAGCGGATGGCAGGATGAATCCCTTGGTAAGCAAGACTCTCATTTCAGCTACATATAAAATAAAAATCCTCTCAGCTAGCAACACAGGAAGAATGTATTGTATGTAAAAACAGGATGGCTTGAACATCCCATGGGTGATTTTTACAATAGGAAATGATAAGAGCACAAACAAAATGTCTGAAAATAGATGCATAGTGATGTGGCAGAAGAGTCCAGTAAAGTTTACTTTCTGTGTATTTAACCAAAACAACTCCAAATATCTTCATATAAATATATAGTTAGTGACGTTATGTGTGACAGTAAACGTATTTGTACCAAAAAAATCTGATACATCCCTATCAGTTTGGTATACACGTACCAAACAAATACAGCGTTGTTTTATACCTGAACACATGCAGAATGTGGACCCCCAGGTTCCATTCTGGTGGCATCAAGGTCGAGTCTATGCTTTTTTGCAGATGATGTGCTCCTGTTGGCTTCATCAAGACATGATCTACAGCGTTCGCTGGAGCAGTCTCCAGCCGAGTGTGAAGCAGCTGGGACAAGAATCAGCACCTTACAAATCCGACACCATTGTCTTGAGCCAAGTCGGGTCTTTTGTGCAAGAATGAGTGAAAAATGGAGGATCGGTGCGGTGTCTGCGGTGATGCGAGCGCTGTAACGGTCTGTTGTGGTGAAGAGAGAGCTGAGCCGTAAGGGGAAGCTCTCGATTTACTGGTTGATCTACGTTTCCACCCTCATCTATGGTCACAGGAAGGGAGCAGCGGAGGAAGTTGTTCCGGATAAATGTTTCAGTGACTCAGGTAAAGGTTGCATCCCGTTTTGAACCGATCCTCGACGCACTAAAACACTAAACGTAGCAACAATAAACCAAATATAATACTACGATCAGTTGTCTTAAGCAGGACTCCTCTCTCCCCTATCCCTGCGAATCCGTTACAGAGAGACACAGGAAACGTACCCAGGTCGCGCTGCTAACAACACCTGTGGCTTTTAAAATGTCCTCAGAAGCGAAAAACGCTTTAAAAAACACAACAGGGTTGGATAAGCCAGCCGGCTGAAAGTATTAGAATAAGGCCCCGTTTACACGAAGGAAAAATGCAGATATTTCCCTGTGGTTTGGCCTCTCATTTACACGAAAACCCAGTTTTCATCACAGAAAACGATTATTTCAAAAAACTCCGGCCAAAGCGGAGATTTGCGTTTTCTTTGTCTTAAGTATTTGCGTGTGGACAGAAATAACCGGATATTTCAGCTGCGCAACGTCACTTTCCGGGACGAAAATGCTCCAACATCACTCGTGCGACCTGTGTTTACACTCAGAAACAGCATTTATGCCTTCAGAGACGTGTTGGCATCATCGATTGTCCAAGCGCTTTTTGCTTGTTAGCTTTTTACAAGCTCATGTAGAAGTTAGAGGTTAGAACATAGAAAGTTACTCTGAATGGAAAAGATTTGGGAAACTACTGCCCCCTACAGGATTGGCAGGTCTATGAATGTGCTTAACAACACACTTTATGCGGTTAGGTGTGGACAGATTTTTTTTTTTTACGAGATGGTGAAAATATGCGTTTTATAAAACCCCGACATAGCCTAAGCTTTATTGACAAACTAAACCAAAAGTTTCAGTCATTAATATTATAATGTGTCATTAAATGTTTAAAAGATTAAAATGCATCAAGATAAGCCTTTAATTTGAATTACTAACAATTAAAAAATATATAATATAATGGTTAATAACATGACTTTTCTTTGTATTTACTGATGTTACTCAGGTCTGTTGATTTGTTTCTGTCTCTTACAAACTTATTCATGATAAAAAGAGGTGTTTGAAAAATTAATTAATTTAATTCTTAGTTAAAATTAGTTCATTGAAGAATAACAAAATGACTGGGGAGGCACTTAAAATGTTTTTTACGTTTTGTGATATTTATCGATAATTATCGATAAATATCACAAATATATCACAATATCACAGCTTTGACCAAAACGTCTGGTCTCAGATATGTTTAAGAACCTTTAAAATAACAAAAAATCCTTATTTGCAATTAATACAATACAAAATCCTTCATAGAGTACACTATACAGGTCAACGAATGTTTAGGATGGGTTTTACATCGTCTAATACCTGCTTACAATGCACAAGCAATATACCAGACACTTATATTAATGCGCTTTGGTTCTGTCCACCCATTAAGAAATGTTGGTGCCAGATATGTGAGGACTTATCAAAGTGTCTGAAATGTACCATTCCACCATCTCCCTCAATTTGCCTGTTAGGAAATTTAAATGATGTCACCATGGACACAAAGTCAGTTCTAATGGTTCACATTGCCTTATGCATCGCTAAGAAAACTATCCTCCTGAACTGGAAAAATAAAAAAGCTCTTAATATTAATCAGTATAGAAATCTCTTGTTTGACCATATTGGTCTTGAGACGGCCTCTGGCTCCATATCTGATCAATTTCTCTGGGCTCCTTTGATCGGCTCCATCACCTAGTGGGGGTGGGGGGCACTTGGTTTTGTCGTTTGGGACACTGTTGCTGATGTGGGGGTTTTGGGGTTGGAGGCGTCTGGGGGGGACCCCGGGGGGTGGGATCACTGGGCGGATGGGGCGCTGGACGTAGTGGCCGGCCTGGGGTTGGGCTTTGGGTGGTGACTCCTGATGGCTGCATGCGGTGCCTTGGGGGGGTTGCACTGGCGGACATGGGTTACTGGCCTGGTGGCCGGGCTGCGCCTGGGTAGGGTCTGGGGTGGGCCTGGGGATTCGGGGCTCGGGGGCGCCGCGCCCCCTAGCTGTGGTCCTGGCTGGGGATCGGCTGGCGTGGGGACTCTGTTGGCTCTGGGGGTCGTGGCCGGCCGGCATGTGCAGCCGCCTCTCTCTTTTTCTCTGGGCCGATTGTCATCGCCAGTCCCTGTATGGCGTCTCGCCTTGTTTGCTGGTTGGGGTGCCTGGCTGCTGGTCGCGGCGGCTGGGTGGCGTTTCTGGGCCGGATCAGTCCTTTTTTGCACTGGACTTGGCTCCTAGGTCTTGGTCTTTGTGTGGGGCGCTGGGGTTGGGCATTTGGCCGGGATCGGTCGGACTTGCGGGTGGACTGGCCGGGTGGTGGGCGTGCAGGGCAGGTGGGTGGGGCGCTGGGTTTGGTCTCCTGCCGGGCCGTTGAGCAACAGTGGTCGCTCCACAAAGAATGAGGCTGGTGGATGTCGGCCTGGTGGGTCGGCCGCCCGGCTCATCAGTTTGTTCCTGGTCTGGGCAGGTACGTCGACGTGGTTCGGGCTACGGGGGCCTCCGGTGTGCGGGTGGCGCTGGGGGCCTCCTTTGCTGGCGGGGAGGCTGCTGCTGTGTGGCAACAGGTGCTCTCCCCATCCCTGGACACCTCTGTCCACCCGCTCCATCACTTCACCACTCATATAGGGTCTTGGGGCATGGGCACATCACTGGGGTGCGAGGAGGGGCTTCCCTCCTCGCTGTCCCGTGGTGTCCTGGGTCCCAATTTTAAAATACAACTTAGACACTCCCACTAATAACATTTTCACACGACACATATGTAGGGACTTAGGGGTGGGCACACTTTTCGGCATCCAGAGGGGGAGCGGTACAATCAGCTTCACCTCTGGTGCCGGTGCCCACTGTTAAACCACATATAGACACTGAGGGCTCGGGGTGGGGGTTGGGGGATGCGTGGCTGCCTCCCCCACATCCCACCCCTCTGTTTTAAATGCACATTATAACAACACGCATCAACACCATACTCGAGCGGGAGGATGGAGGCTAGGGGTCTTTTCCCACCCCTGTTCGCTACGGGCCATCAGGGGTTGGGGTCCGGAGGAGGACAGGCGGTCTGGTCGGGGTCCTGGGCTGTCGGGCTGCTTTGCCACTGTGGGGCCCTTGGCGGTCTGCTTGTCTCCATCCTAGAAGGTAGGGGGTCCACCTCCCGGGTCCGGGGGCTGGTGGCTCTACTGGGGCATCAGTACCTGGACCTGGGAGCATAAAGTGTGCATGGGGTGTGTGAGTGAGGGTAGAGCGTGATTTCTTGGGTGTCTTGGTGAGTCAGTGAGAATGTATGTGTTTAAGAGGGAGGGAACGTATGACTGTGTCTGTATGTCTTTGTCTACCTGTCAGGTTGGATCTTGGTCTGCCCCCTCGCCTGGCGCACCTCAGGCCTTACACTTAATGGAGGGCCTATTTCCCCTCCGTCACTCCCCGCCGGTGACGGGGGCCCCTGCCTGCCGGTGCGCTGGTGGTCAATCCGGTTCGGACCTGGTGCGTGCCTGGCCGGGCCTGGGGGGGCCGGTGTGTCGGTCGGCCGATGCGCTGGGCCGATATCTTCCTTTGGTTGGTTGGGGCACCTCTTTTAGAGGTGCCAGGTTTGGGATTGTTGGGTGGTGCCTGCTCGGTGGCTCGGCAGGATGCGGATCCGGCGTCTCTGCTCGTTTGATCACCTGTTCTGTGCGCACCGTGCGTGGCCGGTTCATTGGCGGGTTGGACCGGCCCTGGTCCTCGTTGGATGCCTGGTCTCGGCGCCCTGCGTTGCGCGGGATCAGGACCCGGGAGCTGGTACAACTTGGCGTCCAGATGCTGACTGAGCCCGGCCTGGGGATGCTGTCCGTCCCCTGCGGCTATTGGTGGGGCGCTGGGATGTTGGCGGTGGGGATTGGCCTAGGGTGGAGGCGTTGCGTGGCGGCCGGCCGCGGCCCCTGCAGTTCCGGGGGCCCCTCGTCGGCCTGTCCCTTGTCGGGTCCCTGCTGGGCGGTGGGGTGCCCCTGGGCCCCGGCTCCCCCGGTCCGTTGACCGGCCCGCCCTGGCGCGGCCGGTTGCCGGCGTAGCCCGTGGGCTCGTCACTGCTGCCCCCCGGGCCCCTGCATAGTGGCCGCTGGATGTTCCCCTGGGGTTCTCCTTTTCTCCTCTCTTGGGGGATGTGGTCGGCCCCGCCCGGGTCCGCCTGGGGCTCTGGCGGTCCTTTGGACGTCTTTGCTCCGATCTCCTTCATGTCTGCATCGATTCCTGGGAGACGGATTGATGTCTTCTCACACCAACTATCGAACACTCTTATGGAGAAACCTTATATGCACCAGCATGCTAACACACACACATAGATGTGGGGTCTCTGGTGTTTAAGGATATATTCTTGGGCTGAGGTTATCATTACTAGAGCTTGATTAATCGGTACCATGAGTTTCTCTGTGACATTGTTGTTGTATTTTTATATCTATTTTTGTGTGATGTGGTTGTGTAATTCTTAGTTCACAATGTTTGGTTGGTTTTGTCGATGTTCCTTTTTCGTGTTTTGTTTTTCCCCCCCTCTCTGCCGTCCTGTGGGTATGGAGGCAGACTTCAATGTTTTCCTGTGTTTTCTTTGTTCCCCTTCCTCTCTTGTATTTTCAACTCACCCTCTCTCATGACTTTTTGTTTCCTACCTCTCTTCATCTTCCTTCTTTCTTCTCCTTAATTTTCCGTCTCCGTGTCCATAACATCAGGAAATAAAAACCCCAACAATTCATAATAAAGATTTTTCACACATATATCAAGTGGAGGACTATAGCAAAAGCTGTACAGCTCCGCTTTTGAAAGTAAATCTGTTGGGCTTCTACTTGGTACTCAGACACCAATTCTGAGCACCACACTGCCAAACAGGACACGTAAAAAAAAAAAAAAAAAGATAATTATCGATATCGATCAATATGACTATTCCCTTTATCGATATGCTATTTTTCTATATCGTCCAGCCCTAATCTAAAGGGATTTAACCTTTATTTATCCTCAAATGTCTGCAGAGTCTCGTTGAAATATTCCTAAGCAATAACATTTAGCGATTCCAAGTGGTTTTATTGTTTCATGATCCATCCAGTCAGTTCTATTTTTATGTGTATATGAAAATAAAACGTACCAAAACCGTGCTTTTAGTGTAACGTTACACCTTTTAGGGCAGGTTCTGTGCTCTGCATGCACCAACTTCATTCTATTCCCTCCAAATGTGACCCAAGATGTCTTCGAGGAAGATGGAAGATAAGGAGGGTTTTTATTTTCCAGCATCATTTCAAATCAAATCAAGCTAGGAATTACTTTATGATGGGAAATTCAAAGTTTACGAAAGGCCCAGCAGGAATCCAGAACTCACAGTCTGATAGATTTGGAGAACTTCTGCAGGGCGATGTCCAATTATTAAATAGTAGAGGCCTAACATGAAGACTGAAGGATGAAATTTAATAAAACTCTGCTGCTAGGCTGTTGTTTTTTCTTAATTTCACATATTCTACAGGTTAAAAAAATTTTTTTAAACCAATTTAACTTCATTTCACATCGGAAAAGCCTGGCGCTTTAACAGGGCCTGTGGACACTGTGTAGATTATTGGATGGATTAAGCCGATCAAATAAATGTGCTTTTTGTTTTTATTCTAAATTTATTTGGAGTCACCTGAATCGGTGTTTGAAACTAGGTCAACCATCCATTGGGGGATTTTGGGACAATAATAAAAAAAAGGGGTGGGGGATCATATGTGTTTATCTGAGGACGCAAACACGCTGCTTTCAGGTGTAAACAATAAAATGAGCAATGAAAGCCGCTTTTAAGCATGCAGTGCAACAACGCCCCATCAGGATGGACATTTCTTTCTTCACACACACACACACACACACACACACACACACACACACACACACACACACACCCAGCCTCCGGAGTGCAGCGGTGCAGAAGGAGTCCAGGCTGCCGGCTGTAGCTGCTCACAGCTCCGCCTGCTTTCTTCCGTCCGCAGACCCGTTCTAACGCATTCAAACCCGGCAGTAACAGGAGGAGTGGAAGGAGAGGGAGGGATCTCTCCGGTGGTGGTGGTGGTGTTGTTGTTGTGCCCCCCCCACACCCCCCCACCATCCTCTCCTTGTGGGTGGAGAACACTGGTGAAGAGCCACGCCGCCCACAAAACAAGCCCAAACGCGCTACCAAGTGTTTCCCAACCCGGCTCCGGAGCACCGACACACGGTCAGCTGGAGGGACCGAGGGACGGTGAGTGCTGACTCTAACCCTGATGTGTTCGTATTATGTTCCGTTGTGCCCCAACAAACAAGTTGTTTTCTGATTGGGGCGGGTTGCGTTGCGTTTTGCATCAAAACGTGGGGAGCAGAAGCCCTCTGCAGACTTTTTACATGTGCATCCTTGTTCACTGACACGCAATGCGTGGTTCTACTTTAATTTGTGTCCCAAAAAAAAAATATCTCAGAATGCATGTTTAGATCAGTGAAGCTGAATCTCTTTGTTTCATTGCGCTGGTAACCTGGATTGCTGTTTTCAGTGTCTTCATGCACCTTTCACCAGGTTTCCACCCTGATTGAGGCTCTGATAAGCTTCTTCTTCCGCCACTTTGCAGCCACTCTGCTGCCTCCCCTTCTATAACAATTAGCTTCTTTAGTATAAAACTGATTTCCAGCCACCTCTCAATTGGAAGTGAATCTGACACTGGGTTTCTTCTGTTTTTTTGCTTGTTTGTTTTTAAGTGTTGATGCTCAAGTTTGTGCCACAGGCAATCTCTACAATGCACATCTTATTATATGAAAGATTGTTTAATGTGGAACCAGTTTATAGCTTCTTTTCTGGATCTTCTTCCAGTCTCATGTTCCCTTGCCCCCCCCCCCAATAGCTGCCATCCAATATTTAAGACACTTTAATTCTCAGTCAGAGTAATTGGCTGCAGGATTAGTGTGTTCGAATGAGAGTTTGAGCCCGTTTTTTTAGTCCTTGTTCTACAAGCAGTAAACCGTTACTGCTTGGTGAGCACTTTTCCTCTCGCTGTGGGAAGAAATAATTCCCCGGATTTTCTTTGTGTCCGTCTGCGGAGAGACGGCAGTCAGCAGGTCGCTCTCCGTCAGCCGGAGTCGGACGCAAGAGTTTGTCGGGTTGTTTGTTGGACAAATTGTGTTATTTGAAGATCGTGGTTAACCCAGGTGAAGGAGGCTGCGGGTAAAAATTCAGCTTCTGCTTCTCCCCCAACATCGCTCGATCTCTTAGGCCTTAGCTACAGTAAACGATGGTTGGAATTAGGGATGTAAGAAAATATAGATACACCGATATATCGCGATATTTTATTTCCCAATATTGTATCGGTATTGAAAACTAAAATATTGTTGTTGTTTTTTAAGGATTTGAATGAAACCATTAATGATGACAGTAATTTTTGTAGTAAAATATAAAGTATATCTGGTAGTTTTGTGGCTGTTTTCACCTTCTTTGTTCCAGTGGATCAACTAGATCTAGTAATTAAACTGGATGTGTTAAAGTATGAAACAGGTTGGAGTGTTTAGACCGCTGACAGTTTTCCTACTGTTAATTTGAGTTTTAAAAATCATAATTTATAGTCTTACTCATAGTATCGCGATATATCGAGATGTATCGTATCGTCTCCCCTGTATTTCGATACATATCGTATCGCCAGATTCTTGCCAACACACATCCCTAGTACTCACCACTTGAACTTTGAAGCATTTTTTTTTCATCTGACCACCACACATTTTCCACAAGCTTTCCACACCCACAGACTGAAACTTTTGCATCTTTTTTTTTTTTTTTGCAAAAGAGCTCAAACTCAATCAGGTTAGTTGGACAGCATCTGCCAACATCAATTTTTGTAATTGTTGAATTTAGGTCTGGACTTTGACTAGGCCGCTCTGACACATGAATATGCTTTGATCTAAACCATCCATAATACCTCTAGCTAGATGTTCGGGGTGGTTGTCCTGCTGGAAGATGAAACCTCCACCCCAGTCGCAGGTCTTCCGCAGCTCCTAACAGGTTTTCCTCCAGGATTTTCCTGGCTTTAGCTCCATCCATCTTCCCATAAACTCTGACCAGCTTCGATATCCCTGCAGGAAGTTAAGCTTGGCCACAGCATGATGTTGCCACCACCATTTTTCACAGCAGGAATGATGGATGGATGGTCATAGTTTTGCATGTAGGCCAGAAAAAGTCATTTTGGCCTCATCTGAGGAGAACACCTTCTTCCACATGTCTGCTATGTGTCCTATGTGGCTTATGGCAAACCTTTAAGCAGGACTTATTCATGCTTTCCTCCAGTAATGGCTTTCTTCTTGCCACTTCCATGAAAGCCTCAATTTTGAAGTGCATAACTCAAACCTGTCCAAATGACAGATTCTCCCACCTGAGCTGTTAATCTCTGTAGCTCCTCCTGGAGTTACGCCGTTTAGGTAGACATTCATGTCTTGGTACTTCTGCAGTTGGTCCATCTTCTCTCCATGTTCAGAGGATGGATTGAACAAAACTTTGGGATGCGGTTGTAGAACCTAACTTCTCCAGAACTTCCTCCCTGACCTCTGACCCGTCTGCTGTGTTCATTGGTCTCCATGATGCTGGTTGTTCTCTAAAGAACCTCTGACGCCTTCACAAAACAGCTGCATTTAGATTAATTTGCACACAGGTGAGCTCTTGTTACTAGTTAGACCTTTTGATGGGTTGACTGGGTATCAGGGTATATTCTTGTATTTTATGTAACACAGTGATAATATGATAGTTTGTGGTTTGTAATGTGACAAAATATGCAAAAGTTCGAGGGATTTAAATACTAATCTTGCAAGGCTGCAACGGTTTTGTAAGGAAATACAAACAACATACATAATGCAACATCCGAGCCCCACCAATGGGGTCATAAAGACGCTGTGGTCAGGCTTGAATGTACTGAATTAGCTTTTGTTGTGTGGCTCCTTGTTGCATTGCTGTCAGTGAGACCTAATGGAATCCGCTTCACGTGAACTTTGCTGAGGAACACCATTTACCTGCTTCATTAGAGCGTCGTCAATGATCCGATCAATAATAGGAGAAATCTGCCATTACAGTCGGAAGTCTTTGTTTCCAAATGAGCTTGCTCGTTTTTCTTTACATCATCAACAACCAACATAGATGCATGCAGATTTTTGCACAATACGTCCAAGCTCTACCTTTATTTTTATGCCAGTCTCTGTAACACTCCTGATTAGGCAGATCTATAGGATTCTGAACCACTGCACCTAAATCCTCAGGAGGAATATGTCACTTGATATCGCCCACACTTAAAGGTATTTGCTTTATTTCACTGCAGCCTGACTTGTGTGAGGAGCCTGAGGCTATAAAGGCAAACACCGCCTTTAAATTTTATTAAGGAGGCGAGCTGAAGATGCATTCACTGCTTTAAAATTCTCCCGTAGAAGTTAACCTGTCCTGGCATCTTATTCACCTGTGTACCTGTGTCTCTGTTTTTGTTAGATTAATTTTTTTCCCTTGGATATTGAGGAAGATTCAGTCTTATTGTGGCAGGAAAAAAAAGATTTTGGATTGGGAATGTTTTTTTGCATGTAGAAAATTGTACTACAGCGATTTATAAGTATGAGATGTAATTGTTATTGCACAAATCAGTATATTACTATTGCTATTTATTTTTTATTTTTGGGCTGTATGCAATCCATTTAAACTTGAAGTTTAATGTTTCAAATTATGAACATAACTAGCTTGTATCGCTAATAACTGAAAATATAAATTGAGACGATGCACATCGTTGGACTTTAGCCATGGGTATTTTTTCTGAAGCTGCCAGAATTTATGGTAGAAGACCAAAAAATCACTGGGTTTTTACTTAAGGGGATATTCCACCCCTAAGTAAAATTTAGTCTGTTGACATATTCCCCAGAGTTAGATAAGTGAGAAAAGGTATTCTGTAACCAGACCAGTCGTTCTCCTAATTTGGCAGCAGTATGTTTGCTTTAGCTTAGCATAAGCAATGGAAGTGAATGGTAACGGCTAGCATTTCAGGTGCAAAAGTAATGAAAATAATTATCCTAATTATTCCTGGTAACCTCCATAATCATGTCGATTGCAAATGAAAATAAGTAAGGAATATCAGGAGGCGATTTACATTTGGGACTACATTATGACAAAGCACCGCTGTAAGCTGCTGCTGCAAGGCAGAAGGATATGACGCAGCGCCTGCCAAAGCTACCCAAAAGTGATTTACTCTGCAAAACTCGCTGTTGACAGTCATTAGGGTGAAACGTAATAAATGTTATACTGTAAACCTGGAGCTGAAAATGTCAGCCAGATGTCACAATTATAGTAATTCATAATTGCCCAGCAACACCCAAGGAGTTTAGAGTAAATAAAAGATTACTTACACCCATTGATGATGCACTCTGTTCAGTATCTGTACAAAAAACGGACGGACCTGCCATTTTCCTTCATAGTCCTCTGATGTGAAATGCTCCTTGCAAACCAGATACTGATAAATTTTCTCCGCGGGTGTTGTTGGAGGAATTCCCAGGGCAGCTAGCTGTCGTCGTCTTCTTCCACATTAGAAATCCTGTGAAACATCGTGTTGCTGTGTGTCTTCGGCTTGTTTTCGCAACCCCTTTGCTAAACAAGCAAGAACCGTTTTCTCGCATTAGACTTATAACGTACTCAAACTATGGCAGTAAAAAGTCAGTGCAGCTCACGCATTTGTCTTTATGGAAGCGGGTGTCTTTTGTGAGCGCTGTGTCATATCCCTGCGCCTTGCAGCGGTGCTTTGTCGTAATGTAGTCCCAAGTGTAAATCGCCTCCTGTAATTCCTTCATGTAATTTATTATTCTCATTTGCAATCGATATGATTATTGAGGTCACCAGGAACATTAAGGGATAATTAATGAGTAATTCTCATGACTTTTGCACACAAAATGCTAGCTGTTACCTTTCACTTCCATTGTTTATGCTAAGCTAAAGCAAACGGACTGCTGCCAAATTAGGAGAACGACCGGGCCGGTTACAAAAAGGTTTTTCTAACTTATTTAATGCTGGGGAATATGGCCACACAGTAAATTTCACTTAAGGGTGAAATTCTTTGACGTGAACAATATAAAATCATGTTTACCTTTTTATTTTACTGGACGTAAAACTAAATCTTACTGGTTTTCTGTCTGTGCACTGTGACATGGGTAACTACAGGCTGATAATAATGCATTCCTCAGCAGTTTGTTCATTTAAAACATGCAACAATATGTTTACTAACAGAAGCTGTAAAGTACTGTGTGTGTGTGGGACTTATTTTGATCAGTAGTATATCTTCTGCTTGGGGGGGAAAACATCTTTCCTAGATCTGAGTGCTGAATTGTTTGAAAATAATGAGCAGTTTTTGCTCTCCTTATTATCCGCCCATCATGTGACTTCATGGTATGAGCTAAGGTTGTTGTGTCGAAATTCTACTGCTAACTGGCTCCACAAACAGCCTTTTTTTTCCAGGAGGTCACTTCACAGTATTGCAAAGTTTCTCACAAAGTTTATACCTAAATGGAATATTGTGTTCCAGATAAATGCAATGATGCTACATGTGCTAATAAGCTAACTACATGAAGTCTAAGACAATTGCCACAAAGTGATGCACCAGCTTTCCTAAAAGTAAGACACCTTTGATCCTTGGATTTCTTCAATTTGCTGCAACAAAGCAAACATAGCTGTTGATGTTTATACATATGAAGCATTAGCAAGGGAAATGCTAAAGCTAATACATTTGCAATTATGGCTCCCCATCGCACCCAGCAAGCAGCAGCCAATACTATTATAGTGTTTACAAGTGTAAATACTAATCAAAATGTGAGCAGCAGCAATTTTATAGGAGACAGAAAAAATAAACGACAGATAGAAACTAAATCAGTGCTTGTTGTTGCTGTTAGCATTAGCAATGCGATACAGCTAGCAGCTATACGCACGTTGACATGTGATGCCCAAGCTGTCCCAAAAGCTGCTAGAAGTCGCTAAATGAGATAATGTGCATGCACAATAAGTAGGAGAGGCGAATAATGTTTATTAAATTACAATTTTTGCAGAATTGATTTTTAACCATCGATGGCAGTGTGGTGTGGGTGGAGCTGTTATAAAATGTTTGCCTTTGGAGTATGTTTTTAAGATGTGTTTAAAAAAAAATATATATATATCACAAATTTTGGGATAAAAATCCGCCTTACAATACAGGCAGTAGGCCCGTGTAACAATAATCTGCAACAAACGGCTTCAACCAGCCTTCTAATCCAGGGTTCGATTCCCACTTCTTTCTACATTTCTGGGGTCCAGTTTAGACTCATACATGACGACTGTTTAATGTCTGTAACACAAAGCCACACACACAGTAGATGAACTGAGTTAGTTTCCCATCCCAATGGGCGCTTTGGGACGGGAAAGGAGCCCACAGCAGCACCGATGCTCAGTGAAAAAGACAAGGATATGTGCTTTATGTCAGAGTCTCCAAAACCCTCCAAAAACATCAAAAAAAATTTGCTGGTTTTATCACTAGTCGCTTTTTTTGTCGCTAGTGAGGTCTAAAAAGTCGCTAAATATAGCTAAAACACTGCGTACCCTCGTTGACCACCACTGTCGGAGCAGCCAAAATCTCATGATAAAATCTGCTCAGTTCATTTCTTTGGAAGTCTGTTAAAGTTTAAATAAAATAAAGCCTAAATAATTTTATAAGAACGTATAAAAATAAAATAAGCCAGCGTGTAAAGCTGAATCTACTGCTAGCATAGTTAGCATGGAAAACAAAGAAATATGTGGAATTGACAGACTTCTATGAATGAAACTGCTTTGTATAAAAACGTATATATCATTGTAGATGTGTACCGAAACAATGTTGTATTTTATCAGATAGTTGTAGATATCCCCATGCTGAACTGGCGACCAATTCTGAGGACTGTCATCCCATCGCTCGTTAGCTATTTAAAACAGGTCTGGAAGTTCTGTGCTAAATACAGTTAGCTTTTGCGCTAAATACAGTTAGCTTTTGCGCTAAATACAGTTAGCTTTTGCGCTAAATACAGTTAGCTTTTGCGCTAAATACAGTTAGCTTTTGCGCTAAATACAGTTAGCTTTTGCGCTAAATACAGTTAGCTTTTGCGCTAAATACAGTTAGCTTTTGCGCTAAATACAGACGCAATCTGCTGGGATTCCTTAAATAGGAAACTTTTTAACTGACTGGAATGTCTATATAAATGTATTGAAATGACTTCTTGTTAAGTGCCTTGAGATGACATCTGTTGTGAATTGGCGCTGAAATTGAATTAAATACAGTTAGCTTTTGTGCAAAATACAGTTAGCTTTTCGCTAAATACAGTTAGCTTTGCAATGTATCTTTGTCGAACATTTGCACAAAGATGATCTAAATTAGTAATACCTTCATCTCTGGGTTTCATGTTGCTACCGGAACAGCTCTGGATTTCTAGATACTCAACATCCCTAGAATTAGAACCAAACATGGAGAAGCAGCTTTCAGTTTCTATGCTCCTCTAATCTGGAACAAACTGATTGATCCAGTCCTGATCAAAAACCGATCGGAGCTTGTGGTGAGACAGCTCGCCAGGCTGACGCAGCTTCTCACGGCCGAATTTCAGAGTTCAGATCCGGGATCTTTCAGTTAACTTGGCGGTTTCTTTCTGGGTAATGGCTACCAGAACAAGAAATGGGAATTTGAAGGCATACTCGCCGCCTACTGGTGGGGAGGGGAATTGCACCTCTGACCTCATATGCAGCATAGAACCCACAAATCTCATGTGGGTTACACATACTTTTAGTTTTACTACAAAAATTACTGTCATCATTAATGGTTCCATTCAAATTCTAAAAAATAAAATGAAAATAAAAATCGATGCATTACTTTTGAATGTCGATACAATATCGTGACATAAAATATCGTGATATATGGGCGTATCGATATTTTCATACATCCCTATTTGTTGATGTATAAAATATAATATTCCTACTGCTATTATTGCCACTAGACTATTATTTTGAACACATCTGAACAAATACCTGTCGATTTGCTCAAAACAATCTTGATACTAACTTTTCATGTCAGTACATGGCTATTCTGGGGACTTTGCTTTATTATTGCAGATGAATAGCTTCGATTGAAAAAAACTAAAAGTCATATGTTGCCCATTTTTACCAAAAGTCCAGGGCTGTGAAAAATCACAGCAGGGCTGCAGGGTTAGGTGAATTTCTGCAGATTATTTTTGGCCACGTGTTTTTTTTTTGTTTTTTTTTTGATGCAGGTGTCTTGAAATAGGGATGCATCTAAAAGCTGCAGGACAGTAAGTCTTTAGGACTGGAGTTGGAGAACCTCAGATGCAGAGAGTGTGGCTGTGAGGAGTACCCGCAGAGAACCCACTTATGCACGCGGAGAACATGCAGAATTCATGATCTTCTTCCCCCCCAGACAAATATGATAAATATGTGAATTTGATGTCTGATTTCTAGCTGAATATGTCAGGATTTAGTCCATACGTCTATATTTCTACCCTCTGCTTCTCGTTGTGTTAACTTTTGAGCCCTTCAGTCCACTCCTCTCTGCTCTCCATACATCATTCCATCCTTTATTCTCTCCCTGTTTTACAGAAGTACTCCTCCTCAGTCTCCTTCATTAATTTCTTCTCTCCCAGGGTGCTGGCAGGTCCACTTCCACCTTCCTCTTGTGATTCATTTGCATCTTGGATCCACATGGCTGCCCAAGTGCTTTCTGGGAGTCAGGTGGCTAATTGGTTCCCATCTGTTGGGTGAAAATGGCCGCTACAGTTTCTTGGGTGAATTCTGTCAAGAGTTTTTAGCATATTGATTGAGTTCGTCGTTTCCTCCCTACCTAGAGCTGGGACGCATTTCTTTCTAATAAATGCTTTTTTAAAATTATGTTTTACATCACCTATTGTTCTTTTATCCAAGTCGTGGCTTGTGTTTTCATGGCTGTTTTGAGCTTACGACAACATAAAAGACCTCCTCCGTGCTTAATAATTTCACAATCCTTATCTGCACTGAGAGTTTCGCTCTGTACGAAGATAAGGTTGAGAGAAGGAAGTTGTTTAGTCTTGCTCAAACCCAGCAGACCAAAACAGGAAGTGACAGGAAACCCAGAGTCAGTCAGAATGATTTGAGAGAAATTCTCATGAGGGATGATATATGAGAAAGTCAATATTTACAGTGTTGACTCTTCTTCTTTATGCCGTGCCTTGCAGAACAATTTATGCCTGTTGAAATGTTTTACATTTTGTCACGTTAAAACAGTACATCTATTTTTGTGCAGTTTTTTTTTTTAGGTAATAGTGGTGGAGGGAAAATGAGTGTGGCATGCATCTGTATTCACCCCCCCCCCCCCCCCCCTTTACCCCTTAATCGATCCCAATGCAACACATTTGCATAAATTCTGCAAGTAAAGTTATTTTGTGTGTAACTTTACCTCAGTCTTAATGCAGCTTTTCTGTTTCTCGCATTAGAGGTTCCTTAGAGAACAAACGGCATCATGTAGAGCAAGAAACCCAGCAGACAAGTCAGGGAGGAAGTTGTGGATAATTTTAAAAGCAGAATTAGGTTTTACAGCAATATCCCATGCTTTGAACGTCTCCCAGAGCTCTGTTTAATCCATCATCTGAACATGGAGAGAGGATGGATGAACTGCAGACCTACCAAGACTTGGACGTCCTCCTCAACCAGGGGGTCTGCAACCCGCGACTTCGGCGCCGCAAGTGGCTCTTAGGATCTTCCACAATGACTTTTAAGAGCAATCTAGAGAGGCCAACAGTCATATTCTTGGGCTGTGGGAGGAAGCTGGAATACCTGTAGAGAATCCTCGCATTCTCAGGGAGAACATGCAATCTCAATGCAGAAAAAACACCTTCTTACTGCAATGCGACAGTTCAGCCAGCTTTTAATAACTGTCTGAAAAATGTTTTTGTTTAAAAACATAAAAAAAGCTTTTCAATTAACAATTGCATAGAATTTTCTACACCAGAGCAACACTAAAAGTACCAGTAAGATATGTTTTTTATTTTTCTTGTCATTACGTTGGAAACGGAGCTTTTTTTATTTTTCACTTAATTTTCTACAAATACCAACATCTCATTTAAGAAAATGTTTCCATCCTCTTTTGGCAAAAGTTTTATCTAACCTACCTAAGAATAAATATAAAACGTTGATTCTTTAAAAATGACAGCAAATTTCCTACAGTAGATTTTTATCAAACATTAAGTTGTCTGTCTTCAAAAGGTTATGTAATATTTGCGGCTCTAAATGAGTTTTAGATGGACTGAGAGTAAAAAAAAAAATGTCTCTCTTGATTCTAAAGGTTGTAGACCCCTGACCTAAACTGAGGAGAGCATTCATCAGAGAAGCAGCTGACAGGTAAATGGTGACTCTGGAGGAGCTGCAGAGATCTACAGCTCAGGTGGAAGAATATTTTTGGCAGGACATCTACTAGTCATGCACTAGTCATTTACTTTTTGGTCTGCAAGCAAAATGTTCTGTTTGGCAGAAAACTGGCACTGGGTCACTCTGAACACAAGGTATCCAACATGGTAGTGGCAGTATCATGCTGTCTGAATGCTTCTCGTCAGCAGGGACACGGAAAGCTGGTCAGAAGTAAGAAGAAAAAAATCACTGTATAGATATGGAAAGGCGATGGAGATGTAGCCCTGAAGGTTATTCTAAAAAGGAATTACTGTTTTTAGGTTTTTATCTACAAAGAAATCTGAAAGAGTTTCAGGGTATGTGTACATTTCTTATTCACTTCTTGTCCTGTTGCTGCTTTTTGGGAACAGATCACAGGCTCAGAGCTACATGTTGAATAATACAAAAAAAAAACCCAACAATAATCAGCGTTCTTTTGATGATTAAATCCGTATAAACGCATACAAAATACTTTTACTTGAACTGATTTCAGCCCAGAACCGATTTAAGCGTCTTCTAGGAAGTTACTATATATACCTGGGCTTGTATGGGCCAGATAGAACCTGGAGCTGGTGGGCTGACTGCCTGAAACTCAACGCTGCATTACTCGGATAAATTTAACTTCCCATAAGAGAAAAACAAAAGAAGAACAGTAAAGATGAGGTTTATCGTGGCAATCAGGCGTAGAAGACAGTAGGAACTCTCAAAAATTGAGACACTTTCTGGCAACGGCACATAACGGTATATGAAAGGCAGTTGCCATTTTCAATCTCTTCGTATCGAGCATCTGTGCATCTGTGAGGTGATGCTGCTGTTTTCTCATTCCAACACTCCATTCAGCCTCTCTAATCCTAAATGGCCCCGCGTGCATATATAAAGCCTCATCTGTCGAGACTTAATGACTCTGTTTCTGATGAACGCGGGGGGAAACCTGTGACGAGAAATTCCTGAAAAGGATCCAATTTGAATCCATCACGGCCTCTTCCGGTGTCCCTGTTGTTTAGAGCAGAGTGTCTCTGTTGATGATTGATGCCGTTATTTTCCGCTTGCTGGGTGGATTGTAAACAGTGACGAATGGTGAGAGCTAATGCATCCTGTATTGTCGGAGGCGAATCATTTACCTTGCTTTCACAATCCAATACGTTGTATGGGAGAAGAGAGGTTGGGCATGAAGAGGTGGTTTTGGTCTGGTTCTGACAGAATAAAGACTGCGCGGTGTACGTAGAGTCTTCCTTAAGGCCACAAATACAGTTTTATATCGATATTAGGGATGTAAGAAAATATCGTTACACCGACATATCGCGATATTTTATTTCCCAATATTGTATCGATATTCAAAACAAAAATATCTTTTTTTTTTTTTATTTGAATTTGAAAGGAACCATTAATGATGTCAGTAATTTTTGTAGTAAAATTAAAAGTATAACTGGTAGTTTGTGGCTGTTTTCACCTTCTTTGTTCCAGTGGATCAACTAGATCTAGTAATAAGTTGCCAGCTTTTTCACTGAAAAGATTCTAACAATTAGACGGTCAATCTGTACCTCAATATCGAACCCACAACCAGTGCCATCCCCAATCAACAACAATGTAGAGAAAATGTCTGAATTCCACGAATTAAACCAAAACAGCCTTGAACAAAATCATTACCCAATTAAGCTCCTCCTCCTGCTGTCTTGATATCCTACCCACAGCTTTTCTAAAGAAAGTTCTTCCTGTTATTGGGTCTGATCTTGTTCAAATAGTGAACTCATCACTGCTATCAGGTGTTTTCCCTCAGGGTTTAAAAACAGCAGTTATTAAACCACTGCTAAAGAAGAAAAATCTGGACAACACGTTAATGCAGAACTACAGGCCAATCTCTAATCTCCCATTTATCAGTAAGATTATTGAAAAAGCTGTTTCAGCAGTTAAATAGCTTCATAACAATGACAAACCGTTTTGATGCTTTTCAGTCTGGTTTCCGCGCTCACCACAGCACTGAGACTGTCCTCGTCAAAGTATTTAATGACATCCGCATAAATACAGACTGTGGTAGAACCACAGTGCTGGTTCTGTTGGACCTCAGTGCAGCATTTGACACTGTTGATCATTATATACTATTGGAACAACTGGAGAGCTGGGTCGGACTCTCTGGTACACTACTTGGCTGTGTAGTAATGGACTCAGACCTGAACCTCCAGGGTCACATAAAGGCAATAACAAGGTCAGCCTTCTATCACCTGAAGAACATTTCTATGATTAAAGTACTAATGTTGCAACAGGACATCAAAAACTCATCCATGCGTTTATCTTTAGTCCGATTGATTACTGCAACAGCGTCTTCACATGTCTGCCTAAAAAGTCAATCAGACAGCTGCAGCTGATCCAGAACGCTGCTGCTCGCGTCCTCACTAGAACCAGGAAAGTAGAGCACATCACCCCAGTTCTAAAGTCCTTACACTGGCTCCCTGTAGCTCAGAGAATAGACTTCTAAATACTTTTACTAGTTTATAAATCATTGAATGGCTTAGCACCAAAATATGTTGAAGACCTGTTGTCATGGTACCAACCACCAAGACCACTCAGGTCCTCCAACTCTAGCCTACTAAACATCCCTAGACTCAGAACTAAACATGGAGAAGCAGCTTTCAGTTTTTATGCTCCCCTTATCTGGAACAGACTTCCTGACGAGTGTAGAGCTGCTGAAACTCTGAACTGCTTTAAATCGAGACTAAAAACCATCTGTTTAGAATTGCCTTTGAGTAAATGCTTGATGTCATATGTATGAAATGTGTTCATGCTCTCTTGCTTTTTTATCTTTCTCTTTCTTTATTGCGTATCATGTGTAATTTGTGTTTATTTTACTTTTAATTTCCAATGTTATATTCCATGTGTTGTTTTTTAAATCACCAAATCATGTAAAGCACCTTGAATTACCCTGCTGTTGAAAGTGTGCTATACAAATAAAATTGCCTTGCCTAATAAAACTGAATGTGTTAAAGTATGAAACAGGTTGGAGTGTTTAGAATGCTGGGACAGTTTTTCTACAGTTAAATTCAGTTTTAAAAATCACAATATATAGTCATATATATATATATATAAGGTTTACCGCTGTTCCAAGTTCTCAAACTGTGGTTGCTTTCCAGAATTACAGATGTCAGTGACTTTTTTTCCTGCTTTTTAAGATATCTTAACCTACTTCATGTTGTCGGACAGGTTCTGTTTAAATGATTTATTGATTCTACAGGTGTGGTTAGTTAAACTGCGGATTATGTGTTTTAAAGGCAGTTGGTGACTCTTAGAGAGCACTGCATAGGTGCTAAATCATAGTGCAGTCATTGCAAGAGCTAAAGCGATCAAACGTGTGAAAAGAATAATTTATGTTACGTAGTAGGGGGTGTGACTCTACATGCATTCGTTCTGAAAATATCCAGTACAGCCCTGTTGGTTCAGTACAAACATGTACCAAACAAATACAGCGTTGTTTTATACCTGAGCAAATGCAGAATGAGGAACTAAGTGCGCAGTGTAACGTTCCGCAGAGCAACTTTAAAAAGTGACACACACACAAAAAAAACCACAGAGTACTCCCAGCTATCACTAAACTCTACTATTTGGGAACATGAAGGTTTCTCATGCAGCGACAGTAGAAAAAGATAAGTGGATCGAACCTGAACTTTATGTCAGAGTATGCATTTTTCAACAGGAAGAAGGTATGTAGCTTGTTCTGCACTGAACTGAATTACTCACCCGAAACAATGTCAAGTTGACTGTAAACATCCGGGTACCAGAGATAAATCAACCAGGCCAGAATGCTCCAGAGGGGATTTTACCAACAGCTGCGCTTCTGTGGTGCATTCAAGTACGTCTGGTACCAGAGGTGGGCTGGGCGATATGGCCCCAAATCTATATTGCGATATAATCTAAAGCGTGTGCGATAACGATATCGATTTCTTTTCTTTATCTGTCAGTTCATGAACATTCTCACTTTACAGATACATTGCAGCAGAATAACTTTAAAAAAAAAAAAGTATACAATGCAATTTAAAGATCATTCATTGTGCAAAAAGCTTTTATAAAAATATTCCTATTTTTTTTCCAAAAAATGCAACACAAAAATCCTTATAACCTAAAAAAAACTGATATTTTAAATAAAATAAAAGCTAAATGTTATGAAAACACAAATTTAAAAATTGTCTGCTTTCCTGGTCTTTTGTTGTTTATAAATTTAATAATTGTACAAAAATAAACCTGCACACATTTGAATTTAAAATTCTTCCAAGTTCTGCAGGTTTCTTTTCCGTTAAATGGAAAACAAACAGCGGTATAGTCAAACTCTACCTTTGGCTAAATGTATATAACTTCTACCTTATACTTTTCATATCCCCCACCACTAGTTGCAACTAATTACATTTACTCAGTTACATTTAGTTGAGCAACTTTTTGGAAAAAATTGACTTTTAAAAGTAGCTTTATGACACCGTACTTTTTACTTTTTACTTGAGTAATATTATTCTAAAGTATCGGTACTCGAGTAAAAATTCTAGATGCTCTACACACTGAGTAAATTCACTAAATGAAGAAGAAACATGTTTAAAAAACATACATCAAACTTCAGTTTGTTGAAGGATATCACTTGTTTCTACACAAAGCTTAGTTTTTCTAATGTAATTTTCCATTTGTTGAGCTTGTTGTTGCATCTTGCAGTTAAGTGAATACACGGTAAACACCACTTTCGGTGGAAGTACTTTTCCCCTTGTTCTACGATATATATACATGCACACTACGTACTGTAAGTATTGGTATTATATCAAACAAATATGACTCAGAAAAGTGTTTCTTCTGCTTGTTTTTTGTGTTTTTATTTTACTTTGGTCTTTAAAATACCAGAATTTGCCCATAACTTTATATTTTTGTCTCTCTGACATCATTTTAAAAAGTATTGAATCAGAAGTTACTCAGTACTCAAGTAGCCTTTTTTTCCAAATACTACTTGAGTGAAAATATTTTGAAGTAATGCTACTCTTGAGTAAAATTTTTGAGTACTCTACCCAATTCTGTCTGGTTCACTGGATTGTCTAAATATCAAAACGACTTCAAAATTATTTAAACCTTAATTATTCTCAAAAGTCTGCAGAGTCTCTATAAAAACTTTTACAAGTGGTTTTATTGTTGTATAACTCTATCTATCCATCCATCAGTTATGCCCGCTTCTCGTTTAGCAATAAAACATTTTTTAACCAAATCTTCAGTCAGTTCAATAGCGGCCCCTTTTTATTTGTTTCTTCTGACTGAAGCAAACCAAACAGTGACTTTAAAATCAAAGTTTGTACCAAACCTTTTCTGCACTATTACGCCCGAGTTCGAAACACCTGACAAAGTACTAAGAAATGAGTTCAAATTTAGTGTTTCTTCACGTATTGTTTTTTGAAATATGTTTTTTTTTTTAAATCAGTTTTGGCTGCATTCAACAGTGCAGCACAAATTATGGAATAATACTTCAGTAGACGAACCGGTTTGTGGTTACCATGCCGTGATTTAATAAGGCATTAATAAACGTGCCCCAAAATGTCCGGCTGAGCAAAGGCTGTGCTGTCAGAGTTACAGTCCAATAATCCAGGGATGATTGACGAGCCGGACCGTTAATGATCGGTTTTAGGGTGCGTGCCGTTAAACGCCAGGATCGGGGTGATGATCCATGCCAGCTGGATCTGGGATATACATCTGAGGCAGGTGTGATTGATTGATGTTTGATGTTTCAGATGGATGAGACTGCGTGAGAAATGCTGTGAAGGTCTACATCACACAACAATCCTGTGTGTGACGGGTGACGGATTGGATGCCCGCCGAGAGCCATTAGCTCCGTAACAGAGGTTACAAGGTTTGACCTTTTGACCCTTTTTAATGGACTGCAGTCAAAGGCTCATCATGGAAGGGATTTACACACCACTTGACTCTGCTGTAACCTGTACAGATCGTAGCCGGACGAATTGTAACCGTCTGTTATATGGTTTAGACAAAAGTTCATCGTCTTCGTCATGTAGCAGTTTGATTGGGCATCAGCTAGACACCTGACCCACTTATCTTTTATTCCAACGCCTGGAGCTGTCTGCCTCGCCTCACCGGCTCACACATACCTTCATTATTTATCACGACTTCCCACAGTCGGTTACAGCTGCTCTTCATGAAATCATCAAGACAAAATGATTGCCACAGCAGCATATTATGTTTGTTTTTGTTTTTTTCTAGAAGCATTGAAACTCAACCACTTTTTCATAACGATTTGAAAAGCGCTGATCCACATTGTCTTGCATTCTGACCCTGGTACCTTTTTTTTTTATTTTTTATTTTTTTTAATGACCTATACATTCCAGTACTCTAAGTTAACCAGTAATATTGCTTTTTATGACTGTAAGACATCATACATCGCAGTGTAGAGGATCTCAATAAATGGCAGGAAATAAAATGATTTAAAAAACTTCTACATCAAGCAATAGTCAGTAGTTTTATTCAGCAAGTCATTTGGTGATGAAAGGTCATTTATATGGCGTACATAATAGGGGTGTAGGACACTACACTCTTATTTAGCTGACCAGGGGTCTCATTTATAAAACATTGCGTAGAATCCCTACTAAAAGTGTACGTACGACCAAAACAAAAAGTTTGCGCACGCCAAATAGATTTCAAATAAAACCATGCCTATGCATAGGTGTAAGCAATTTCCCCATTATAATCAGTCTTCTTGGAAGTTTGCGCACGTGAATTTGGCTCATATCCCGCCCTGAACACGCCCAAATCTGGCTATAAAAGGTCAATGCAAAACAGGACATGAATATTGATGCATATGAAGTAGAGGGGAAATATGGCAACAACAAAAAAAAAAAACAAGTAGAGAAACTTTACGGAGATGGAGATTGAAGTGCTAGTGGGTGAAGTGGAGGCTAGAAGAGACATTTTATTTGGTGGACACAGCAGTGGTGTCACAAATAAAAGGAAGAACTGCGAGTGGCAGCATGTGGCGTCTGCAGTGCAGACTCTCGGTGCAACTTGCAGGACGGTACCCGAAATTTAAAAAAAGTGGTCGGACCTCAAAGTCGAGGCAAAAATAAAACTTGCCTCCCACCACCAGAGTGGGTCTGCTACTGGAGGGGGTACGTGTACACCCGAGCTGACACCACTGGACAGGAAGATGGCAAGTATCACGGGAACATCAAGCGTGTACGGTATTGTGTCAGAGAAGGAGGGTGACACCGACCTGGCAGAAACGACAGATGAACCCGGTAAAGCACCTTTTGGATATATTTTATCACGTGGCTACGTTAACAATAGGTGGCGAGGATGAGGAGGCTGCTGAAGATGAGGTTGCCCAGCGTCCGGCTGCCCACAGCACCAGTGCTGCCGGTGCCCGTGGTGCATCCAGCAGTGGTCGGGTTCTGACTGAAGCTGTGATGCAGACACAGAGAGACGCCATCAATTCTGTGACAAACGAGTTAAAGGAAATAAAAGAGTGTGCTGTGCGACATAGTGACAGCCATTGGTACCTTAAATGATACAATAAAACATTTTAATAAATGAACCTTGTCGTTGTCATCTCAAACGCCGCATTACATCCTGGCGGATCCTTGCTCCCTGGGTGAAGGCTTCCTGTCGAGGAGGAGGCGGCTGTGGGTCGGGGTTCTCATGCTGGGGAGGGGGCAGGCCAGGAGGGAGGGGAATCCCTCAGTGCCATGTTATGAAGAATTCCAATTGCCCTCACGATCTTGCAGACCTTTGTAGGGCAGTATAATAGTCTGCCACCCGAGGCATCCAATGACCGCCACTTACATTTTAACAGGCCTATGGCACGCTCCACGACTGAGCGCGCACGCGTGTGACAGGAGTTGTAGCGCATTTCCTCTGCTGTCTGTGGGTCTGGGAACGGGGTCAGAAGCTCCTGAGAGGGTAGCCACTATCACCTGTAAGTGATAACACGTTTAATTCAGGCGTCAACAAGCAGCATTTCTAATGACTGTGAGGACTTACCGAGCAGCCAGCCATCACGCACAGCGCCTGCCGGCAGTCTGTTCCCTACACTGCTGTGTGTCAAGATAAAGGAGTCGTGTGTTGACCCAGGCCATCGTGCCACCATATTAGTGATCATCATGTGTGAATCACATGTGATTTGCACATTAATACTGTGTACATGTTTCCGATTGACGAAAACAAATTCATCCTTGGACGGGGCCCTTATAGCAATATGGGTGCAGTCAATTGCGCCGATTATGTTTGGGAAACCGGACATTGCTGCAAATTGCATCTTAATTTCGGCCTGCTCCCCCACAGTATATGGAAACGTGATGTATCGCCTGCTCATTTTAATGATCCCATCAAAGACTGCAGGCATTACTGCGCTCAGGGACGGCTGTGATATCCCAGACCTAGTAAATAAATATAACATATTTGAAGGCATTATTTCCAAAATGGGACTTTGGGCAGAATAGTAAGAATCATGTCACTCAGACACATACCTGTAGGCTAATTCCCGCTGGTAACAACCAGTTGCAAGAAACCCCAGAGTGGTGAGCAGCTGCAGCTGGACGGGAATGGCACGGTTCCGCCTGGACGATCTCTCCAAAACCGGGCCCAATTCAGCACAGAGATCCAAGAGCACAGCTCTAGGGAATCTGAATCTGCTTATTAGCCAGTCATCATCATGGGCAAGGAGGTCCGCATGATCCCTGAACACGCGTTCTCTCCTAATCCTTCCATTTGCAAAACCTTCTAGCAACGCCAGTGCATCCATCTCAAATATTACTCTTGAAAGTAGTTGGGGTATTTCTATTGGCAGCAATAAGACTGATTGCTTCCTTCCTTGGCACAATGAACGTGCCAATCAATTGTATATGGTACAGATGATTCCATTTATTAATTGGCATACAGTCCCGGCCCTTTTATCTGAGTTTAAGGTTTTGAGATACATTTTATGTATTTATTTTAATATTGATAAATGTTTTTAGAAGAGCTATAGCTCACTGCAAAGCTACAATATAGATATCATTGCTGGTTTGGATGTTTATAATAACATGAATCCATAATTAATGTTTGGTGTGAGGTGAAATGATGTGTGAGAGGAGTAATATGCAGTCTGGCTGCAGTTCACCACCTCACCAACTGCGTCGTCGATTCCCCCCCCCCCCCCCCCCCGTCTCCAAAATGTCCGTACGCACGGGTCAGAGTTGGCGTACAGGTGCGCACATTTTCCCGTCAAGTCTGTTTTTTATAAATCACAACTTTTGCTTTGAAAGTGGCGTACGCCAGTTTCAGGCCCCGTTTTGTGTGTACGCAACGTTTATAAATGAGACCCCAGTCCCATTACAACTTCCCTAAACTGTTTTACTATTTAAATGAAAAATTTTTTTAGAACAGATGTTTAGCTTGGTTCTATTCGCATTATCAAAAGTATTGCATTTTAACTAATAGCTTTATTAAGGTGCTAAGTTAAGTAAATATTAGCTTTCAACAGCCTTTGTTTTTTTGGTAACTATTTGCTTTAAGTACCTGTTTGTTTTGATTAGCTGTTAGCGGTAAACAGATGTTAGCTTTATGCAGCTATTAGCTTTCAGAAGCTGATCGTTTGAGGAACTTATACCTTTAATTCACTATTAGCTTTAATTAGCTTTTGGCTTTAGGAGGCTGTTAGCTTTGAGTACCTAACAGCTATTACATGTTAGCTACTCAAATAGCTATATTAGTGCTGCTTGCCACCACCGCTAGCACTGACAGCTCATCTGAGACCTGTCAATCAAAAGGACACGTCCCTTATTATTCCTAATTTCAATCTTAAATTACATCTAAACAGATGAGTTGTCCTGACGGTAAACTTGACCTATTAAAGCAAACATGGTCTTTTGAACCAGACTGTAAACATGTTTATGTCTGCTGTGAAGTTGGCATTTTTACATGGGAGTCAATGGGAACCTGCTCCTTTCTGGAGCCAGCCCCTAGTGGATGATGGGGGAACTGCAGTTTTTGTCACTTTTGTCATAATTGGCCTCACTTTTTGCCGGCGGAGTTTGGTTTGCCCTTGGTTCTAAGTGGCCTGTACCATGAGTGGCCTTCAGCTCTGTATAGTTAGCTTTAAATGGCTGATGTCTTTTAGTATCCTATACCATAAGTAGCTCTGATTATCTATTAACTTGAGTAGCTGTTAGCTCTGTAGAGTTGTTAGTTATAGGTCATTATTAGCTTCAAGTAGCTGTTAGCTTTGTTTAGGTGTTAGTTATTGATCATTATTAATTTAAAGTAGCTTCATACAGTTGTTAGTTATTGGTTGTTATTAACTTATAGTAACTAGCATTGTTGGTTTGATAAGGCCATTCTTTTATCAGTAACGGGGTACTTAACTAATTACTGTTTTGGTCGTTACAACGCCGTTTCTGTTACTGAAGGTTAGATGGAGTTACCATGAATTGATGGAATAAACTGCTTACACTGAACAGCGCTCCGCCTGTGCGTAACAGAGGCTGAAGCATCACTTCAAGGTTTTGAAATCAGGAAACATTTCTCCAATTGAAGTGATCAGAATTCGGTAAGACTCTCTGAACGAGGACCTTTTTTTAAAATACTATTTCAAAACGACAAGTGGGCTTCAGATTTTTCCGTTTCCATTTTTTATTTTTATTTTTTACGTTCAAATACAGAAAATATTCAGTTAACGCGAACCCTGGACTACAGGGTTAAACACACCTTATATTGTTTAACTGTTTACTTTTGCTGTGAACAAAATACTTGGAAGCACAGGTTTTTCCTTGACCAGTTGTCTTAGGTTGTGAGAGTTAATTTGCTATATTGAAAAATATGCATTTAAGTGTCCGGCACAGTTTAACTGTTTACTTTTGTTACAAAGATAATACTGTATGTGCTAAATAACCCTACCTTCTACTCATTTCTGACTTCTGAAAACTGCTCAGAAAATTCATATTTCTTTGATATTAGGCAACTGTTTTTTTCAAAGTTACGCAAACCGTTACTTTCCCTGGTAATTAGTCACTTGTATTAAAGAGTAATTCAGTTACTGACTCAGTTACTTTTTGGAACAAGTAGTGAGTAACTACGTCTATTAACTTTTTTAAAGTAACCTTCCCCACATCTGTAACTAGTAGCTTTGAGGTGCCTTTTGATTGAATAACTGTGACATCTGTATAGTTGTTGGTAATGGTTACTTGTTAGCTTCTGTTAGCTTTGAGTTGCCTGTACCATGAGAAGCACTTATGATCAGCAGCACTTTGCCATTTACCAACAAATCAGTAGTTATCACTCATCCAGCTGGTGTATACAAATGTATTTGAACTGTCTTTTTTGTATTTAATTTTTATCCTTTTTATCAGCCGGCTTAGTGCAACTTGGCTACTGATAGGTTTGTTGTTGACTGAAGTGAAGGCGTAGTAAAAACCGACAGTGCCATTGAAGGTCTGTGAAGCGTCTAAACCCATTTGTAGATTGTGTTCACACACATCTCGAAGTCTCAAACCGTTTTAAATAGGGATGTAAGAAAAGATCGATACACCGATATATCGCAATATCTTATGTCATGATATTGTATTGATAAAAATTTTTTGGGAATGGAAACATTAATGATGACATGTCATTTTTGAAGTTAAAAAGTATAACTGGTAGATTGTGGCTGTTTTTTCACCTTCTTCGTTCCAGTGGATCAACTAGGTCTAGTAATAAAACTGGATGTGTTAAAGTATGAAACAGGTTGGAGTGTTTAGAATGCTGTGACAGTTTTTCTACAGTGAAATTCAGTTTTACAAATCACAATATATAGTCTTACTCGTTGTATCGCAATATATCGTATCGTCATCCACTGTATCATGATACATATCGTATCTCCAGATTCTTGCCAATACACATCCCTAATAGCATCGCAATATATCGTATCGTCCTCCACTGTATCGTGATACATACCGTATCACCAGATTCTTGCAAATACACATTCCCCAATAGTATCGCAATATATCATATCGTCTCCACTTTATTGTGATACATACCATATCTCCAGATTCTTGCAAATACACAACCCCAATAGTATCGCAATATATCATATTGCCTCCCATGTATCGTGACGCATATCGTATCTCCAGATTTTTACCAATATACAACCCTATTTTTAAATTCAGACAGCACCTAGTTGTTGCAGGAAATATCGGAATATTTTGAAGTGTTTCGTTGTGTTGATGTGTCCTACAACCCAGTTGGTGCCATAGTTACATAATCCGACTCGTGACCAACTGATCCGATCCCGCTCCGGCTCCCTGTGCCGTAACACTTCCCTTCACTGCGGATTCTTAACATCGTCAGGCCCATCGCTAGCTGACAGTGCTGACCGTTATACACTTTCTATATTAAAAACTCTACTCCTAACAGTGCTGCAGTCTCTGTTGGAACAGGTTTGCATGAAAAACTCTGTCTTCATGGATAAACTTTTAGAAAACTGGCAAAAATACACCAATTCACGTATATGGTTTTACTTGACAGATATTAATTCTTCCAAAACATTTTGGCTGTTAGCCTGTGAATCCATTACAAAATTGATCCATTTACTTTCAGTAAAAATGTGACTATAAAGTTTAGATTTGGGAAATCAGTCTGGGATCCAATCCCTGTAATGACCTTAGTATTGCAGCCTGATAACAATGGTGAACTGGAACAATCCCAACTCTATTAACAATACGGTCTTATTTTACTGGCAAGATGAGCCAGGCTCTCTCTTTCTATGCAGAATTAAGCATAATTTACCTGTAAGAAGATTTCCTTTAAATTAAAAGTCAGACTGGTGATATCACAATAAAAGGAGAGAGAAAAATCTTTGGTAAAGTGTATATATTTCAGGATGACCTCAGCTTTTTTTTGGCGGGTTGGGCTCTTTGGTAGAAATGGATGAGTCACATCACACACCTGCTGTCTCTGACACCGTTTCATTTTCAATGTCATCAACAACAAAAACCCAGAGGGGTCTGGTGTGACGACGGTGAGCTGCAGCGAGGTGGAAATGATGATGAGTAATCAGGAAAAGTTTAGATGAAGGCAAATGAAAGACAGATGAGGTTTTTTTAAGTATATTAGTGCATGAAGTCTGAATATTTGGTCCAGATTTGACCTGCTTAAAGTTTAAAATAAAAAATAATTATATGAGGTGTGGCATTTTTTTGATGAGTTCTTTGCTTTTTGGAAATGTTATTTATTTTACAAGGAATTCTCTATTTTTTTTCTTTTTAATTGAGTTTTATTTTTAGTTTACTTAATATTATTTTTATGTTTCTATATCACTCATTTGTGTGTGTGTGTGGGGGGGGGGGTAAATTTTTCTAAGTATGTATTTTTTACTTATTGAAGATATTACATTTTGGAAGATTATGTTTATGTTTTTAATTTTTTAAAATATATATTGACAGTTTTCCCCCCATTTATTTTTAACATATTTTTGAGTATTGAATTATTCTTTTTCCTCATTAAACTTTTCTGTATTTTTTCATTACTTAAAATTAAAATTTGTTTATGTGCTTTTAAATAATAAGTTCATAGATGGATAGATGGCTAGATAGATTTTATGCCCCCCCATCTCTCATCTTTTATTTCACCACTTCATAATTCCAGCCGGGTCTGTCTGAGCTTCTTCCATTTACACCATAATAAAGATGTAGTGTCTCTGGATTTACCACTGCTCAGCGCTGCCAGTGATTCTGTCCCCCACTGTCAGATTTATATACTTGGCATTCATTCCACAGATCATTGTTGGACATAAAACAAGCCATGGGTAGCGAGGATGTAAGAGGAGAGGGTGTTAAGATGAATAATTTTTATTTCTTACATTTTCATCCGGAACAGATACAGCTCTGAGATAGATTTAAGGAATCAGGGGTCTAGCGTATAATTGGCTTTGACGAGCCTGTCGCATGTTTTATAACATATTTAAGCTGTTTTCTGAGCTCATGCTTTCGTTTACCAAATGCTTGAAGGGCTTCATTCTGGCCACCAGGCAGTCTGATGCAGCATCTCATTTGGTTCAGAAGGAATCCTTCAATTTGCCTCCAATGTGTCTTTTTCAGCGTTAGAGGGGTTTCACTGACTTTACCCTCCTCTGTTTTTGCTCCACCTGTTCTTGGGTCGGAATCAGCACACCAACAGAATGACAAACTGGGTCGTGCTGCGTTCCCTTCTGCTGCATTAGGTGCCTCAGTGGCTGTGGTTTTCCATGGAGGCCAGCACTGTCTCGCCAAGCACCTTGCCGGCGGGGAAGTTGACGGCAGCATGTGGCACGAGTTGACCCCTTGGAGACGCTTTAATTAACCCACACACAAAGGGAAACACTGAGACTAGGCTTTTAAGGATGCACAGATATGAACAGTTGGCCATATGTCTGAAAGAAATATTGCCGTTAGAGATATTCACATTGGCTCTACCAGCCTATCCTTGTTTAATTAATAAAAAAAAAATCAAACCAAACCTCCAGTCAGCTTTACAGTGGAGACTTATTTGTTTATTTTTGATATAAATGAATCAAAGTGTGACTTTAATGTAGTATTAGATCCCTCACTCATTGCCTCAAAACTCCAGGAAGACCTTTTTTTTTTTTTTTTTTTTAAATAAACATATTAATCTGTTTTTATGCACATCCACAAGTAGCAGATAGTTCAGTGTTTATCTTTGGTATTTGACAATCTGTCGCTCCTCATTCTTGTTTGCAGCTATTCTTAAAACCCACCGTTTGTTTGGACTTTTCAGCTGTTTGCTGAGCTCTAATGAATCCTTGCAGATCATAATCCTCAGATCTGGATTTGAAGCACATTTCAAATCCAGTACAAATCCAATTCTAGAATTCCCCTGCTCTGGGAGGCTGCATGTGGGAGTGGCTCTGTTGGCTACATATTAAGTTTTGTTTTTTTCGGACGTTGGTTACTCTGTTTTCTTCAGGAAAAATAGCTTTTTTTTGGATCTGTACTTTCTAGTTTTTGGTGCTGTGAACCTGGAAGGATTTTTGTTGTTAATTCTTCGATTTTTGATAACTTGTCATGATGCGTAACCATGGCAGCAAGGTGGTTTACAGCCGGGAGCAGCTGATTACGTTTGCAAAAGCTGAAATAATACCTCAACTGAAGCCACAAATCCCTGATGAGTTGTGAAGGAGGAGGCATGGATGCAGAGCAGGAGCAAAAAGGAGAAGGAGGAAGTTAAAACCATCTCTTCCATCGATCATAATGGGCAACGTGAGATCACTGGCTAACAAGATGGATTAACTTCAAGCCCTTACAAGGACTCAGCCAGACTTTCGGAAATGCAGTGTTATGTGGTTCACTGAGACGTGGCTGCAGGTCATATGCCCGATTCCTGACTGTATGAGCAGACAGAGATCTGAAGAGGAGCAGGAAAAGAAAAGGAGGTGGAGTAGCAGTGCTTGTCAACAACAAAT
The DNA here is from genome assembly GCA_963556495.2 of Valencia hispanica. Classification (NCBI taxonomy): domain Eukaryota; kingdom Metazoa; phylum Chordata; class Actinopteri; order Cyprinodontiformes; family Valenciidae; genus Valencia; species Valencia hispanica. Next base: position 45,919,909 of record OY747716.1, on the reverse strand, counting down.
AATGTCATCCAACACATGTTACTGTGAAAGGTCACCACTGCAGCCCAGATATTGAACTCTTGGCAGTAAGTTTTCGTCCATAATCTTTACCAAGAGAGTTCACCAGTGTTATTTTGGCAGTTGTTTACATTTCACCTTCAGCCGTTGCCGACAATGCATGTGATTTAATCAGTTCCAATGTCGCTAAGCTACAGACCCACCACCCCAATGCATTTGTGGCAATATCCGGTGATTTTAATCATGCCTCGCTCTCATCTACACTTCCAACATTTGAGTAGTTTGTCAGCTGCTCCACAAGACAAAACAAGACCTTGGATTTGTTTTATGTAAATGTGAAGGATGCATACATGTCCAAACCAAGACCTCCTCTGGGACAATCAGATCACAACCTTGTTTTTCTCTGCTCAGAATTTTGAGAAAATAGTCACACGAAGCTGTAGAAGCCCTGAATGGATATTTTGAGACCACAGACTGGATGACTCTTTGCCAATCACATGGAGAGGACATCAATGCCATGACTGAGTGTGTGACTGACTATATAAACGTCTGTGTGGAAAACAGCATCCCCACCAGAACAGTGAGATGCTTCCCTAATAACAAACCCTTGATCACCATTTACCTGAATGAACTGCTAAACAAGAAAAAAAGAGCCTTCAGGGAGGGAGACGGAATTATTGAGAAGTATACAGAAGCAACTTAAGGTCAAGATCAGAGACAGCAAAGAGGCATACAGGAAGAAGCTGGAGACAAAACTACAGAGGAACAATATCAGTGATGTCTGGTCAGAAATTAAAAAGATCACAGGGCTTAAGCACAAGAAGGATTGGATATATGGAAGTCTGGACAGAGCCAATGAACTGAACATATTCTTCAATAGGTTCAGTTCAGGATCTAGCTCAGCATCCTCCTCTCCTGTTCCCAGCCAAACAGACATCCCACTCTCTTCTGACCCACTGCTCTCCTGTCACACCTTGGATGTTTTATCCTTCACCTCAGTCATGGACTCTTCTGATTCCACAATTTTGTCTTCAGGAGATGCTGCTACCCCCTTTGCCTCCCCTTACCTTGAATGTGAACAAAACAACGGAGATGATTGCTTATTTCAGAAGAAACCGGGATAAGTCAAAGACTGCATCCATCATGGGTGAAGAAGTGGAGGTGGTTGAGGAGTTGCAAGTGTTTTTCTGGTGTGTCTTGTGGTGCGGATGCGTCAGCGTCAGTCACCCCACCAAGACCGGCTCCCTATAAAGCACGGGTTTTAACTGGTTTTAAACCTTTTTAAAGACTGGTTTTAACGGATTTTAAACATCACTGACTTATTAATAACCAGGATGTTTTTTACCGGATCGTTTTAATCGGTGGGAAGCGCAAATTACTTCTCCCCCGCCATGCCTCCACTCACCTGCAGTCCTGGGTGTGATGGCTGCGCAAAACTTAGCCAGAGAGTTCTGGAGCTGGAGCAGAGGATCTCAACACTCCACCAAATCCAGGACCATGAGCGCGACGTGGACATCATCTTCAGCCGGACTTTCGTAACCGCCAGCAGTGCACAGCTGGCGGACACCATTTCCTGCCAGCCCGGCGAAGCTGTGGGGGGAAGATCCATCGCTGGGCCTCCATGCAGACTCGGGGTGCCAAACGCCTTCGTAACATCTGCAGCAGAGGAGGACCGCTGGTTCCAGCAGGGGGCTAAACCAAAAGCCACTCCGGTGCTCCAGGGTGCCCGGTTAACGGCTGGACCAGGCCGCGGTGGAGGCGCTTGGAGCAGCCGCCACCGCTCTCCTCCAACTTGCCTGCCTCTATCAAACCGTTTCTGCGCCCTGGATGCGGATTTCCCTCCTCTGACAGCCCCTGGTCGCCGTAGCTCCGTAGGAGCGCCGCCTAATCCCTCCCAGCAGCAGGAGCAACAGCCGGACTACCGCAGCCCCCCACGTTGCGCCAAACCCCGGGCTGCACCCAGAACTCGCCGAGGAGTGCTCTACTTCACCCCGAACCCACGGAACGAGCCCTCTGCGCCGATTAAACATCGCTGCAGTCCTGGGGAAGCTTCTACACCTGGCATACAGCAAGTCCTGGTTGGTGAACGATCCTCTGCCCAGCGCAGACATCCGCCTGCAGACCCGCCGCCCACCACACTCATCATCGTGGACTCTATCATCAGAAACGTGAGGATGACAGGAGCCCTTACACTGTGTTTCCCTGGAGCCACTGTCAAGGACATTACCGAACAGATCCTGCAGCTCATTGATCATCACAAATCTGTGAGTAAAGTTGTGATTCATGCTGGCACCAATGACATTTATAAACAGCAGTCTGAGCTCCTGAAGCGTGATTTTACTCACCTTTTTGATCTTCTAGAAAACACACATTTCTCTGTTTTTATTTCTGGCCCCACTCCCACTGTCGGCAGAGGAATTGGCCGTTTTAGCAGACTATCCCTTAATACTTGGCTCTCCTCCATCACCGCCGTTCACAATATTGGTTTTTATAGACAATTTTAACATTTTTTGGGGCAGGAAGCACCTGTTTGGACCAGATGGGCTCCATCTAAATAGTCAAGGCACTCGTACACTGACATTGAGCCTGGCATGTCCACGCCCCCCCTGTCAACTACACTGGCCACAGCTGCCCCTGCCCTCTCTGATTCCTCCGCCACATCCTGATGTGCAAATGGTCCCTGCTCCTATGAACTCACCCCTGATTTTAACAGTAACTCACATACTGGACTTGGACCTTGTTCTACCTCATTCATACCTGTTATTATCAGCAGAGAGCGGAATAAAAATCATAAACCGAACAAATGCAATCCAAATCATCTAAAAACGTTGCCAAAAGCCCCACTTTCAGTAAATCATACAGTCCCTCAATCTCCAATCACTATTAATATGGCACTTTTTAATGTTCGCTCTCTGCTGAACAAAACTTTTATAATAAATGATCTGATTTTAGACCATAATCTTCATTGTTTATTTTTAACAGAAACTTGGCTGAGTGCAGATACCCCTGTTGTTCTTACAGAGGCCTCCCCACCTAATTTTAACTTCACTTATTCTACGAGGAGTAGCAAAAGGGGAGGCGGAACTGCTTTTATAAGTTCTTCAACACTTTCCGCCAAACCTGTTTTATTTGATAACTATTTTACTTTTGAATATAATGCAAATGTTTTAGATTTTATGTGTCACAATTTATAGGCCTCCTAAAAAGAGTGCACTTTTTATTCAAGAATTTTCAGAGTTTTTGTCAATTTTGCACAACTCTTTTGAAAGGATCATTTTAGCTGGTGATTTTAATCTACATATAGATAACCTTTTAGATCCTTTATCAACAGATTTTTTTAACATCCTGACTTATATGGATTTTAGCCAACATGTCATGCAGCCGACTCACAACAAAGGACACACCCTGGACTTGGTCACCACATATGGCCTGTCCACCCATGTGTCCTCTGTTGTTGACCTGGCTGTCTCTGACCACTACTGTGTGTTTTTTAACATCACCAGTTTTATTCAGCAGGAGACCTCTGTGAGAACTATCAGGAAGCGCCATCTAACCCCTGAAGTGGCTGCAGGTTTTCTGGACATTTTTAAAAAGAATCCTCCTATTGTTTTACCTGCCCCCTGTGATTTTATTGTCAAGGATTTTAACAGAAGGCTTCAGTCCACTCTTGACCGGCTTGCTCCACTACAAGTTAAAAGTTTAAAATCTAAAGCTGCAACGCCGTGGAAAAATGAAAACCTCAGAAAAATGAAGAGAAATTGTAGGGCGGCAGAGAGAAAATGGAGGAAAAGTAAAACCACAATAAACCATCAAATACACACAGATCTTCTCAAAATATACAATGCATTAAGAAATTCAAGAAATTCATACTTCTCCAAAATCATCTCGGAACATAAAAATAATTCCAAAATCCTTTTTTCCACCATTGATAAACTTTTTAACAGAGCTACTACTGCATTTCCTAAATAACCCTGAAACACTCTTTGTGAGGAGTTTGCAGACCACTTCAGAGGGAAGGTAGACACCATCAGATGTAAGATTTTATCTTCTCAGAGTAACATGGTTTTAGACAAATCTGAGTGTGTGCCTTTACCAGAGGAAACGCTGGACAGTTTTGTCCTCGTAGAAGCTGGGACTCTTGATAAAGTTTTCTCCTCAGTGAGGCCCACCACATGTGTTTTGGACCCGATTCCCACTTCCTTTTTTAAGCAATTTTATGGATCTTTTAGAGGTGAGATTTTAACCATGATGAATTGCTCCCTTCAGACGGGGGTCTTTCCTGCCGCCTTTAAAGGGGCGGTAGTGAGGCCCCTGTTGAAGAAGAGCAATTTAGATTTGAATGATTTTAACAATTTTAGACAGGTATCTAACTTACCTTTTTTAAGCAAAATTTTAGAAAAAATTGTTTTAATTCAATTTAATGATTTTTATTAATGAGCACAATGTCCTGGAGAAATTTCTGTCTGGTTTTAGGGTGAACCACAGCACAGAGACAGCCCTTCTAAAGATTTTAAATGATTTTAGATTAAACTACGATGCACAGAGGGTGACAGTATTGGTTCTACTGGATCTAAGCGCTGCCTTCGATACAGTAGACCACACTATTCTTTTAACCCGTTTAAAACAGATTGGCCTCTCTGGTGCTGTTCACAAATGGTTCACATCCTATCTCACAGACAGGACTTTTATGGTAAGTTCAGGATTGACTTTAAGGTTTTTTTTTATGGTTTTTAAGTGTCTTAATGGTCTTGGGCCTTCTTATCTCTCTGAACTGCTTTTACCATATAAACCTTCACGGTCTCTGCGCTCCTCTGGCAGCCCTCTACTTGTCACCCCAAAAGTCAGGACACACAAGCATGGCGAGGCGTCTTTCCAGTTTTATGGCCCTCACCTCTGGAACAGGCTGCCGGAGAACCTCAGGGCTGCAGAGAACGTTCATGTTTTTAAGACCAGGCTCAAGACTCACCTTTTTAGCTTAGCTTTTAACTGATTATTATTTATTACTGTTTGTTTAATTGCTCTGCATGTTTTATATGATTATATTTTTATCAGTTTTACTATTTAATCTTAGCATATTAAACTACTGTTTATTTTTATACTTTAATTTATCTTAATCCCCGTTCCAGTGTTTCCTCTGTGGGAGCCCTCTGCCCCGGGAGCGGTGGTCGGCTGTGGCTGCCTGGGTGCTCTCCAGGTGGAGCTTGGGTGGAGGTGGGGGTCTTGGCCTTGCCTCCACTGGGTGCCCTGTGTCGGTGCCTCGGCTGCTGCTGTTAATCTACCGCTGCCGGGGCAGATGGCTCCTCTGATGGCGTTTCCTTGCATGGTTCATCTGCACTCGGCCCAATGTCCTTTTTTACTTTTTCTTTTAACTGTGTGTGTGCATGGGAGACGGGTTGGGGGGAGGGGGGTATAACTGTGACCATGCTTTTAAATCTGTGGGAAGGGAAGGTGGTTTTATGTGGGGTCATTTTAATCTTTAAAGCGCTTTATGGTGCAACTTCTTGTATGAAAAGCATTTTATAAATAAAGTTTGATTTGATAAATACCTCAGAGTTCACTTTGACAACAGACTGGACTGGAGACTGAACAGTGAAGCCGTCTACAAGAAGGGACAGAGCAGACTGTACTTCTTGAGGAAGCTTAGGTCCTTCAAGGTTTGCTGCAAGATGCTGCAGATCTTCTACAAGTCTGTTGTGGAGAGTGTAATCTCTTCAGCCATCATCTGTTAGGGTAGCAGCATCAGAGCCAGGGATTTAAAAGGCTGAACAACCTGATGAAGAAGGCTGGTTCTGTTCTTGGCACGTCAATCAGTTTCGCTGAAGAAGCCTCCAATCCCTCCGATCCCTCTGGGATCAATAAAGTGTTTTTGTATTGAATTGAATTCAACAGTGGTAGCAGCACCTCTTCAGTTGTTCTTTGGCTCTGAACTAAAAAGCTGCAAGTTGCTTTATTGTTTCAGAAACCTCTCATTGATGTCTTATTCTTTGTTATAAACTCCGTCCTGTCAGTCTTGTTGGGTGTTTTTCCACGTTCTCGTTTGTCTTTGTCTTAATGGGACAGCTGATTGTTTTCCTCCTCGTGAGCATGTTTCCACACAATTTGAATTAATTGGATTGTAAATTGATCCCACTTTGGAGCTCAGACCCTGGAAGCCGGAGCATTGCCTGCATACAGCAGTTTAATCTGAATACTAAATGTTATTAAAAGCCTCCACTGCTTCCTCTGTGTAGGACAGTGTGTACCTGGTAATGAGAAAAGAGCCCCATGGGCCTGTTGCACTCATTGTGCGGCAACATGGTATAATTCAGTAATTAATTGCCTTAGTGCCTGGATGGCGCTGTAATGGTTGGAAGATAAATAACATGACCTGCTGGTGCTGGTTCTATATGTAGCTTCCCGAACCAAAAAAGGAATGAGACGGGACGAGGAGTCAAACTGTTTTTATAACAAAAAGATAACACGTGCAAGCCAGTGTTCTGCATTAAGTTGCTCCAAACACAAATTCAGTCTGAATATAAGTCAAAGGATTATTTGCATAATTAACCAGTTCTTTCTTTTTCCCCAAATTATGTTGACTTTATAAAATTGTGCCAACAAGTGAGAAAATCTGTGAGCAAGAACTGAATGTAAGCAGCTAATGGCCAAAACCACCTGCCACTTTATGGCGACTCAGCGAAAAATGACATAATCTCAATGGATTCAGGCCTGTAGGCAGAATAAAGACGACTGGTTTTTGGTGCCAAATGGGATTTTAACACGCAATCCCTCAGAGAATTGTCAGAAAAAGATAACATTTCCAGTGAATATGGATGAAAAATGCCTTTTTTTATGCTTGTTCAGTAATGCTGTGTTTAAAAAACTGATTCTCTGATTCTGAATCGATAATTATAAAAATGCCTAAAAATCGTTTCGTACGTCTAAAAATCGATTTTAACATCGTTTGCCCTTTTCACAGCTAAAATAGGAGGGAAATGTCCAGACGGGCATTTTAACGCTTGAAAGGGTAAATACAGTTTCCCCCGGTGAACTGTAACCCCACCCAGTGTTGCGTCATTGAATTACAGTCGTGTAATTAAGGTAACGGTTCAAAAAAACTTTTTTTTAATAGCACCGACCCATATCAATATCGAATTGGAACAAATTGGATTGGATTGTGATAATCGATTCAAAATAGAATCCATTCTCGAAATCTGAATCGATACCCAGCTCTATGCCTGTTTCGAGGTGATAAAACGGCAGCAGAAGACAACACCAGCTGCCATTCCTGTCAGCTAACAGGAAACTGAGGGTACTGCTTACACAGACTCACCAAAACTGAACAGTAACAGGTTGGGAAAATATTGCCTTGTCTATATTTCAACTGCACTCTTCATGGATGGGTCAGAATTTGGTGTAAAAAATATAAAGGCATGGATCCATCCTGGCTTGTATCAACGGTTCAGCCTGGTGGTGGTAGTATAATGGTGTGGGGAATGTTTTCTCAACACACTTTGGGTCTCTTCTGCCTTGTTTCTACTGAGCAGTACAGCACATTTAGTCTGCTTTTAATGTAAAAGCGGACCATTTAACTGACCCGTACTCGCCATTTCTGGGCCTCCTTCAGTTGTAGGTCCATAGGACAACGGTATGGTCCATTGATTGGGGGACAGGAAAACTTCACTGCTTGCTACAAACATGAGATATATCAATGTGTCACAGTGGGTGTTTGGGTTTAACACCATCTGTCCAGTGAGAGTCCAGCTGCTGTAGGAAACACTCTCCTGAAAATGCCATAAAATAGCGTACCGCTCAGTGGAAACGAGGCATTAGCTGAGGATTGTTTAAACCCCACAGCTTCCCGCTGACCATGTCCATCCCTTAATTGCAGCGCATCCATCTACTTATGGCTACTTCCATCTGCATAAAGCTCAAATTATCTCAAACTAGTTTTCTGAACATTACAATGAGCTCACTGTAGTTCAATGAACTCCACAGTCACCAGATCCTAATCCAGTAGAGATTCACATTCTGGACGCACAGTTGTAAAACTGGTTTCAACTGCACAATGCTTTGATGTCAGATTGGACCAAAATCTCTGAGAAACGTTTCTGATGCCAGACAGACTGTTCAATCTGGAACGTGTTTTTCATAAAGTGAACCTATCGCTCTTGTATGCTCCATTAGCTTTAGACATCAGTATTTGGTAAGGATTAGGGAGTGATTCTTAAAGTTGTGAATAGTCATCAAGCATGTGAAGGTTGCCAGTATCAAGGTGCATCATCAACATTTTAAAAAGCTACAATTTTAAAAGTACATCTGTTCGCATGGAAGCACCACCATTCCTTCTTTGAGGCAGAGACTAGCAACTCTAGTCTAATACTAGTGACCCATAAGTTTTAGATCCTCCAGTACCTTATTCAGATCATTGAATTACCTCTTCAGCGTGCTGCCAAGTTCTGTTTGAGCTTCCTAATGATTCTGCTGGGAAGCATCTGAAATATGCAGCAAACCTGCCCTTGAGGACCTAAGTTGCCCTCCGCTGCTTTAAGATAAAGCTGTTTTTAAACTATAGTCATAAAGCCAAGAGCACCATGTCTGTGAAGCACCGACTGCAGGTACTGCCAAAGCGGTTCTCCACTAATTAACCATCTACTTTTGCTAAGGTTGAATGAGAATAAGTAGTTCAAAAGTTATTCTTTGTTGTTGAATGTTTTCTTGCATTAGGAGCAAGAACTAGGCACTTTTGTCGCCCAGTTCTCTAGAAACCCAGCTGGGTGTGAGGTCAGTCCAAGTGCACAAAAGAAGCCATCCAACTTAGGACTCCCAGTAGGATGCTTGGGAACAACAAACAAAGCCAGGAAAGTGAGTCATGACGCACCGAAGGCGGCCAAACACCAAGCAACTGTGTTTCTGTCAGAGAAACCAAGGACACTGTCTTCATTCATTAAGTGAAAATAACAGGATGTAATGATTGTCAACTTTGTATTTCATACATGCAACATTCAATTCCCAAAACCTGGACCGTCTGTGACAAGAACTTATGGATATTGGCAAAGCAAGACAAAGTAGACCTCATCAATTCTACTGATGTTTCAGTAACTTCACAAAAACAGTCACAGCACTTCCATGTTTGAGTGTTGGTATGATGGTCTGTTTCTGAAATGCTGTGATTTGTTTTTTACATCTTGTTTTACAACAGATGTAGCAAGATTCACAACTTCCAAAAAGTTCCTCTCTTGTCTCACCAGTCTTCAGAATATTTCCCCAAAAGTCTTGGAGATCATCATGTTTTTTGTCAAATGATACAGACCTTTGGCTTTGGTTTCGGAGCTCTCCCATGGAGGCCATTTTTGCCCAATCTCTCTTCTTATTGTTGACTTGTGAACTCTGGCCTGAACCGATGCAAGTGAGGTCTGCAGAGCTTTAGATATAGTTCTGGATTCCTCTGTAACCTCCTGGATGGGTTATTGATGCATATTTGGAGTAATTTTGGTAGACTGGCGATCCCTGGGAAGTCCTCAACTATTCCATGTTTTTTCCTCTTGTGGATAACAGTTCTGAAGGGAAGAACTCCTTGAATTTTGTGGTAATTTGTACAGCGCTTTATTAAAAGCACTTTATTTATTTTTTCACTTTAAATTTCTTTAAATTGTCCTTGATGTGAGTGTGTTCAGGGTTTTCTGTCCTGTGTTTCTGTGTTGTCCTGTGATGGACTGGTGACTTGTCCAGGGTGTACCCCACCTCTCATCCTTGTCCCTGCAAAGGCAAGTGGGTACAGACAATGGATGGATGATATTTATCGATGCTCTCAAAGAACAAACAGTGGAGAAAATAATACAAATAAAAATTCTGACAATACCGTCAGTTTTGAGGGGTTTTGGACATCTTCAATTGTAATTTATCATTATGATAAATCAGAAATCTTATCCATTATTTATAGTAAACAGTCTTTTTGTTTTTACAACCTGTTGGCGGTACGTTACATACTTCCGGGTCAAATATGCCTTTTTGTACATGTACATATACATATTATACATAATTTGAATGCTAAGAGTCTTGTGATTCCAATGATGTATGCCAATCAAGGATACAAACATAACTGTAGACAAAGTAAACGCTTTTGTCAAACCACTCAGAAAGCACGATAATGTGCAACTCAGCGTTTGAAGCCTTTACATCCTTTACAGAGCAAAGCCATGTTGAACAAAAACTGTCTTTTTACGTCCACAAGGGTCCAATTGATGTCCTTCAACAAAATAGATAGTGCACAACGAAGTCTTATGTCCGCAATCAGAAACCTTGCTAATTCCCTTCCTTTTGTGTATTTCTCACTGAGTTTTCATCTATCATTAGCATCTTAATATTACCCTAAAAATTACACGGCACCCTTCTTCTTCTTTGTGATGTTTATTGGTGGCTGGGAAACAACAAATTGGTGCAATACTGCTACCAACTGGTATGGAGTGTGGACCAGAATGTCACTCAAGATTGCACTTGCCTCACTAAGACTGGTGATGTGTTGACGTCATCTCTTCTTGTGCTAGCTTTGCTCTTGTTTTTATTAAGCAAAGCTCTAATATCCATTTTGGCATACAACCGTATCAAAGTGTCTTCTTTACTGCCTCGAAATGTCCCGATCAATAGCCTACAGCATCCTCTGCTGGTTGTCTTGGGTCAATACGTTGCATGGCTGCAACTTAATTTACAAGGGAGTTGTAAATTCTTTGGCGAGTTTGATATCTTAATGGCGCTGGGCCTGCATTGTCAGATAGGTTCTATTTAAGGGTTTTCTTGACTCTACATGTCAGGCCTGGGTGTGGCTGTTGAAACCGAATCAAAAACCGCTTCTTGTACATTTAGTACTGATACAGTTTATCTTTGACTGATAACTGATATTAGGATTTTTTTTTTTTTATCTAACACATTTAAGTAAGTTTCTACCTTAGCAGTCAATCGACGCCTTTCCCCAACTGTCAACTGTTTGGGTTTTTACTATTCCTTGATGCACTGAGATTATCCCAGTGTGCAGCTGATCTTTTGATTTAATTTCAGGTAAAAGTTGAGTGATTCATCCTGGCATAGTTTTTCGTCCTGTTCTGACGGCTACAGAAAGTTTTTTTTGTTGTACTTTGCTGTTTCTCTATGAGGCAGCCGGTGACCCTTTAGCTTCATGGCAGTGATACGTTTTGAGGTCCGGGACACGTATGAATTTGCTCTGACAGAATTTTAAATGTCATCCATCCGAATTCTTCTCTCCCATTGTGCATCTCTATTCTTCTCGTCTCGCCTGCCGTGCTTACACAGCGGAGGCTCTGAGGAGCGGCGGACGCTCCTCACAATGTAGATGACAGGATAAAAAGAGGAAGAGAGGGCGAAGAATGAATGAAGAGGCTGAGAAGAATGGAAGGAGATGTGAAAAGGCCACGGAAGGAGGATAAGCGGCCTGTCTCTCTGTTGTCTTGACATTTCTCTCTGTCTCCCCCGAGAATGAAAACCCCGATATAAATGTTTCCGACTGATGATGGAGTGGGACGGGAGGAGTAAGAGGCAGAAAGGTGGGGCTGGTTTGACTTGCATTAGTTGGTAGGGGCTCGGCGAATAATTCAGTTTTAGTTGATGTAATTAAAGGGTTACGGCCTCAGCGGTTTTTTTCACCAGACTAATTTGTTTTGGATGTGCTGAATCCGCCAATGACGATGCTGCAGCTGTTGCTAGTGGCCATGGCAACAGGAGGGGCCCACAGGTGTCCATATTAATATCTGAGTGGAGCTAGCTGCTCCCAGAGTGAGCTACATTTATATTCAGCACTTTGCACCAGGTGCTGTTTATCCACACAGCGGAAAGGACGTTCACCTGCTGGATTCTCCAGGAAATCAGGAGGCTTCTTGTGGGAACAAAAGGCTGTTTGCAGCAGGTGTCTTCCTGCTCTGGGCAGGGAGGCTTTCGTTTTAAATTACCACTCTGTAGATGAAGAATGTAGCTGACCTTTACCGCCTGTGATCCACCGGGACAGCCAGCTGTGTGGAAGTCGGACAGAACTTTCTCCGCCTTTTTATTTTAAGCTGATGCCATGGTCTACAGATTTCCTTCTCGGTCTGGAAAAGTCTCAAAAAGAAGTAATGCTTCTGTCCAGGTCTGGAAAACAGAGGAAAAACAACTACAGGATAGAAAAATATTTAGATTTTAAGACTTTATGCTGTCTCTATCTGTATCTATCATCTATCCATCCATCCATCCATGCAGCTATCTGTAAGTCTTCCCATGTACCCATCCATTCATTTATCTAACCATTTATTCAGCCAGCCATCCATCCATCCATCCATCCATCCATCCATCCAATTCAATTCAGTTTATTTATATAGCGCCAATTCACAACAGATGTCATCTCAAGGCACTTAACAAGAAGTAATTTCAATACATTTATACAAACATTCCCATCAGTTAAAAAGTTTCCTATTTAAGGAATCCCAGCAGATTGCGTCAGTCATTGGCGTGAGGTTGGGCCCCGTTGATGCAGACTTTCCAACCACAGCAATCCTTCAGCAATCCCTCATACTGAGCAAGCATGTAGCGACGGTGGAGAGGAAAAACTCCCCTTTAACAGGAAGAAACCTCCAACAGAACCAGGCTCAGTAGGAGCGGCCATCTGCCACGACCGTCTGGGGGTTTGAGAAGACAGAGCAGAAACACAGAAGGAACAGAAGATCTGATATAAGAGAACTTTCCAACCATAGGTAGATCCATAAATCCAAGTGTTTGCCCATCAATCCATCCGAACCACCTATAATCTCCATCCATCCATCCGTAGATCCGTCCATATAACCATCCATTCATTTATTCAATCATTTACTCACTCATTCGTTCATGATCCATCCAACCACCTGTAGATCCATCCATCTATCTTTCAGGCCGAACATTCAGTGAGGTATCACAGGGCTTAGTCTTTGGACCTATTGTCTTTCTTTTGTATATTTTCACCTTTAGGCCAAATAATCAGGCAGTTTTCTGACTATGATTTCTATCCTGATGATATTCAGCTCTACGGTCTTTGAAGCCAGGTGAATATTCAAAGTTGTCCTCGTTGATAAACGGTTTCAGTTCGATCAAACAGGAACTCTGTGACAATTACTTGCAGGTGAACTCTAATAAGACTGAAACCCTAATTATTGGTCCAGAGAACCAAAAGACTGAAATAAAGCAAGACCTTGGTGTATTGGGCTCCTATGTCCAACCAAAGCTCAGAAACCTTGGAATTATTTTTTATTCTGCCGGGTAATTGGAGAGCCTGGATTATTAAGAAAATATTATTTTCTAAGCTTCGAACTCATCACTCCAGTTTTAATCTCTTTAAATAGACTACCCATATGTTTTAGAATGCATTTTAAAAATGTAGTCTTTACTTTTAGAGCAACATGACGTCAAACCCCTGTCTATATCTCTGAGCTTCTAGAGCCCCGAACCTCGTCTCGCAGTCTCAGATCTTCTGGTTATAAGCTTTAATGGTTCCATGGACACTCTTGAGACGAGAGGGGTTAAATATTTTAAAGTGCTGGCCCTTAGATTGTGAAATGCTTTGCCTCTATCTTTGCAACCGTCTTGCGTCTGATTACTACACTCTATTAACAAAAATAATGTCAACTGTCAGCACAAGAACTAAAGCTACAGCACTGCGTTTGACCTAATTTAGGTCTTAACAGGGTGTTCCCCTCCTGCTGCCTTTTCATGCAGTAGATTTCATTTTCCTCAGTTTCTGAGTATTAAATGGGAGGTTACATTATTTACTGAATGATACAGGGAGGGGGGTGGATTCGGGATCAGACCACCACCCACATCAAAGTAGAAGACAACCACCCTTTTTCCTGCAGCAGAGCCATGCAATGTATACTTTAAGTGGGTTTTGAAATGACTTCCATTACCTTCTCTTATAATTTACCCACTTTGCAGCATGGAGTCTGGCAGCTCCGCTGTGTCAGACTGCTGCTTTTGGGATTGGTTTTCTCTGCGTGGTGTTTGATAAGCAGCAAAGCTTTATCTCCATCCAGAGGCCAAACCTCTGCGTGATGGGGACCGGTGCTGCAGCTGTTCCTTCACCTGGACAGTCTGTGATAATCTCCACTCTTCAGGTGGCCTGACGGAAAACTGGAGCCAGCTGGTGGATCAAAACATACCCCACCTCCTTGCTTCTATTCTCACTTTGCTCATGAAATAAATGTTGTTCCACTTTGATGCCTAAAAAGGAACCCCAGATGGTGAGCAGTTGATAACCGGAGCAGGAGGAGAACTCACTTTGCAAGCCACAGATTTTAGAATCACTTAATTTTTTTATTGTATCGATTCTTAATTTTATTGCAGGATTTTTCAGGATTACCCCTCCTGGATGCACATTCATTTTAGGCATTTTATTTGGAATAGTTGTGCATTGAGGCTAATTTTCTTCCGATTGACCTGGGGTCAGTAATTATGCTGTATTTATGACTGACATTATGCCGGTCTATATAATGCAAATGCAGCCCTTTAGATTTCTCACTTTGATAGTCAAAAGATGTCCTTAGATGCTAATAATGTGACGTATTACCCCTCCTTTCCACCAGAGGCGAAAGCAGCACAAGTCTGCCGCCTTTCAGGAGCGACATGTCGCAGCACTTTTCTAAATATACGCGGCAGTCCTATTTTCTACGCGGTACGCCTCTGAAACACGTGAATTTATACATTTTGGAAAGGGGAAGACAGGAAATAAGACGGCTCGGCATTCGGAAATTTTCAAAATAAAAGAAACATGCTCACTACCTGTGCGGCCCGGTGAGAAGTCAGTACCTCGCGGGAGAGTCTCATTTGTGTGTCATCTGACAAATGAGCGTTTTGGATGTTCCCTGACATAACATAATCTTATTGGTGAATATAAAACGAACATAACATAAAACACAAACCTTTTGGAGCCATGTTGTTGTCTTTTCCTGGTTATTGTTGTCATAGACTTTTTATATATGTCTATGGTTGTTGTGTTTACTGACGAGCCATGCGTGATTTTGCTAATCTCGCATGATGTCGTGCTCTCGGTGACAGCTCCTTCCCTGCTGATATGCGCCTCATACGCACCCGGTGGAAAGGGCCAAGCAGCAGAATACGCAAGTGAAACGTGCTGCTCCTGTAACGTGCCGCTTACGCGTCCGGTGGAAAGGAGGGGTTAGTATTACACAGATATCTTTTTATTACCTGCTTACTCGGTACAAGGGATTACAGCAAAGTTGAGGACTTAATGCTGTTTTCTGTCCACTGTCGCCACATACTTAAGGCCCTTTTCCACTAGTACCTACTCAGCGTGGCTCGACTAATGTCTTCACGGTACAGATTGTTTTCCATTACAGTGGAGTACCATCTCAATATGGGTGGGCTTGTCACAGTAAGGCGGCTACAGAGTTTTCATCTTTTCACAACATTGATTTGGGGTTTGCTGGTACCTGTAAGCAGCCATCAATGTGCACTTTGAATGTTATTGTTTTATCCTGTAAAAGCATGTATGCACACAACGCTGGAGGGCAAAAAGAGCTTCTGCACCCGCTATCCAGAGCTGTGCTGGTTGAAAGATTTTGCTAACAAAATGAAATGAAATGAAGTGATGTAGGTATTACTAATTTAAATCATCCTTGTGCAGATCACCGAAAAAGATACACCTCAAAGCTAACGTTATCTAGCGCAAAGCTAATTTTATTTAGTGCAAATCTCATTTATTTAGTGCAAATCTCATTTATTTAGCGCAAATCTAACTGTATTTAACGTGAACTTAACTATATTTAGCGTGAAGCTAACTGTATTTAGTGCAAACCTAACTGTTTTTAACATGAAGCTAACTGTATTTAGCGTGAAGCTAACTGTATTTAGCGCAAACCTAACTGTGTTTGGCGCAAACCTAACTGTATTTAGTGCAAAGCTAACTGTATTTAGTGCAAAGCTAACTTTATTCAGTGCAAATCTAAATATATTTAGTGTGAACTTAACTGTATTTAGCGCAAAGCTAACTGTATTTAGCTGGAATCTAACTGTATTTAGTACAAATCTAACTGTTTAGTTCGAATCTAACTGTATTTAGCATGAAGCTAACTGTATTTAGCGCAAACCTAACTGTATTTAGCTCGAATCTAACAGTATTTAGTGTGAGTCTAACAGTATTTAGTGCAAAGCTAACTGTATTTAGCGCAAAGCTAACTGTGTTTAGCGCAAATCTAAAAGTATTTAGTGCGAATCTAGATGTATTTAACGTGAAGCTAACTGTATGTAGTGCAAACCATACTGTAATTAGTGCGGATCTAACTGTATTTAGTGCAAATCTAACTGTATTTATCGTGAAGCTAACTTTATTTAGCGAGAATCTAACTGTATTTAGCTTAAATCTAACAGTATTTAGTGTAAAGCTAACTGTATTTAGCCCAAGGCTAACTGTATTGAGTGCAAATCTAATTATTAAGTGTTAAGCTAACTATATTTAGCGCAAAGCTAACTGCATTTAGCTTGAATCTAACAGTATTTAGTGTGAAGCTAACTGTATTTAGTGCAAAGCTAACTGTACTTAGTGCAAATCTAACTATTTAACGTGAAGCTAACTGTATTTAACGTGGAGCTAACTGTATTTAGCGTGAAGCTAACTGTATTTAGGGCAAACTTAACTGTATTTAACTCGAATCTAACAATATTTCGCATGAAGCTACCTGTATTTAGTGCAAAGTTAACTGTATTTAGTGCAAAGTTAACTGTATTTAGTGCAAAGTTAACTGTATTTAGCGTGAAGCTAACTGTATTTAGCGTGAAGCTAACTGTATTTAGCGTGAAGCTAACTGTATTTAACGTGAAGCTAACTGTATTTAGCGTGAAGCTATCTGTATTTAGCGTGAAGCTAACTGTATTTAGCGTGAAGCTAACTGTATTTCCCGCAAACCCAACTGTGTTTGGCGCAAACCCAACTGTATTTAGCTCGAATCTAACTGTATTTAGCTCGAATCTAACTGTATTTAGCTCGAATCTAACTGTATTTAGCTCGAATCTAACTGTATTTAGCTCGAATCTAACTGTATTTAGCGCAAAGCTAATTGTATTTAGCTGGACTCTAGCTGTATTTAGCTGGACTCTAGCTGTATTTAGCTGGACTCTAGCTGTATTTAGGTGGACTCTAACTGTATTTAGTGGAAATCTAACTGTGTTTATTGCAAATCTAACCGTGTTTAGTGCGAATCTAACTGTATTTAGCGCAAACCTAACTGTATTTAGCTCGAATCTAACAGTATTTAGGGTGAAGCGAACTGTATTTAGCATGAAGTTAAATGTATTTAGCGCAAACCTAACTGTATTTAGCTCGAATCTAACAGTATTTAGGGTGAATCTAACTGTATTTAGCGCGAATCTAACTTTATTTGGCGTGAAGCTAACTGTATTTAGTGCAAACCTAACTGCGTTTAGCGCAAACTTAACTGTATTTAGTTCGAATCTACCAGTATTTAGTGTGAATCTAACTGTGTTTAGTGCAAAGCTAACTGTATTTAGCGCAAACCTACCTGTGTTTAGCGCAAATATAAAAGTATTTAGTGTGAAGCTAACTGTATTTAGTGCAAAGCTAACTTTTTAACACAAAGGTAACTGTATTTAGCGCAAATCAAACTATATTTAGTGTGAAGCTAACTCTATTTAGCTGGAATCTAACAATATTTAGTGTGAAGCTAACTGTATTTAGTGCAAAGCTAACTGTATTTAGTGCAAAGCTAACTGTATTTAGCGCAAAGCTAACTGTGTTTAGCGCAAATCTAAAAGTATTTAGTGCGAATCTAGATGTATTTAACGTGAAGCTAACTGTATGTAGTGCAAACCATACTGTAATTAGTGCGGATCTAACTGTATTTAGTGCAAATCTAACTGTATTTATCGTGAAGCTAACTTTATTTAGCGAGAATCTAACTGTATTTAGCTCAAATCTAACAGTATTTAGTGTAAAGCTAACTGTATTTAGCCCAAGGCTAACTGTATTGAGTGCAAATCTAATTATTAAGTGTTAAGCTAACTATATTTAGCGCAAAGCTAACTGCATTTAGCTTGAATCTAACAGTATTTAGTGTGAAGCTAACTGTATTTAGTGCAAAGCTAACTGTACTTAGTGCAAATCTAACTATTTAACGTGAAGCTAACTGTATTTAACGTGGAGCTAACTATATTTAGCGTGAAGCTAACTGTATTTAGGGCAAACTTAACTGTATTTAACTCGAATCTAACAATATTTCGCATGAAGCTACCTGTATTTAGTGCAAAGTTAACTGTATTTAGTGCAAAGTTAACTGTATTTAGCGCGAAGCTAACTGTATTTAGCGCGAAGCTAACTGTATTTAGCGCGAAGCTAACTGTATTTAGCGCGAAGCTAACTGTATTTAGCGTGAAGCTAACTGTATTTAGCGTGAAGCTAACTGTATTTAGCGTGAAGCTAACTGTATTTAGCGTGAAGCTAACTGTATTTCGCGCAAACCCAACTGTGTTTGGCGCAAACCCAACTGTATTTAGCTCGAATCTAACTGTATTTAGCTCGAATCTAACTGTATTTAGCTCGAATCTAACTGTATTTAGCTCGAATCTAACTGTATTTAGCTCGAATCTAACTGTATTTAGCTCGAATCTAACTGTATTTAGCTCGAATCTAACTGTATTTAGCTGGACTCTAGCTGTATTTAGCTGGACTCTAGCTGTATTTAGCTGGACTCTAGCTGTATTTAGTGGAAATCTAACTGTGTTTATTGCAAATCTAACCGTGTTTAGTGCGAATCTAACTGTATTTAGCGCAAACCTAACTGTATTTAGCTCGAATCTAACAGTATTTAGGGTGAAGCGAACTGTATTTAGCATGAAGTTAAATGTATTTAGCGCAAACCTAACTGTATTTAGCTCGAATCTAACAGTATTTAGGGTGAATCTAACTGTATTTAGCGCGAATCTAACTTTATTTGGCGTGAAGCTAACTGTATTTAGTGCAAACCTAACTGCGTTTAGCGCAAACTTAACTGTATTTAGTTCGAATCTACCAGTATTTAGTGTGAATCTAACTGTGTTTAGTGCAAAGCTAACTGTATTTAGCGCAAACCTACCTGTGTTTAGCGCAAATATAAAAGTATTTAGTGTGAAGCTAACTGTATTTAGTGCAAAGCTAACTTTTTAACACAAAGGTAACTGTATTTAGCGCAAATCAAACTATATTTAGTGTGAAGCTAACTCTATTTAGCTGGAATCTAACAATATTTAGTGTGAAGCTAACTGTATTTAGTGCAAAGCTAACTGTATTTAGCGCAAAGCTAACTGTGTTTAGCGCAAATCTAAAAGTATTTAGTGCGAATCTAGATGTATTTAACGTGAAGCTAACTGTATGTAGTGCAAACCATACTGTAATTAGTGCGGATCTAACTGTATTTAGTGCAAATCTAACTGTATTTATCGTGAAGCTAACTTTATTTAGCGAGAATCTAACTGTATTTAGCTCAAATCTAACAGTATTTAGTGTAAAGCTAACTGTATTTAGCCCAAGGCTAACTGTATTGAGTGCAAATCTAATTATTAAGTGTTAAGCTAACTATATTTAGCGCAAAGCTAACTGCATTTAGCTTGAATCTAACAGTATTTAGTGTGAAGCTAACTGTATTTAGTGCAAAGCTAACTGTACTTAGTGCAAATCTAACTATTTAACGTGAAGCTAACTGTATTTAACGTGGAGCTAACTATATTTAGCGTGAAGCTAACTGTATTTAGGGCAAACTTAACTGTATTTAACTCGAATCTAACAATATTTCGCATGAAGCTACCTGTATTTAGTGCAAAGTTAACTGTATTTAGTGCAAAGTTAACTGTATTTAGCGCGAAGCTAACTGTATTTAGCGCGAAGCTAACTGTATTTAGCGTGAAGCTAACTGTATTTAGCGTGAAGCTAACTGTATTTAGCGTGAAGCTAACTGTATTTAGCGTGAAGCTAACTGTATTTAGCGTGAAGCTAACTGTATTTAGCGTGAAGCTAACTGTATTTAGCGTGAAGCTAACTGTATTTCGCGCAAACCCAACTGTGTTTGGCGCAAACCCAACTGTATTTAGCTCGAATCTAACTGTATTTAGCTCGAATCTAACTGTATTTAGCTCGAATCTAACTGTATTTAGCTCGAATCTAACTGTATTTAGCTCGAATCTAACTGTATTTAGCGCAAAGCTAATTGTATTTAGCTGGACTCTAGCTGTATTTAGCTGGACTCTAGCTGTATTTAGCTGGACTCTAACTGTATTTAGTGGAAATCTAACTGTGTTTATTGCAAATCTAACCGTGTTTAGTGCGAATCTAACTGTATTTAGCGCAAACCTAACTGTATTTAGCTCGAATCTAACAGTATTTAGGGTGAAGCGAACTGTATTTAGCATGAAGTTAAATGTATTTAGCGCAAACCTAACTGTATTTAGCTCGAATCTAACAGTATTTAGGGTGAATCTAACTGTATTTAGCGCGAATCTAACTTTATTTGGCGTGAAGCTAACTGTATTTAGTGCAAACCTAACTGCGTTTAGCGCAAACTTAACTGTATTTAGTTCGAATCTACCAGTATTTAGTGTGAATCTAACTGTATTTAGTGCAAAGCTAACTGTATTTAGCGCAAACCTACCTGTGTTTAGCGCAAATATAAAAGTATTTAGTGTGAAGCTAACTGTATTTAGTGCAAAGCTAACTTTTTAACACAAAGGTAACTGTATTTAGCGCAAATCAAACTATATTTAGTGTGAAGCTAACTCTATTTAGCTGGAATCTAACAATATTTAGTGTGAAGCTAACTGTATTTAGTGCAAAGCTAACTTTTTAACACAAAGGTAACTGTATTTAGCGCAAATCAAACTATATTTAGTGTGAAGCTAACTCTATTTAGCTGGAATCTAACAATATTTAGTGTGAAGCTAACTGTATTTAGTGCAAAGCTAACTGTAATTAGTGCAGATCTAACTGTATTTAACGTGAAGCTAAATGTATTTAGTGCGAATCAAACTGTATTTAACGTGAAGCTAACTGCATTTAGCTTGGATCTAACAGTATTTAGTGTGAAGCTAACTGTATTTAGTGCAAGCTAACTGTATTTAGTGCGATTCTAACTATTTAACGTGAAGCTAACTGTATTTAACGTGAAGCTAACTGTAGGGCAAACCTAACTGTATTTAGCTCGAATCTATCAATGTTTAGCATGAAGCTAACTGTATTTATTGCTAAGCTAACTGTATTTATTGCTAAGCTAACTGTATTTAGTGCAAAGCTAACTGTATTTAGTGCAAAGCTAACTGTATTTAGTGCAAAGCTAACTGTATTTAACCTGAAGCTAACTGTATTTAACCTGAAGCTAACTGTATTTAGCGCAAACCTAGCTGTGTTTAGCGCAAGGCTAACTTTTTAACACAAAGCTAACTGTATTTAGTGCAAACCTAACTTTTTAACACAAAGCTAACTATATTTAGCGCAAAGCCTCCAGACCCATTTCAAATAGCTAACAAGCTACTGGATGATATTCCTCAGAATTGTCCATCAGTCCAGTATGAGGATAGCTACACTTATGGTACACATCTATAAATGATATACATGTTTTTATATAAAGCACTTTCATGATCATAAAAATCTGTCAATTCCATATATTTCTTAGTTTATCCTGTTTTTATTCCACCGCTATTTAGCTCAATCTGTTGAGAACTGACAGCTAATAACAGTGGTGGTCAGTGCGGGTGCGTTTCGTGTGTCTTTTTGCCCTCCGGCCAGAAGCTGGGGGGGCGGAGTTGGGCTGCATCACGTCACGTGTCAACATGCGCATAAAGTTGCTTTTTTATAGGTAACCAGTGACTCCACTGACGTCGTGTTTTCAAACCGACTTGGCTCACTTGGAACCTCAGCGAATAAAATTGGGGCTGGTACCACGTAACACTTATTATTGGGAAACCTTTATAACAGAGTAGTGCTGTCGCCACGTGCTTACTCAGCATGAGGTATTGCTGCAAAGTTAAAGACTCAATGCTGTTTTTCTGTCTATTGTCGCCACATGCTTTGCTCATGACTTGATGCATTTGGCTGTACTTCATTTCATAGATAACTTTTGAGCAACTGGCAATATACACCTGAATCATTAAGAATCAAATTAGACTGTATGTAATAAAGCCTGAATGGATCGATATGAGATTAATTTGTTCGGTGTAACTGGAAATTATTTTGACCAGTTTGTCTTGAGATGACGGTTGTTGTGATTTGACTCTATACAAATAGGATGAATTTACTGACCATAGCTGCAAAAAATGAAGCGTAATTTTCAGGGTAAACTGGTGGATGCTGCTAAATCCAACTTGGCAACAAACATATTTTCCCTACAAACTCTTTCCCCTCTTTGTATTCTGCTTCTATTCTTCTAGATAACTAAAGAGCTACTAAGCGTATTAAAATGATCCATTGGTCATTGGTCAAGTTTTTTTTACAAATGGCACAAGAACTAGTTGGACTAATAACCTATTTTGCTAAAACATATAATTAATATTGTGCCACTTCAGACTTTTTAAAAACATTTGTCCAACCTAATAGATAAAAGTATCTCAAATGACATTTGTTTAAAGAAATTAGTGAGAAAACACTGGTCATCTCAGAGATCTTCCTTACGCTAAACTTTCTTCATGTCCACTGTCTGCTCCGCCCATTGGTTTCTGAAGAGTTTTCACTTCCATGCGTCTGTAACTCCTGCGTAAGTGAAGGAACCATCCAGTCGTCAAACTTTCTTATAGCTACGGCTTACACCTTCGCACCATGAATACCAGTATTTTATCTCCTCATTGTTTTTTACCCGCAAACTTGGTCCCTATGGTACACCTTTACGGCTTCATGATTCATAACAGAGTCTATAAACTCTGATAACATATTGTTTTCATTTGTATAACTTGAATGTAGTTTCACTCCTGCATCTGCCAGACACCATTCTGCAGAGTGTCAGGTTATTGACAGCTACCGCTGCATCGGTTCTTGCTGTTCCTTCCAGTCGGGAGATTACAACACGTCTTCAGACTCTGGCATTCGCCTGATGGGGTATTGGCAACCCTGACTGAATGTAAGGGTTGTCTTCCTGTCTCTGAAATAAATGTCAGTGCTTCCTGTAGATGTGGTAATTCAACGTCGAAGCGCTCACTCTTTCCTGGACCAATTAGTTAAAACTCGACACCAAACTGGAAAAAGGAGGAAAGCGGAGAACAGCATCCAATAAATCAGATGGATTTGTAGCTTCACTCCGTTTTGGATTTATATTCAAGCATTTTAGATGCTTTATTAAATAAAATCAGATCTTTAATGTGCATCAATCGATGCCTTATGAGAAGTTGCATGTTAAGTTTTATTCCTCTATTATCTGTTAAAATTGCATTTTTGATACCGTTTGCTTTTAAAGTCAAATTTGCGTTACACTGCCAAGTTTGAAATCTTAAATATTGTACTTTCATTTTTGTGGGTTAATCTCCTTTTTAGTGACGTACCAGAGACGGTGTGTTGTTGTTGTTGTTGTTTTTTATCTTGTCAATTCTGTTGAAAAGTTGGGCCTCATATCCTTCACCTGTTGGTCCGACCACGTGCCTTTTGATGCAAGATTTTTTTTGTCAACAGTGGCTTTCTCTTTTCCACTCTCCCTCAAGGCTTTGACGGGTGAAGAACCCAGGCTACAGTTGTTGTCTGCAGAGTCTCTCCCATTTCAGCTGCTGAAGCTTTTTCCTTCTTCAGCGTAGTCAGAGGTGTCCTGGTGGCCTCTCGCACAAGTCTTCTTCTTGCACGCTTGTCATGTCTTGCATGTCTTGATGATGGATTTAACTGAACTTCAGGGGATTTTCAGCACCTTACCCCCAATTTACACCGGGCGCATCAATCAGCAGCATCAGCAGCGGATCACAAAATCACACAAGAATTAAGATCACTTGTAACAACAACAATGGACGCCGGCATGGAAGACAGAGGTATGCAGGTTTTTTCTGTTTAGAGTCGGATTTGTGATTTTGTACAGCTAAAATAAACGCTTCGTCGTCCATGCTGGGGAAAAAAACAACTACAATTTCACATGCAGGTAGCAAACGAGATCCTTGCGTCGTACGTAATGACGTGATGCTTAGATAGTTAAGCTATCGCAAATCTGCACGTGTTTCTTATTTTGAAATTTACCGGATGCTGCATGGGTGATTTCCTGTTAGCCCTATGGTAACTGTTGAAGCTTGACGCGTTTTGGAAGCGTGTCTCGTCAAAAATAGAACCCAATCCTATCTTTAGTGGCGCGGTGAGACGCTTCTGGGACACGCCTGAAACGCGCCCGGTGTAAATTGGGGGTTAGAGATTGTTTGTATCCATCCCCTGACTTATACTTTTCAGTAACCTTTTGTCCGATTCGCTTAGAGTGTTCTTTAGTCTTCATGCTGTAGTGTTAGCCAGGTGTACTGATAAACCATTGAATGGACCTTCAGACACAGGTGTCTTTTTACTATTTACTACCATCACTGGAAACCCCCTCACTGCAGTCAGGTGATCTCCATTCCACTCATTAGGCGTGTTACCACTATCAGAACTTCAGGGTAATTTTACCAGACCTTAACGGTATGCGCGTGGGCAGGACTTGTGGTCTAACTCATGCTGATCCGTTGTAACTAATTGGGAATTGAAAGCGGCAGACGTCGCCAAACAACCGGCTTTGTGAAATTGGAAGAGTTGCTGGCGAAGCAGTTTGTAACAAACTGAAGCGCAGCAACCATCCCTGCTTCCTCCTTTGCCGATCTCTTGTAATTCTCTGCTACTGTGGGCACGTTTTGCCGCTGATCTGTGACGCCACTCACTCCTAAACGCTCTGTATATGCTGACTTCTTAGCAAATTCCTTCAAGGTACCATTGTGTATCGAGATACCTCGGCTAAGAAGACTGGGCCAACTGATTTACCCCGTCAGAAAAAGGTAAAATTACCATGAAGTTCCGATAGTGAAAAGGTGTCTATTGTGAGACTAGCACCAATCAGCTGGACCTCTGTTGAATTAGGTCAGTCACTTCAAAGGGGGTGAATAATTATGCAATCTCTTGTTTTGTGTTAAATATTTTTATTTAATTCACATTATTTTGTAGAAATCAGTTTCACTTTGACATTAGTTGTTTTTAATCAAGAAAAGCCACATTGTGTTGACAATGACTGGTTTGGAAAATCAATAAACAGAGTAAAACATCCAAAAGGGATGAATAGTTTTTATAGGCACTCTAAGTCACCGTTTTTAAGGTAACACTGTTTCGAAACTTAAAATGACATTAAGTAAATAAGGTAGAGGATTTTAAGCACTTCGGGTCAACGGTCCAGAGAAACGGAGAGTGTGGAAAAGAGGTGAAGAAGCATGTGCAAGCTGGTTGCAATGGGTAGAGAAAAATGTCAGTAGGATTTCGGCAAGAATTAAACGAAAGGTGTACAAGAAGGTCGCGAGACCAGTAGGGATATGTATTGACAAGAATCTGGTGATGCGATGTGTATCACAATCCACTGGGGATGATACGATATACTGCGATGTATTGCGCTACCAAAATTAAGACTATATATTGTGATTTCTAAAACTGAATGTAACTGCATAAGAAACTGTCCCATCATTCTAAACCCTCCAACCTGTTTCATACTTTAACACATCCAGTGTTATTAACTAGATCTAGTTGATCCACTGGATCGAAGAAGGTGAAAACAGACACAAACTACCAGTCATATTTTCAATTTTACTACAAAAATGACTGTCATCATTAATGGTTTCGTTCAAATTCTAAAATAAAAATAATAATATATTTTTCCATTATATTATTTTATAAAATAAAAATCGATACAATATCGTGACATATCAATATTTTCTTACATCCCTAGAGAACAGTGTTGTTGTTTGGTTTAGAGATGATGCCAAGGAGGAAAAGACACAAGACAGAAGTCTGAACCGGAGATTGCAGAACTCAAGATCTTAAGGTTTTCTTTATGAGTGACGAGGATGGATAGGATTGGGAATGAGTACATCAGAGGGACAGCTAATGTTAGATGTTTTGGAGATAAAGTCAGAGAGGCCAGACTGAGATGTTTTTGGACATGTTCAGAGGAGAGACGACGATTATATCGGTGGAAGGACGCTGAGGTTGGAGCCACCGGGCAGGAGGCAGAGAGGAAGACCAAAAAGGAGATTTATGGATGCGGTGAAAGAGGACATGAAGATAGTTGGTGTGAGGGCAGACGATGCAGAGGACTAAATAGAGACGGATGATTCACTGTGGCGACCCCTGAAGGGAAAAGCCAAAAGAAAAGAAGACTCTTTCAAACTTAGCAACAGGCTAAAGGAGTTTATTTATTACTTCTGTAGCACGGCGACTGACCCATCTGCTCGTATTTGAGGAGTTTTTTATGTGCTCTGGTGATTTGCAGCATTTCAGGACGGCGTTGCCCCTCGCCACCCGAGTCTGCGCGGTGCCCTTCGTTCACCGTACCTCTCTCTGTTTGTCTGGTCCGTTACAGCCGTGTCATCCTGGTGCCGCTGGCATTGATGAACTCTGCGGGCGTCATCGGCGCTTGTTATTCCGTCAATTTTCTCACCAACTGCTGAAGTCGTTAACATTTAGGTTACCGTGCAGAAATGCCTCAGCAGGTGCTACTGTAGCTCCTTCTTCTCTGCACACCTGTGCTGCTGTCGGATATGGAAGTGTGATGGAAAGATGCTGTAGGAAAAAGAAAAACAAACATGGGGCCTGTGCAGCTGTCGGTAGTAAATCTCCTACTTTTAAAGTTATAATTTGTAAATAATTTCCTCATATTAAATTCCTTTGTGGTTAATAGAAACATTTCCAGTTATCAAACCGTTTGACAGCAAAACAGATCATTAGCTTCACAGTATATCAAACTCCAATCATTATCACATTATAAATATGTAAAAAAAAAGTTTACATAGTCCATCTGGAGGCAGTATTTGGTGTGCTGTACGGTTTAAAGGGCCATGCAATTAAAATTCTGCTCTCCAGTAGTACATTTAGCGTGTTTGATAAAGATCTTAGTGTAAAAGGTTCTAAAGCCCAACGAGAGTTGGGGAAACTAGGCTTTCAAAATATCAAAACAACTCCAAAGTGATTTAACCATTTTTTTTTATATATATGGGCAAAGTACTATTTAAATATCTGTAAATATTAACGTTGACTGTTTTCAAGCAGCTATTTAGTTTTCTACTCTGGCTTTGTCTGCTTGTACTATTTTATTTATGTAAAATAAAACCCAATCAAATCTCCAGTAAGTTCTATACTTTAAACTTTTTTAAGCTATAGAACATAACAAAATGAAATAATAGGATTTGAAATTAGGAATTGAAAGGAAGGAATCCAGAAAAAAAGGTTATTTGTTTACTGCTGATAAAACTAAAAACAAAAAGTAATTTGCGCATTTGCATTTATTTTTCTCGGTTAAAATGTACCAAATACATACCGAACCATGATTTTTGTGTATCGTTACACTCCTTTTAGATTATCAGGTTGGTTTTCAGTGAACCACTGAGCTGATTTTGCTACATCGTTCCAGATGAAGCAAATAAAACTCAGGGAATTTCTTTCTATTGTGTCCCCAGGTTCAGGCCTGTCGTCACGGGGGGACAAACGGGTCTCTTGTCTCGGGCCCTGGACTGGGGGGCCCATGAGAGACTTCTCAGACCTGTAGCCTATATTAACTACCTGTGAAAATAGTTGTTCTAAAATATTAAAATAAATCTTAGATATGTGTATTTGAGCCATTCAAAGGCTACTTATTTTCTTTTAAAAGTTTTTAAGCGTTTTTAAATACCCCCCCTCCACCCATGCAAAATGGTATGACCCACCCAATGGGGGTACATTAGAACTTTGGGCCAAATGGAATGCGATGCTCCTCAGCCTCAGTATGTCAAGTCCACAGAAATCCGGGGCTCAAAAAAAGAAAGGAAAAAAGAAGAAGGGAAGAGGACAATGGAGACAGAAGGGATTTTATGTCCAAATATTTTAAAAGAGGTGAGCAGGATGCAGAAACTGAAGCTACTGACACTGAACTACGGCAGAGTAGCCTAAAGCAAAGCACCGATTTTAGCATTTAAGCTAATGTTTAGCTATTTAGGCTAGGCTACGTAGTAGGGGTACAAGGATAAAAAAAACAACAACCTCAACGTTCGGATCAGTTTGTGGACCAGAGACACGGATCACGGATTTTTCGGATCAGCAAAAAAACCCAAAAACAAATAAACAACTGTCTTTCGTTTTGTTGTTCAATTCAAATATAGCCTATCAAATCAACTTAAAGCGCATAAAACACAATATCTTATTTTTAACATAATGATTCCCCCACGGCTTGTCTCAGCACCTGCGCCAGGCGAGAGCCTGTGTGACTCTCAGAGGGGGCGTGTCTGCAGCAGCAGACTCTCATCTCCCAGTCTGCTGTGATGAATGAGCGCTTATTGTCACATAGCTACGCGTTCCCCTGGTTTTGCACCGCTGTCTGCAGCTATAAAAACACTGATTGTGTTGGTGGTGGCTTCACCCCGGACGGATTGTCAGGGAAGCAAACACGGCGCTTCTCGGCGCCTCCCGCTTTTTTCACCTCAGTTTGGGTGACTTGTGTTAATCGTGCAGATCCGAATAGGGTTTCCGGATACTCTGAACAGATAAAGCATTTTTGACGAGTGCGAGCATGATACGAGTAGAACTGGTCAATATCTGAGGTCGTGCTGAGGGAAAATCCTCATTTGATAACAGACTGTCTTCACGCTCTGTGATTGGCCAGTCACACACAGCGCCCGCCCCCCTCTCTCGCAGTCGAACACACAGACAGTGACTGAGGTGAGTGATTCTAGCTCACGTTGCTCTCTTCAGTCCTCCACAGGTTTTATTTAGTTCGCCTCTAAATTATTTCGGTTTCTATGATATTTAAAGTTACTTGGTGAACTCGTTTCGTAACGTACGCGGTGCATTTGATAAGACAGAGCTGAAAACAGCTCGTGCAGCGTCGGTCACTGCCTCCACCCCGGTCGGGTTTTTTTTTTTTTTTACTTTGGCTGGTGATGTAAAGTTGGTTGGAAAACTTTGCTCGTACTGAACGCGGTGCTTTTCAGAAGAATACAGTGAACAAGGCTGCCGTATTATTTCCCTGTTTGCCATCACTGGATGTTTACATGAATCACCAAGTTCACATATCATTAAAATATAAACAGTCTTAAGACCCCTTACTCACATATAGCTGAACACACAACGTAGCCTATAGTCACATTTTCATTGTATATGGCTGTTCATAAAAATAAATATTACAAATTAAGCTTTATATAGCCTACTGTATGACTGTGGGGAAAAAAGTCAAATAGGTTATATAGTAAAGATCAATAAATAATTGGAAGAAAAAAAACAGTTTGATCATAAAAATAAGTAAATAAAGAAAGTTGTGTTAAGTATGACAACTCTTCTGTTCTATGAATAATTTGTCTGCTATTGTGATCAAAAACATTGAATCTCAATTCTGAGGCTGTTCTGTAAATAAAGCAACTTCTGATCAATCCATATATATATATATATATATATATATATATATATATATAGATAGATAGATATAATAGATATATATATATATATATATATATATATATATATATATATATAGATAGATAGATAGATAGATAGATAGATAGATATATAGATATAGATATATATAACAACCGGCGGATGGGTAAAAAAAAACGTTTGTGCGGATGGATGGCGGACGGATGATGATTTTTGTGATGCGGTTTTGGATGCAACAATAGCCCATCCGCACATCTCTGGTTTCCACTCTCGTACGGCTTTCTTGTGCCACAGTGCCTACACACCGTCACGGTTTTGTCTACAAAACTCTTTCCTTCATTATATTTAATTGGGAAGCAAATATGTTCTTACACAGGAGATTTTAATATCGTGGGACGTTCAAGCTTTTTCCGAATCCTTTAAAAACTGGAAAATCTGCCTCTGGGCATATCCTGTCCCTGGGCCCAGGCAAGACTGGCTACGGCCCTGCCCCAGGTTAAAGGGCAATGCGTCCTTTTTTTTGTACCATCAGCTGCAGCCCTGATGCCTTTCAGGGAACCGGTTGTTTCCTGCAGCCGCTGCTGAGGGCTCGCAGACCATTGTGAGGCAGTTCCATTAGAGATACCTTGAAAGCATGCAAGCAAATGTAGCCATGTTTGGCCTCCAGAGATGTTTCTGAAGGTCAGACATGTCAGCTGTGTTTGTACAGTGTTTGTGTGTTTAATGTTTGACATTTCTTTCTTTGTCCGGTTCTCTTAGCGGCAGAGCTCTTGTCTCGTGTGCAAAGAGCTTCAAAGAGAGAAATGATGCTGCAGGGTAGGGGGGGTAGGGGGGTAATCACAGGTTCGTCTGGGATGCTGTCCCTGTGGCGTTTGCTCCGTTGTAAGTGGAGACAAAAACTGGGTATAGAGGAGAAAAAATGGACCAGTAAGGCAAGGCAAGGCAATTTTATTTGTATAGCACACTTTCAACAGCAGGGCAATTCAGTCAGACCAGTAAAACTATCCTGTATCCTGCAATAACTTGAGATGTATATTTTATGTATTAATATCTCATTATACAAGGCACTTCAGTTATTTAATTTATTTTGCATTTATTTTCTTCCTCACAAATGAGTTAAAATTTAAAGAGGCTTTGATATGTACATACACATCCAAGAATATTTGGTAAAGTATGTTTTTTAGCAAGTTGCACCATGACTGCAAAGGAGAGAAACAACCAGTTAATAATGTTATGCCTGATCAGTATGTAAAAAGCAAGTAAATTGAGTTTTACAACAAAACATTTTAAATACAGCCTTACAATATCTTTGAGCTAGCCTATTATCAACTTTAATTCGAATATAGCTAGATAGAGTATGTAGAAGAGGTGGAGGCTTACTGAAAAGTGTTTTTAGAACGTGTTAGGATGTAAGTTCAGGAGCTTTAACGTAGAAAAAAAAAGAAAACAATTAAAATACTGGAGTAAAGGGAGCAGGACATGAAACTGGGGATGTCCCGATCTCAAGATCGGATCGGGCCGATAGTTTCACATTTTTGAGTGATCGGAGATCGGCTATATTAGGTAACGAGTCGTTCTGATATTTACGAAAGTACCTCCTAGTTACGTTTAATGGTGATTGCATAACAATTCAAACCTTCCTACTGGTGCAAACAAGGACTCTGAATTACCACAAATCAGCGTAGCAGACTAAACACAATTCTAATATGGGTAATATTGTACCAAGTAAGTGTTTTGCTTTTTACTTTTGTCTGAAATATTAAATTGAAGTTGAGCTTTAATTTTCTGTAAGATTTTGATTTCATGGGGTTTACAATAATGGTAATGCTTATTAATTAAATTTGTGTTATTAAAAAGTTACGTAGAGTTACTTTTTGAAAATATATTTCACTTTTATAAATTTCAATACTAAAGGCCAAATATCGGATTGGATTTGAGGTTAAAAGATCGGATCGGAGGCCCAAAATGCTGGTCGAGACATCCCTACATTAAACCATTGGAAGAGAAACAGAGAATCCAGTAAACAAATAATGAAAAACCAGAAGCTTAAATACTGAGGCGGCGGTGGAAAATGACAAAAGATCCAGGTGAGCTAATCGGAGAAGATGTGGAACAGCTGTAGCAGATTGACATTAAGGAAACTGATGGAGAAAGACTAATTAACAGAAAATACGCTGAACTAAGGCCCCGTTTACACGTCAAAGCTTCCAAAAACGTTTTCCGTTGCATATCCAAAAAAAATTAAGAACAGCAGAATGAAAACACAAAAGGCACTGGAAATGATGTAGTGCTCATGCCAGGCCTGTAGGAGGTGGTGTAACTTGGTGTTCTTTCTGATATAGAAGCGGGTATTTGTAATCCTTCACTTGTACAAAGGTGTACATATGATCTGGCGCATGTAATCTATGCTTCTTTGCTGACAGCATTAATGTTCCACAACGTGCCAAATAATCCGCCATTGTTGTTGCTGTGCGTGACTCAAAATCGGACTTGACTGCGCAATCGCAAGATGACGTGACTGATGTTATAATTTCCAAATTATTTCAGTTTGCTTTTACGCAGAAAAGGTTTTCTGGTGCCCTTTGTCAAACGTTTTTTGGGCGGCCGAAGTGGTGTTACCGTGGAAACGTGAGGCCAAACCACAACAAAACATTTGAGTTGTCGTGCAAACGGGGCCCAAGACTAGAAAAGGATTTACCAACAAAACGGGAAAAGATATGAGACGGATCTGATGCCTCGTTTCCTCTGAGTGGTACGGCACGGGTTGGTCCGGTTTGGTGCGCTGTTTTATGATCTGGCGTATTCAGGAGAGCATTTTCACCTCCAGTTGGACTCTCACTGGGCAGGCGGGGTTAAACCCAAACCCCCAGCGTTGCGTCATACTAGTACGATGACAAACGTGACATGATCGTGAAGCAGTGACGTTTTTCTTTTCCCCAATCAATGGACTGTGTTGTGGGACGCCCGTAGCTCCGCCCTAACCGTAGTGTGCCATTGTCCTATGGAACTACAACTGAAGAGGGCCCAGGAAAGGTGAGGTACGGGTCAGTGGTATGGGCCGGTTTTACAATGGAAACAGACAAAATAGCGTACTGAACTGACCCGTAGCAGTCCGCTCAGTAAAAAAGAGGCATAAGAGAAATAAATCCAAATACACCAAAAACAGAACACAAGAATAATCTGGTTCACGCGGCAAGCTTTTTAAGCCGATTCTCCCCTTCCGACAATTGCAAGGACGCCCCGATTATTGTGATGGCTCTAAAGATAAAGACAATAAAACAAATATTCATTTTTTTCTCCGTTAAAACCAGTCCACGAACGATCACCAATGCCTCCTCCTCGGGCCGCCATGTTTATTTACTCTGTAATCACGTTTTATCCCGTGAGGTTTAGCGGTATTTTCCCGTCGGAGCTTGGGATGTTTGTGAGTACAATCGGTTCGCCTGTGGTGTCTCGTCATCGCCGTGTGGCCGCACACAAGACACTGCGGGACCAAAACTGTTGTAGCCACTATTTTGTGTGATCTCTCGAGGTTTGGAAATCGCACGACCATTTTAAACCCGGCCTTAAGAAACTAAACACAAACTAATAAACTAACCTTCCTAACAATAATGAACACAAAGAAATTAACTGAGGGGCTGTTTACGCGACAACGTTTTTCTCTGCGATTCGGCCTCTCGTTTACACGACAATGGGAAACGATGACGTCACTGCCAGCCGCCTACGGCCATGTTGGACTTGCGCATTCCGTCTTTCTACAGAAAAACAACAATGGCGGATCACGGTATGCTGTTATTGCTGATGCAGCTTCTGAATTTATTTGGTTTCTGTAAGCAAAACTTAGAGATCATCAGGCTTCTATGTGATCGCCAACGGAAACGCATAGAGTATATGCGATAGATAATCAATACGCTTTTATTTAAGCGGAGGAGAACTACAAGAAGACCGCCATTGTTGGTCATCATGAAACATTTATTTTCCGGGTTGTGTGAGGGGGAAACCTTGGAACACTGCATACACGGGGCACAATGCCATCTAAAGGCCGGGCGTATGTACATCGTTTTCCATCGCGCGCCCTGTCTTGTAAACGCAGTGCGTTTTCACCCGCGTATTCAAACAAAAACGGCAACGTGTAAACAGCCCCGGAATCTGACAAGACCGACAGGACAAAAAAGAACAGCAAGGATATAATCATAACACAATTGAAACACCCAAAAATCGTGACTGTTAGAGATGTTGGATAGGACCACAAGCAAGACCAAAATATATCTGAAAGGAAGTATAGCATCAAGTCTCGATACGCTGAAAGTAACTAATGTTCGCCATCACCTTCTGAATAATGATTGATTTCCCTCTTTGAAGCTGCTGATTAATGGCTTTGTTTCAGCTCTGCTCAGAAGCCATCAGTTACATTTAACTCTAATTAAACAGGTCATTAGGAAGACTCTTGCCTCTCTAAGCAGCTAAGATCCATTCAGTTTGAAATGTTGCAGGAAGCTTCTATTGTTTTGTTGTCTTTCGGCTCAGGATGCGGTTATGTTTGTGGAAATTAATTGGAAATAAGTGATAGTTTGGAGGGTTCCAGCCTGAAGGTTTAATCTCTGAAAGCCAGTCGTTTTCTCCTGTCAGTCATTCCTACGTTTTTTCCGTTGTATACGTCTCTGTGAAAGATACAAACAGCTCCAGCCTTTATTATTAGGCCAGTCCTTTTCCGCTGCGGGGGGGGGGGGGGGAGGGGAATAACATAGGATTAAAAGCACGGATGACCCGGACATGCTCACAGAACAAAACGGCGACTCCCCGGCAACCTTCTGCCATAATGAACAACACCTGATGCTGCGGCATCAACTCACCGTCCGGCTTTAATCCTGACAAATTGCCACCCCGGGACCTTGGCTAAATCCCTTTTTATCTGCCTCGCCTGCAAATTCTCCGGGGTGCAGAAGCTCCGAGACTCGCTCTGCAATCTATATCCTCCCCGGCAGGGCTCATTATCTTCAGTGAGTGTCGATGGGATGCAGAGAAGTGCTCGATCTCTCCTCTGCATGAGCAAGTAAGCGGCAGGAGGCATGTCGGAGCAGTTTTTTTTGGGGTAGCCTGGTTCACCTGAACAGCTTTTGCCTCTGCTTCAGGTTTGGAAGAGCTGCAGGGCTCTGATGGAGGAGCTTGTGTTGTCTCCTCACCAGACCGGCTCTCAAGACGATAAACCCATCAGCAGGGGATAAGGCATGTGGAAATATCAAAGCATATTATTGTGGTGACATGTGAGGACATTATCTGAAAGAGGGGCTATTGAGAGCTAGCTTTAAAGAGGGGAAATTGGGTTGCTCCACAGAGAAATGTCCATAAAGAGCTCACAAAGACGGTTTGAAGTCCTTTAATATCACAGAGGACTCGTTCTTGCTTCACAACCACTGAGTGTTCTCCCCTACGCTGGATGTTTGTGTGTGAAACCGAGAAGATACAGTGGGAATAACAATTGCGGCTCTGAAACCTCTGAGATGGGATCACAGCAGAGGTACGGCTCACTGCGGCGGACCAAGGTCCGGTCTCTCCGTTGATTCAAACACCAATAACTCCCAGTAGTCGTCTTCTGAATGGTTTCATCGCTCTCCTGGGTGATAGTGTTTCAGCTCTTTGAGATTTGCAGACGGTTGTTCCCACACAGCTTACTCTCATTTTAATCAGCGTACGGTCTGGACTTTGACTGGGCCGCTGCAACATTCGGATTAGTTTCTTTTTGAGCAGTTCTCTTGCTGCTGTTTTTGGAGCTCAGAACGTCTGACATCTGACTCTAGATGGCTTAGGAGTCGACTTAGTGACTTCAACGTTCCAAAGCCCATACCATCAACCCTCCATCACTGTACTTGAGAGTTTGTATGAGGTTTTTGTTTTGCTGCATTTCCTTTTTTTCTAAACCTCGTCGTTCATTTTGGCGAAGCAAACAGTTGAAACCAGACGTTTACATACAGAATGATTGCAATCTCTGTAAACAATGAGGGAAATCCCAGAGGATGATGTCATGCCTTTGGGAGCTTCTGATACGCTAACCGAGACATTTGAGTTCATTGGAGGCTCACTTGTTGATGTTTTTTTAAGGCCACACCTAAAACACGCCGCTTTCTGGTTCGACCCGATGGGAAAGTCAACAGAAATCAGCCTACATAATCAGGGAGAGAATCGTGGAGCTGCACCACGTCTGGTCCAGATGCTGGAAGGCGCCGCGTTCAACTGTTTAAACAATTATACAAAAGTATAGACATGATGGAAAATGTCCAACCATCCTACCGCTCAGTAAGGAGGCGGGTTCTGGTCCGAAATGTTCTAGTCGACCCCTAGAACAAAAGCCGACGAAAGCCTTATGAAGATGCTGCTGAAGATGGTGAGACAGCGTCAATATCCTCAGTGAATCGTGTCCTGTACCGACATGGGCTGAAAGGCTGCTCAGCGAGGAGGAAGCCATCACTCCAAAAGAAACTCCAGGTTGCAGTTTGCTAATCCACACGGAGACAAATACCTTAATGTCTGGAGATGCGTCCTGTGGTCTGATGAAACTGATGAACCATGCAGGAGGAAGTGGAAAGAAGATTATGTGGAAATATTGAAGCAACATCTAAAAGACATCAGCCAGGAGGTTAAAGCTCGGGTCCAAACGGGTCAGACAGACGGACGATGACCCTCAGCATCCAGCCAGAGTGGTTCCGGAGCGGCTGAAGGAGAACAAAGTCCATATTCTGGCGTGGGCGTCACAAAGACCTGATCTGAGACCATGTACACACGTAGCTCGGTTTTTTTTATAGAAAAACTCCGTCCTAACCACATAAGTGCGTCGTTAAGCACATTCATAGACATGCCAAACCTGTAGGGGGCAGTAGTTCCCCCAAAATCCTATCCACTCAGGGTAACTTTCTATTTTTCTGACTTCTACATAGAGCTTGTAAAAACAAGCAAGCAAAAAGCACTTGGACGATGATGATGCCCACACATCTCTGAGGGCATAAATGCCGTTTGAGTGTAAACGCAGGTCGCACATGTGATGTCGGAGCATTTTTAGTCGCGGAAAGTGACGTTGCGGAGCTTAAAACTCCGGTTATTCCTGTCCACACGCAAACGCTTAAAGCGGAGAAAACGCGAATGTTCACTTTGGCGGGATTTTGTTTTTTAGAAAGATTCATTTTCGGTGCCGTAAATCTGCGGGGGGTTTTTTTGTGTGGACGACTGGCCAAACCGTAGAAAAATATCTTCGTTTTGTGAGATACCCGCCTACATGTGGCGACAAGGCATCGGCCCCATAGAAGATCTGGGTGCAGATCTGAAAAGGCCTGGGATCAAGGCAACCTACAAACCTGACCCAGTTTCAACCGGTTCTGTCTGGAGGAATGGGCCAGAACTCCAGCAAACTACTGTGAGAAGCTTGTGGAAGAAAACCCAGAACGTTTGAGCTCAAAGGCAACGCTGCCAAATGTTTAGAAACGTCTGATGTTGAAGACATTAGTAACTAAATCTGACATTCTGGCATTTAGCAAAAAATAATAATTTAGGTCATTCTAACTGACCTGAAACAAGAGAAGTTTGGTCTGGACAGTGAGGACTAAACGTGTATGCAGACTTCTGGTTTCAACTGCATTACTTCAGTCTCAACAATCCAGAGGACATAGTTCCAGAAGACTGTTCAATCCATTTCTGATTCTCCTGTCATGAACTTAGAGTTTGAGGTGGATCCCTCATGACATTTAGTTGTTTATTGGTTCTATACATGGATGATTGACCTATTGTGTCGGAGACTGCCTCAGGTTTCTGCTGAAGATGTAAATTAGCCCCCCCCCCCCAAGCTCCAGTTTCCGTCTGCGGTGAGTCCTGATAGACTCATCAGAGGAGGACGGGAGTCGGAGCTTCATGCCAATCAGTTTATCGACCCGGTTCGTGTTTTCAAGCAGCCACAGGGGTCGGCGTCGACATCCGTCCCCTGTGAAACACTCCTGTGTTTGGGTGATAGCCAGACACGCGCTCAGCCTCGGAGCTGTCGCTCGCGCGGAGAGAGATAAACAGGGGGAGAGTGATGGTGTGAAAACAGCTGACGGAGAACATGACAGCCGTTCGTCAAAATCCGAGCTGCATCAGCAGGTGGTCCTGGATTCAGAGGGTTTCCTCCTCCGTACTCCGGGGAGCTTCAGTGATGGGCGAGAGTTCTTTTAATGTTCACATTCAACCCAATTTTACAGCTCAGCTGACAACGGTTTGTTCTTCCAGAGACTATGCAGCTGTTTCTGGATGATTTCTGCTCTCTGCACTGTTGCTGTGCTGCACCTTCCATCGGAAAATTATACATTCTTAACTGGTTTAAAGGAATCTAGATCAGTGGTCCCCAACCTTTTTTTCGCCACGGCCCGGTACCGGTCCGCGGCCCTGGATTGGGGACCACTGATCTAGATGATTAAACAAGTAAATATGATTATAAATGCATCCATCCATCCTCCATTCATTCATTCTTCATCCATTCATCATCCGTCCATCAATTCATTCTTCATCCATCCATCCTTTATCCAAACAACCTTCATCCATCCATTCATCCTTCATCCATCCATTCATTCATTCTTCATCCATCCACCCATCCATTCATTCTTTATCCATCTATTTATCCTTCATTCATCCATCCATCCATTCAATCGTCATCATCCATTCATTCTTCATCCATCTATCTATTTATTCTTCATCCATCCATCCATCTATTCATTCTTCATCCATCAATCCATTCATTTATCATCCATCCATCTATTCATCCTTTAATCATCGACTGGGATGATGCTCCCAGTAACTGAACATCCACTGTGTCCTGTTATCAACTTTTTACTTTCTGTAACATAGAAAGTTCTCTTATATCAGATCTTCTGTTCCTTCGGTGTTTCTGCTCTGTCTTCTCAAACCCCCAGACGGTCGTGGCAGATGGCCGCTCCTACTGAGCCTGGTTCTGTTGGAGGTTTCTTCCTGTTAAAGGGGAGTTTTTCCTCTCCACTGTCGCTACATGCTTGCTCAGTATGAGGGATTGCTGAAGGATTGCTGTGGTTGGAAAGTCTGCCCAACCTCACGCCAATGACTGACGCAATCTGCTGGGATTCCTTAAATAGGAAACTTTTTAACTGATTGGAATGTTTGTATTAATGTATTGAAATGACTTCTTGTTAAGTGCCTTGAGATGACATCTGTTGTGAATCGGCGCTATATAAATAAACTGAATTGAATTAATGAATCCATCCATCCATCCATCAATTCTTCGTCCATCCATTCATCCATCCATTCATTTTCCATCCATCTATCTATTCATTCGTCATACATCCATCTATTCATTCTTCATCCATCCATCTACTCATCCTTTAATCAAAGTATAAGGAATCCATCCATCCATTCATTTTTCATCATTCCTTCCATTCATTCTTCATCCATCCATTCATTTTCCATCCATCTATCTATTCATTCTTCATACATCCATCTATTCATTCTTCATCCATCCATCCATCTATTAATTCTTATAATAATAATAATAATAAAATTTTTTATTTAAAAGCGCCTTTCAGGACACCCAAGGACACTGTACTAATCAGAAAGCACATTAAAAATACAAAATACAGATAAAACATCAGAACAGGTAGCCGTTAAAACAAGGTTACAACGAGACGAGGTAAGTGCCTGACTAACTGATGTAAGATAAACGGAACAGATGAGTTTTGAGTCTGGATTTGAACAGCGTGAGAGAGTCTATGGCACGGAGGTCAGGGGGGAGAGAATTCCAGAGCTGGGGGGCAGAGCGGCTGGATGCTCTGTGGCCCAAGGTCACAAGTTTACCGGGTGGAACAGAGAGCTGTAGAGTAGAGGAGGAGCAGAGTGTGCAACATGAAGAAGGTCAGAGATGTAGGAATGGGCCAGGCTATGAAGTGCTTTAAATGTAATGAGGAGTATTTTAAAGTTGATTCTTTGTATTATGGGAAGCCAGTGAAGTTGTTGCAAAGTAGGGGTGATATGGTGAAAGGTCGGAGTCTGGGTTATGATCCGTGCTGCAGAGTTATGGAGGAGCTGCAGTTTCTGGAGGGATTTATTGGGAAGGCCGAAGAGAAGTGAGTTGCAGTAGTCAATCCGGGAGGTGACGGGGCTTTGCACGAGGATAGCAGTGGTGTGGGGGGTGAGTGAGGGACGGAGACGAGAGATATTGCGTAAGTGGAAGTATGCAGATCGAGTGATGCTGTTGATGTGTGACAGGAAAGATAATGTACTGTCGAGGAGGACGCCCAGGTTCTTGACTTGAGGGGAAGGAGAAACAGATGAGTTATTAAAGACTATTGAAGAGAACTTGGATTTGGAGAGAATTGAGGGGGTACCTATGAGAAGGACTTCTGTTTTAGAACTGTTAAGTTTGAGAAGATTGGCGGAGAACCAGGAATTCTTCATCCATCCATCTATTCATTCTTCATCCATCCATCCATTCATTCTTCATCCATCCATCCATTCATCCTTCATCCATCCATCCATTCATTCTTCATCCATCCATCCATTCATCCTTCATCCATCCATCCATTCATTCTTCATCCATCCATCCATTCATCCTTCATCCACCCATCCATTCTTCATTCATTCATCCATCTATTCATTCATTCTTCATCCATTCATTCTTCATCCATCCATCCTTCATCCATCCATCCATTCTTCATTCATTCATCCATCAATCTATTCATTCTTCATCCATCCATCCATTCTTCATCCATCCATCCATCCATCCATCCATCTATTCATTCTTCATCCATCCATCTATTCATTCTTCATCCATCCATTCATTCTTCATCCATCCATCCATTCATTCTTCATCCATCCATCCATTCTTCATTCATTCATCCATCAATCTATTCATTCTTCATCCATCCATCCATTCTTCATCCATCCATCCATCCATCTATTCATTCTTCATCCATCCATCTATTCATTCTTCATCCATCCATTCATTCTTCATCCATCCATCCATTCATTCTTCATCCATCCATTCATTCATCCATGCATCCATTCATTCTTCATCCATCCATCCATCCATTCTTCATTCGTTCATCCATCTATTCATTCATTCTTCATCCATCCATCCATCCATCTATTCATTCTTCATTCATCCATCCATTCATTCTTAATTCATCCATCCATTCATTCTTCATTCATCCATCCATTCATTCTTCATCCATCCATCCATCTTTTCATTCATTCATCCATCAATCCATTCATTCTTCATCCATCCATCCATTCTTCATCCATCCATCCATCCATTCTTCATCCATCCATCTATTCATTCTTCATCCATCCATCCATTCATTCTTCATCCATCCATTCATTCTTCATCCATCCATCCATCCATCCATCCATTCATTCTTCATTCATCCATCCATTCATTCTTCATCCATCCATCCATCCATCCATTTATTCTTCATCCATCCATCCATCCATTTATTCTTCATCCATCCATCCATCCATCCATCCATCCATCCATCCATCCATCCATTTATTCTTCATCCATCCATTCATTCTTCATCCATCCATCCATTCATTCATTCTTCATCCATCCATTCATTCATTCTTCATCCATCCATTCATCCATTCTTCATCCATCTATCCATTCTTCATCCATCTATCCATTCTTCATCCATCTATCCATCCATCCATCCATCCATTCATTCATTCTTCATCCATCCATTCATTCATTCTTCATCCATCCATCCATCCATCCATCCATCCATCCATCCATCCATCCATTCTTCATCCATCCATTCTTCATCCATCCATTCTTCATCCATCCATTCATTCATTCATTCATTCTTCATCCATCCATCCATTCATTCTTCATCCATCCATTCATTCTTCATTCTTCATCCATCCATCCATCCATCCATTCTTCATCCATCCATTCTTCATCCATCAATCCATCCATTCTTCATCCATCCATCCATCCATTCTTCATCCATCCATCCATTCTTCATCCATCCATTCTTCATCCATCCATCCATTCATTCTTCATCCATCCATTCATTCATTCTTCATCCATCCATCCATCCATCCATTCTCCATCCATCCATTCTCCATCCATCCATCCATTCTTCATCCATGCATCCATCCATTCATTCTTCATCCATTCATTCTTCATCCATCCATTCTTCATCCATCCATCCATCCATTCTTCATCCATGCATCCATCCATTCATTCTTCATCCATTCATTCTTCATCCATCATCCAACCATTAATTCTTCATTCATTCATCCATCCTTCCATTTATTTATTCATCCTTCATCCATCCATCCATCCATCCATTCATTCTTTAGCCATCTATTCATCCATCCATCCAATCAACCAATTAAACAACTAACCCACGCGCGCGTTCATCTATCTATTCACCAATCCTTCAGATCTCAGGAGCAGCAGTTCCAATGAATGCGTCTTTTCTCAGGGACGCTGTCCATCTCCTTCAGGGGTTTCCAAGGCATTCCCAGGTCAGAACAGATACATGGCCCCTGTAGTAAAATCTGGATCTGCCCTGGTATCTGTGCCGAGCAGGTCATGCCAGGATCACCTTTTAAAGTGAGGTGTACAAGAGGCATTGTGATCAGATGCCCGAACCTCTTTGGAGGCAAAAGAGCAAATGCTCTAATTCAGGTTCCCCCATGAGCTGACTGAGCTCTTCATCCTATCTATGAGCAGACCTCAGCCACCGTAGAGAAGAAGCTAATTTCCTTCTCTTGCATACTAAATCTCCTTCTTTTGTTCTCGACCCATGCCTCTTTAGCCTGTGGGGTTGGGGTGTAGATGAGCCAAAAAAATAACTGAAACAGAGCATTGACTTTTTGTGTTGGCAAATGTTCATTTAATCTGTCTAATAAATCTAATATAACAGCAAAATACGATTTTTCATGGATAAAAGCCAAATAAATAAAATAATTTACTGTATTGATTGGAGATCAAGCCTACATACATGTTTTGTTGAGAAACAAAGCTGTGGTGATTATAGTAACCTACATGCAAGTGCAAAACATTTAATATGTTTTTGTTGGTGCAAACTATTACATTTTCAGTCCGAAGTCTGACAGTTTAATAATCAGTGTGTTTCCAGTTGTCAGAGAAGCGTTGGTTTATTTCTATAGATTTCTTTTGATCAATTTCCTCTGCACATGACTCTCTGAAAGAGCCACTGCTTCTGTGTGAAATTACAATTGATTTAAAAAGGAAGTCGGAGAGGTGGAAAATAACGACGGTCGCAAAGAAGATGCAAACAGAGGGAGGAAAATTATGAAAAAGACAACGTTAAAGATCGAAGGAAGCTTCAGAGACGGAGGGAGATGACTGAATAGGTCAGGGAGCCCATAATCTAGAACAACATACCATAAAACGATTCAACGAGACCTCACAGTGAAAGGAGGACAGTCAGGGAGATAAAAGAAACCGCTTGAAATGGTTAAAAAACAAAGAAAAGGATAAAGAAACTAAATCACAATTCTGAGATAAAAGATCAACAATATTTTATCATCCATCTATCGATCTATCATCCTTTCATCTGTCCATCAAACCTTCATTCTATATCAGACCTTTTGTCCATGTG
This sequence comes from Valencia hispanica, assembly GCA_963556495.2. Lineage (NCBI taxonomy): Eukaryota > Metazoa > Chordata > Actinopteri > Cyprinodontiformes > Valenciidae > Valencia > Valencia hispanica. The sequence goes on along the minus strand of OY747716.1, from coordinate 45,876,730 downwards.
TTTATACATTGATCTATTCACTCCGTTATGCATTCATCATTAACTGATGAATCCGTAATTATATTTCCTTTTACCAGTCCATTTTTTTATTTGGACATTTACGAAGCTTGGGTAGAAAACTGAGATTAATATTTTATCTCTCTGCTGTTTTTAGGTACATGAAGCCTGTGTAAAGGATTTCTTCTTCTTAACCTAAATTGTGATTACTGATCCTGTGGCTGTCTCTAACGAGGATGCTGATCGCTGGTGCGACACTTAAATGTTCAGTCATTGGACTCAATTCTGCTTAAGCCTAGTTTATCGAATCAAACTTTTGTTTATAAAGCGCTTTTCATACAAAATAACAGCTCAAAGTGCTTTATAGATTAAAATAACCCCACATAAACCACCACCCCCAAATAAAAACTTGATCACAGTTATACCCCCCTCCTCCCAACCCATCTCCCATGCAGGCACACACTTAAAAGCAACAGTAAACAAGGACATTCGGCCGAGTACATATGAGCCAGGTTAGGAAACCCCATCAAAGGAGTCATCTGCACCGGCAGCAGCACATTAGCTTCAGCAGCCAAGGCACCAACACAGGGCGCCTAGTGGAGGGAAGGCCAAGACCCCCACCTCCACCCAAGCTCCACCTGGAGAGCACCCAGGCAGCAACAGCTGACCACCGCTCCCGAGGCAGAGGAAGGAAGATTAAAATAACAGGTTAAAATATTAAAATAAAGTGTAGATAAATATGAGAGTAAATGGTAAAACAGAGATAAAATTTTAACACTGATAGAATTTAGAATTATTTAGTGTAAAACATTGATAAAATTGAATCAAGTAAAACATGGAGAGCAATTAAGCAGATATTAATAAATAATAATCAGTTAAAAGCTAGGCTAAAAAGGTGAGTCTTGAGCCTGCTCTAAAAAACATGAATGTTCTCTGCACCCCTGCGCTCCTCTGGCAGCCTGCCAGAGGAGCGCAGAGACCGCAAAGGTTCATAAGGTAAAAGCAGTTCAGAGAGATAAGAAGGCCCAAGACCATTAAGACACTTAAAAACCATTAAAAGAACCTTAAAATCGATCCGGAAACGTATGGGGAGCCAATGCAATGAATTTAAGACCAGTGTAATGCGCTCCCGCCTCCTGGTCTTCATCAGGACACGTGCTGCTGAATTTTGTAGAAGTTGTAAACCTGATATACTCTTTTTGGGAAGACCAGAAAGCAGGGCATTACAGTAAACAATCTGGTGAACAAAATGGTGATTAAAAGCATGCATCAGTGTCTCCGTGTAGGCCCGAGAGAGAATGGGATGGACTCTGGCAATGTTCTTTAGATGATAAAAACCTATTTTAGTAATATTTTTGTATATATATGTGAGGGATAAAAGTCAGCTCAGAATCAAAAATCACGCCCAGGGTCTTCACTTGTAAAGAAGGATTAAAAGACCGAGATTGTAGTTTTGGAAAAAGTTGGGGGGGCCGGTGTGTCGGTCGGCCGATGCACTGGGCCGATATCTTCCTTTGGTTGGTTGGGGCACCTCTTTTAGAGGTGCCAGGTTTGGGATTGTTGGGTGGTGCCTGCTCGGTGGCTCGGCGGGATGTGGATCCGGCGTCTCTGCTCGTTTGATCACCTGTTCTGTGCGCACCGTGCGTGGCCGGTTCATTGGCGGGTTGGACCGGCCCTGGCCCTCGTTGGATGCCTGGTCTCGGCGCCCTGTGTTGCACGGGATCAGGACCCGGGAGCTGGTACAACTTGGCGTCCAGATGCTGGCTGAGCCCGGCCTGGGGATGCTGTCCGTCCCTTGCGGCTATTGGTGGGGCGCTGGGATGTTGGCGGTGGGGATTGGCACAGGGTGGAGGCGGCGCGTGGCGGCCGGCCGCGGCCCCTGCAGTGCCGGGGGCCCCTCGTCGGCCGGTCCCTTGTCGGGTCCCTGCTGGGGGGGGGGGGTGCCCCGGCTCCCACGGTCCGTTGCCGGCGGGGCCCGTGGGCTCGTCACTGCTGCACCCCGGGCCCCTGCATAGTGGCCGCAGGATGTTCCCCTGGGGTTCTCCTTTTCTCCTCTCTTGGGGGATGTGGTCGGCCCCGCCCGGGTCCGCCTGGGGCTCTGGCGGTCCTTTGGACTTCTTTGCTCCGATCTCCTTCATGTCTGCATCGATTCCTGGGAGACGGATTGATGTCTTCTCACACCAACTATCGAACACTCTTATGGAGAAACCTTAAATGCACCAGCCTGCTAACACACACACATAGATGTGGGGTCTCTGGTCTTTACAGATATATTCTTCGGCTGATGTTATCATTACTAGAGCTTGATTAATCGGTACCATGAGTTTTTCTGTGACATTGTTGTTGTATTTTTATATCTATTTTTGTGTGATGTGGTTGTGTAATTCTTAGTTCACAATGTTTGGTTGGTTTTTCCCCCTCTCTCCGCTGTCCTGTGGGTATGGAGGCAGACTTCAATGTTTTCCTGTGGTTTCTTTGTTCCCCTTCCTCTCTTGTATTTTCAACTCACCCTCTCTCTTGACTTTTTGTTTCCTACCTCTCTTCTTCATCTTCCTTCTTTCTTCTCCTTAATTTTCCGTCTCCGTGTCCATCACATCAGGAAATAAAAACCCCAACAATTCATAATAAAGATTTTCACACATAAATCAAGTGGAGGACTATAGCAAAAGCTGTACTGCTCCGCTTGTGAAAGTAAATCTGTTGGGCTTCTACTTGGTACTCAGACACCAACTCTGAGCTCCACACTGCCAAACAGGACACGTTAAAAGAAAGATAAAAAAAAAAAAGCGTTTTTTATACAAGAATTGCATCACATAGTGGTTTAAAGATTAAAATGACCCCAAATAAACTACATTCCCATCCCTCCCCCACATATTTGTAAGCATGCTCACAGTTAAACCTCCCCCCAACCCAACTCCCATGCACACACAGTTAAAAGCAAAAGTAAAAAAGGACATTGGGCCGAGTGCAGATGAACCATGCAAGGAAACGCATGTAAACATACAAACACAGTGGTCTGTTTTGTTGTTCTCTACACTTCCTGGTGTTCAAAATCGCTGAAAAGACCAGATTAGATAAACTGGCCTTGCAATATGAAGCATCTAGTGCCCAAAAGCTGCACTGACTACTAATTACATCGACTATAGAGCACCGCTCTGGTGAAATGATGTGGAGCTGATGTTGGGCTGACCAATCACAAATATGTGCTCTCCGTTGCATTCGACGGATAGTTAAAATATTTGGGCTCTACTCCATGCATCTTTGCGTGACTGACGGCGAGCCCTTTGACGGATGATGGCGCTGGGAAGAAGTTTAAACTAGGCTTTAATATTACCAGGCAACGGCACACAGTTCCATCAGCCCACATCCATGTTGTGGTACTTGACCATCCTTGAATCCCTTCATGTCATTCAGAGTAATATATTTCTGCCTAATTGGTATTTTAGGTCTTGCATTAATAGAAAATACCAGGATCACAGTTAACGGCAGGAACGTCAGCGAAAGTGATCCCACATTATTTAAATATAACTTACAGCAGAGAGGAAATTAATGCATGAAGGTTAAAGTGGTCATTGAATTATACAGAAGCTGTCAAGCGCTTCTTACCACTTTGTGGCTTTGGGACTACAATATAAGATGAGTATACTGAACATATGTAGACATTGTTTTGCTGGCAGGTTTTTTGCCTTTTTAAAGCTCTATTCTCTGAAAGTGCTTACTTGTACCTGTATTTTGTTTTGTTGAATCAGCTTAACATTTATTTGGGTGTGTGAGCTCCAGTGCTGTTTTTGTGTCGTCTTTTTAGTTCATACTTTAAACTGAGTAGGTTGGGTTTAGATTCCTCTCACTAAACATTTCTGCTCAAGTACAGTTTTCTTGTCTTAAGACTTTCCATTAAACGGCTTTATTGTTCTTATTTTAAAAGAAAAATACATATATTCTTTCATTGTAAAATTAAAATTTCAATCAAATTCTGTTTCTTTGCATTGCACCAGTTGCTACCAGACAAACAAGTCCAAACCATATTTAATGGTTTAGAATCCAATTGTATCTAAATTAAGTTCAAATCAATCCAGTTAATTCCTAAATGGTCCAATCATGTTGTCAGATTTAGATCGAAGCACATAACTGCAAAATGTAATCCCAATTTTTGTGATTAATCACTCACCAAATAATGATATTGCTCAATTTCATGAAACACTATGTAAACACTCTGTTTGCGCTGATAAAGATTCACTCACTTCAGGATGTCAAATGCTTGAAACTGAAAGTGAATCTGTTGGCATGACCTACTTTCTGATTATTTTGCCGAATAATTATTAGCCCTCTTTAGCACTAACAAAGCTTTGAATCCCAGATAGTCATTTGATCCTTAAACTATTGTAAACTATTGTTGTTATTTCACTAATACCTGTTGATAGATTTTACAGCATACAGTATTAAAATGACTTTGCTGCCCTCTAGTGATAGTATTGTGATATCGAAAGTTGTACTTATAGTACTGTAACAAAAGGACAGCTGTGATTGCACAGAAACATGTTTGTGGGCAAAAGCAGTACAAACAACATAATTTGCAATTGGTAAACTAAACAATTTTAGTTACTGTTATGCCCAATCATCCATATCATTTCATATCGCAACGTACCTACATTTTATTCTATTGTTAGTGCTTTATAAATAATAATAATGGCTTGCATTTATATAGCGCTTTTCGAGACCCTCAAAGCTTTACAACTGCCTAATTCATTCACTCTCACATTCACACCATGGTGGAAGCAAGCTATGATTGTAGCCGCAGGGCAGACTGACAGAAGCGAGGCTGCCATATCGCGCCATCGGTCCCTCTGGCCAACATCAGTAGGGGGGTGAAGTAGGTGAAGTGTCTTGCCCAAGGACACAACGACATGTTGGAAACGAACCCACGATTGGGTCACAGGCCGACAACTCGACCACTGTACTGCAGTTCAAATTAACAATCTCTACTCGGCTTAGCATCTTAGCAAAAATACACAGTTTTGTACAATTATAAGTACATTGAGCAGTAAGAGTTGAATGCAAATAATTTAAAAAATCCCTGTGGTGTTATGACAAAAGTAACACACCCAGTCCTGACGCAGTTCAACACTGGAAATTAGCCACACTTGATCCCGATAAACATGCATTATTCAAACTCCGATAGCATCAAAAGTGACTCATAATTCAAAAACATAACAGCCCTTGATACTTGATGATCCACTAGGCCTGCATAACATGTTTTCAGCCTTAAGAAGGCAAGACGCCTGCATCGAAAAATTGACTTTGTCACAATCCTCCACCATGATTAAAGCATGTAGTGAAAGTGGAAACCAGTGCTTCCCTTTTAAAAAGAACCGGGTTCAGTATGAGCCTTCTCATGCAATTGGTTGGTCTTTGGTAGGACAGGAAGGAGTCACAGAAAACAAACACAAGAACAGGTTTACGAGGTCTTTCTTTGGGATGAAAACAAAATGAGTAATTGCAAAAGCTTCTTCACTGCCTTTGCAAAGAAAAAAAAGACAAACCTTTACAAAAATATAGAATCACAGAAAGAAGTGAATGTTCTGTGAAAATTAAACCAGCAAGAGAACAGCAGCGGTTAATGGCCCTTTCAAGAAAAGAAACACAGGAGTGCCAGGGCAGGCATACCTTCTATGGGGGAAAAAACGGGGGGAGCACTAAGGTAATGGTGGCAATGTAGTGGGGGAAAAAAGAGGAGTGAGGAAAAGTAGTCAGTATGTTCTTCAGCAGCCAAAAAATGTAGGGGTTTTGTTTTTTGCTTTTTTAAAAAAAATCTTGTATTTTGTCTGTAGCTCCGATATTGTGTACCTCTGTGACTGTGTGCAACAACAAACCCTACCCCACCGTGTAGCTCCTGTTTAAAAGTCACAAGCCGTGCAGAGGTCGCCCTGCAATTTTTTGTTGTCTGTCATTTTGACTGATTCTATTTTTTTTTACCCGTCAATTTTTAAAAGGATAATAATTGACTGATTCAGTTGTATTTCATTTTCATTCACTTTAATTGCTGTTCAACCTAAACAATCTGAACAGAGAATCCACATCGAGCAGATTAATGGGCTACATGTATTAATTATGAACATTTCCCCGCCTGTGCGTAGTGGAGGCTGAATCCGCGCTCTGTTGCCACACTGGAGACTGGGAAGTTTTGAAATCCGGTAACATTTCTTTAATTCAACTGATCAGAATTCGGCAAGACTCTCTCAATGGCAGCTTCTCTGATAGGAAATCCCAGCATTCATCAGTGGATTGGTTAAGCTGCTGCGATCCGTCACCGCCGGTCACAGATGCGCTCCATGCCTCCGTAACGCCTCCGTGCACTGTGAGCTCCCGGATGGCGAGATAGATTGGGTTTTGTGTCTGTGTCTGATATGATGCTCGGATGCTCTCACGGGAATCTTGCTTTGTATGATTAGTTACATGAACTGTGTGTGTAAAGTTGAAGATGTCTGTACGTCTGCACCAAGTGGTCACGGGTGTGAATTGCAATCGGTCAAAACAACCGATGGCCTTCATATTTTTCTGTCACCGTAAAAATTTTAAAAAACGGTTTATTATGTAAAATATTCATTTAATGCAACCGCCTGATGCAGTGTCTATATAATCTGATCTTGGGGGCTGGATAAGATTGGAATATAGGCCAGCTGTTGCTTTAGGTAAAACATCTCAATCTTCTCCATATTTCAAGTAAACTCTCCCCTGCAGCTCCTGGTATGTAGGGTTAAATGTGATAAATAGACAAAACTAATCTAAACTACAGACTATGAACACAACTCTAAGTAATCAGAAACTAATATTTTAAATAAATATGGGATCACCTCTTTTTCTGATTTACAAAAATCAGCATTTATCATGTGTAAATCATTTACCAGAAGGTGTGTCAAACCTTGACTGCAGAAAATACTTTGGCCATAACTTACCCAGGCATCCGTTGTTTTTCTCCCTCAACAGAAATCAAGTGTTCTCTCCTTTTGGGATTGATTGTTTTTATGACTGGATCAGCTCCTTGGACCAGATTCTTTACAGTTTTGGTGAGTTACTTTGGATTCTGTTGGATAAATATATATTGTCAACCAAAAGGATTTTAGCTGGGGTTTTTTCATGATTATTATGATTATCAATATGTTCTGAACTAAAAAAGTAAATATTACAAATATTTTGGAGAAAGCTATAGCAAATACCTAGAAAGTTGAGTGGAAGGATAAAGTGTGACAGGAGAAGTTGCACCAGGCGGCCTTGAGAGGATTGTGAACCACAAACCCGTGTTAATAATTTACTGCTGTATTGTTTCAGTAATTTGTACAAAAATAATGTAAATACAAATTAAGATACTTTTCAGAAGCTTCAAGAGGTGACACTGAAAGCTGACATTTATGTTTAAAATATACCTTTTTTATTGATCCTGTGTTATATTTTAGTTTTCTGAGTCGGTTGGTTTTGGGTTTCATCGTCATTAAGCCATAATCATCAAACATTTTATCCATGAATAAATCACCACTTCATTTTAATGTGGTGATGCAACAAAGCTAACTATTTACCAAAAAATTATTTTGATAACTTATCAAGATCACGAGATGAAACGTTTAGTTCGAAGAGAGAAATGAGAACTCCTTCTGTTACTTTCAGTTCCATCATTCAGGCTCTATAGCAGCAATCCGTTCTGACCTGGCACGTAGATTTACGCAACTAAATCGTCGTAAATAAACTCTAATCATCTCAAAACCTCCTCTGATGACCGTTTAAGCCAAATCAGGTTGAAGGAAATCATTTTAAAAAAAGGAAACTGCCTTTTTAATTTGAATGATATTCCTCGTGCAAGCTTTGCGTCAAACCGCCAGCGAACGCTTCAAGGTGCCAATAGGAACCTGGGTGACGTGAAAAAAGACTGCTTGTTGTTTTGCAACCTGTGCATTGCATGATTTATTATACTCCATGAATGCTGATATTTAAACTAACATTTTTTTTATTTTTAGTTGGTTTAAATTGATTACGGATGTTTTATGGTATTGATTTAGGTAGATGGTGTAATTTTGGCTGTAAGCTGCTTAAGTAAGGTTAATTTGCTTTGGAATAGGGGACAGATATTATAAGATTTTATCTTCTTTCTGCTCCCTTTTGCACATGGGAATTTAAATTATCTAAAGACGAAAATGAAATGTTTTGTGTTTTCACCATGGAGCAGGAAACAAATTTTGATGATGATGAAAAATGTGTCATGTGCCTCATCACCTGTGCCACCTCGGGTTCCTCCCCCCCCCCCGAACTGATAAACCAGCAGCGATGTGACAACCTCTGTCCCCCGGCAGTGTGCCTGATACTCCTGACAGACTCTTTGAAAGCCTTCGCTTGCAGCTCTGTCGCGAGTGTGATGTATGCGTGCTTCAAGGTGGAGGTTAAACAGAAGCCAGTACACGCGATGCATATCCGATAAGGGTGTGCTTTATTTATTTACCTCGACCTGGAACGGTTACCCGCTGAGCTTATTTTGGGGAAAGGCACACTCTCTGGTTGTCCTGCTGTACAGCTTGCTGATGTGAAAATATTTCTCACACTCAAGTCACAGGCAGAGAGGTCGGGATGCATCCACTGCCTTCGCTAAAAAAAAAAAGAACAGGTTCGTTGAGGACTTTAAGTTTTCCCAGCGTGACGTGCTGAACTGTTGGAAGGGGCGCCGCCTCAGAGTTTAAATAATCCTCATTTCCATAGTTATCCGTGAGCAGCGTTGCCACAGTCAAGCTTGATCAGAAGTGTCTGTGCTGTTTGAAGTTTGGGCCAAGCTGCTGTGTTCGCCTTTATCTCTCTCGTCCTAGATCTCTGTTTGGATCTGGAGATGGAGATCGAGCCTCCGGCTGAAGGACTTGCAGCGTTCGGTTTTTAGCGGCTTTGAAAACTGCAGATTGTCGGCGTAACAGCAGAGGAAAACTCGTTCTGCTCAGATGTTTTTGAACTTGGTGGGACTTCAATGACACTTGCTTAGAAATCTGTGATCAGCAAGTGAGCTTTAGTTGTGGTAATAGCTAGGGGTGTAACTGTACACAAAAATCCCGGTTTCTGTATGTTTTTGGTAAACTTTAATCAAGAAAAAAAATACAAATGTTTTTGTACTTTCATTAGCATTAAACAAAGAACCATTTTTCCTAATTTCCTTCTTCTCAGTTCCTAAAATTAATTATTTTTTTGTTTATTTTGTTATATGACTTAAGAAAGGTGAAAGTATAGAACAGACTGTAGATATGACTGGATTTTTGAACAAATATATATCATAGTACAAGCAGACATAGTCAGAGTAGAAAACAATATAACCACTTGAAAACAGCAGGTGTGTTTATTTAGAAATGTTTAAACAATACTTTGCATATATTTGAGAATAAAACATGCTTAAATCACTTTGAAGTTGTTTTGATCATTTGACAGCCTAGTTTCCTAGCTGCACTTGAATGCAGCTGTTGGGAAAGTCCCTTCTCATCAACGGGGATTCCTCCAATTTGTGCTTTATCCAAAATAAGGAGTTTGGGCTGATTGGATGCTACTGGTAGCCATGTGGAAGTCAGCTGGTTTTTCTCTAGTATCAGTGATGTTTACATTCAGCATGACATTGTTTCAGGTGAGTCATTCAGTTCAGTGCAGAGCGTGTTATGGACCCAATTGCTGTTAAAAGATGCTTTCACTGACAAAGTTCTGGTTCTGTCCATCTTTCTTTTTTTACTGTAGCTTTAGCATTAGAAACCATTAATGTTCCCAAATAGCAGAGTTTAGTGATAGCTGGGAGTCCCTTCTGTTTCGTTTTGGTGTCACTTTTTAAAGTTGCGCTGTGGAAACGTTGCTCTGCGCTCTGAGTTCTTCACATAAACATTCTGCTTGTGTTAAAGTAGAAAACAGCTGCATTTGTTCGGTAACACGTGCGCACTGGACCGACAGGGCCATACGGAAGAATACGAACACATGTACCATTACACCCCTAGTATTAACCAAATAAACCACAGACTGTGTCACGCTGGCACTCTCACTTCTTACTGTTAGCTAAAGAATAACTTAGAAGAAACTGTTGTATGTTAGAAAAAGGTACCTCCTTAAATTGCCCATTTCAAGAAGATTGTTCCGCAATAAACATGCAAATACAAACACAACTTTTACCAATTAACAAGGAATTTAGGGCATTTTTTTATATATATTTGTACAGTATAAATGATAAAGATAAATAAAATTATTTATCCGGCCATTCTGTGTCTTCTTTTTATCTGAGATGGGGTCCTAACTGTTACATGTAGACATATAGTCTGCTTAATTGCTCTGCATGTTTTACTTAATACATTTGATCCGTGTTTTACTATTTAATCTTATCATATTTATCCACTGTTCATTTTTATATTCTAACCTGTTATTTTAATCTTCCATCCAGTGTTTCCTCTGAGGGAGCCCTCTGCCTCGGGAGCGGTGGTCGGCTGTAGCTGCCTGGGTGCTCTCCAGGTGGTGCTTGGGTGGAGGTGGGGGTCTCGGCCTTGCCTCCACTGGGTGCCCTGTGTCGGTGCCTCGGCTGCTGCTGTTGATCTGCTGCTGCCGGTGCAGATGGCTCCTTTAATGCCTTTCCTAACCTGGCTCATCTGTACTCTGCCCAATGTCCTTTTTATTGCTGTTCTTAAGTGTGTGCATGCATGAAGGTCTGGGGGGGTGGGGGTGGGGTCTGGTGCTTTTAATTATGTGGGGGAGGGATGGGAATGGGGTTTTATGTGGGGTAGTTTTAATCTGTAAAGCACTTTGAGATGCAATTTTGTATGAAAAGCGCTTTATAAATAAAGATTGATTGATTGGTGTGTGTCATATTATCAAATAGTGGTAGCTGCATGTTAATGAAGATTTATGCACTTAACCCCTTAGTATATCAAAAAGTAAGTAACTGTGCTTGAACCGTTTAGGAATAATAAAAAAAAAGAAGTTATTTAAAGCATTTGGTTTCCAAAAATGTGGAAAGCAATGGTAAATAACAATCTTCATCACTGAAAATACAGTTATATTACTAACAGGAGCCTAACAGTTGGAAGAGTGTTTTTTGTTTTTTTTTTGAAAGCCCCATATCTGGAAAACATCTTCTATTACCAAATATTGGATGTATCAAATGCGAAGGAAGAAAAACCTACAAAAGCGGCATCCTCCCAGGAGTTATTGTAGTATCCTGTCATGCTCTGGCAGAGGCAGATCAGTGGAGGCAGAGTTGACGGTGGAGGTGGAAGACGCATTCAGCGGCACTGCCAGTTTTGACACTCGTTGGCCTGTCTAGCTGGAAATTGCTCTAATGTGTGCCTGCAGTGGTCGGTTGCACAGGCCTCAATCTGCTGCTCCATCTGCGGTACTGACACACACTAACACAAGATGCGTCGCTGTGGCGGCGATGAGCAAAAAAGGTACCTGGGAATGCGGTAAAGCACAAGGTATTCAGCCTCATTACCGTAGATGCACACTGGCCAGGCGTGTGGGGTTTGTCCTGTACGACGCGCTTCAAGACGACATGACTCCATGTTTTTGTCCAGGGATTAAGAGAATAAGATTAGACATCGAGATGCAACCATAAACCTCAGAAATGTCTAGATTAATTTGACATATTCATGGTAAATCGTAAATGGACTGAACTTAAATAAAGCTATTCTAGTCATGCTGACCACTTAAAGCGCTTTACACTGAAGCCACATTCACCCATTCGCAGCGATACGTAGATCTGTAGTTGTAGCAATGGACTCAGATCTGAACCTCCAGGGTCACATAAAGGCAATAACAAGGTCAGCCTTCTGTCACCTGAAGAACATTTCTAGGATTAAAGGACACGTCATATAAAGTCATATTACTAACCATTATATATTTTTTAATTGTTAGTAATTGAAATTAAAGGCTTATCTTGATGCATTTGAATCTTTTAAACATGTTATGACACGTTATAATATTAATGGCTGACACCTTTGGTTTAGTTTGTCAATAAAGCTTAGGCTATGTGCATACTAGCCGGGTTTTAAAAAACCCCCAAATATCCTCACCACCTTGTTTTAAAAAAAAAAATCTCCGTCCACACCTAACCGCATAAAGTGTGTTGTTAAGCACATTCATAGACATGCCAATCCTGTAGGGGGCAGTAGTTCCCCCAAATCCTATCCACTCAGAGTGACTTTCTATGTTCTTACCTCTAACTTCTACATGAGCTTGTAAAAACCTAACAAACAAAAAGCGCTTGGACAATCGATGATGCCAACACGTCTCTGAGGGCATAAATGCTGTTTCTAAGTGTAAACACAGGTCGCACGAGTGATGTTGGAGCATTTTTGTCCCGGAAAGTGGCGTTGCGGAGCTGAAAACTCCGGTTATTTCTGTCCACACGCAAATACTTAAAACAAAAAAAAACACAAATCTCTGCTTTGGCCGGAGTTTTTAGAAATAATCGTTTTGTGTGATAAAAACAGGGTTTTCGTGTAAGTGAGAGGCCAAACTGCAGGGAAATATCTGCATTTTTCCTTTGTGTAAACGGGGCCTTATTCTAATACTTTCTGTCGGCTGGCCTATCTAACCCTGTTGTTTGTTTGTTTTTAAGCGTTTTTCGCTTCTGAGGACCGGGGGCAGAAACGAGGGGGACATTTTAAAAGACACAGGTGTTGTTAGCAGCGACCTGGGTAAGTTTCCTGTGTCTCTCTGTAACGGATTCGCAGCGAGAGGGGAGAGGGGAGTCCTGCTTAAGACAACTGATCGTAGTATTTCATTTGGTTTATTATTGCTACGTTTAGTGTTTTAGTGCGTTAAGGATCGGTTCAAAACGGGATGCAACCTTTACCTGAGTCACTGAAATATTTATCCGGAACAACTTCCTCCGCTGCTCCCTTGCTGTGACATCTGACCAACGTGAAGTTACGGCGATGGTTCGCTTAGGGATTATCAAAAAATGATTTTTCAGCTCAACTCAATTCATCCTTTGTGGTTTGAAAGGAGAGAGGAGTGGCTGACAGAGCTGCCTATCAGCGGTAATGATTTGTTTGGAGTAAGTAATAATTGTTGTATTAAGCTACCTGATAGGCTATAATGAAAAAATGAGAGAAATCGTTGTTTTTTTCTATCAAACTTTTTATATATTATATATTATATATTTTAGATATATATTGCTATCGAATTATCGCCCAGCCCTAGATGTGGTTGTGTAGTTCTTAGTTCACGATGTTTGGTTGGTTTTGTCGATGTTCCTTTTCCGTGTTTTGTTTTGTTTTTCCCCCTCTCTCTGCCGTCCTGTGGGTATGGAGGCAGACTTCAATGTCTTCCTATGTTTTCTTTGTTCCCCTTCCTCTCTTGTATTTTCAACTTTACCTCTCTCTTGACTTTTTGTTTCCTACCTCTCTTCTTCATCTTCTTTCTTCCCCTTTATTTTCCGTCTCCATGTCCATAACATCAGGAAATAAAACCCCCAGCAATTCATAATAAAGATTTTTCACACATATATATCACGTGGAGGACTATAGCAAAAGCTGTACTGCTCCGCTTGTGAAAGTAAATCTGTTGGGCTTCTACTTGGTACTCAGACACCAATTCTGAGCTCCACACTGCCAAACAGGACACGTTTATAAAAAACAAAAATAATAATAAAATAGGAAAGCTTTTTTAGAGGAGATTTTAAGTATTTGCAGACTTTAACTATTTGCGGGCGTCTGTGGTCCCTGACCCCCACAAATACCGGGGGTCCACCGCATTACCTAACCGTAACACCAACCCTAACCATTACCAGAATATTCCTGATGTTAGGCAAAACTTTATTCACACTGTGCCTTTAAACTTAACCCCTAACCATAAAAAATGAGGTCCGCTCCATTAGGACCAGGCTTTGGTCTCCGTAGGTCCAATCATGTTTGTTAAATGTCTTGGAAAAGGTCCTAAAAAGGCAACAGAAACAAGTAAATGCACATACTTACACACTCTTAGGTTGCTTCTACACTAACACGGCTAAGGCCATACAGGGCATAGCCCACCTAACCTTATACATGTCCCCACACACGCAAAGCATTGTTTACGACCCCCTTCTCCCCTCCACCCGCTGGTGCAACCACGACCTAGTAGGCATGCGCGAAAAAAGGCAGACGCACATATATGACATCACAGTCACCTGTGATCTGGAAGTACATCCTCCCTACCATAGACGTATATAAAGAATAGACACCGCATTGACCACTACTGCCTATTGGCGCTGATGAGCCGTGGGGCCGGTATCTTGGGCCGGTATCTCCCGCTCCACTTTGTAATCTGTTTGGCAAACGCAATGAAGCGTCAGCGCATTTATTAAATCATAACTCGCTAAATACTAAACTGATTTTAACTGTATATATCTTCCCATTTTATTCATATTATCCTATTTACTTCGATTAGATTTCTTAGAACCTGTCTTAAAAATAAAAAAAGAAGGCATTTCTGTTGGTGACGCAAAGCTGCTAAAATGATCAGTAAGCTTGTTTGCAATCTATTCAACGGTCGGATGGGTGAATAAGAAAGATTTTATACGTTAGCTAGCTAAGATTTCGCTGGTGGACATAAATACAGTACAGTAATATTATATTTACAAAATGCAAACAATAAAAATGTTCAATCTTACTTGTGAAAAGTTATCCCCCGAGCCCTAATCTCAACAGTCCACTGATTTGAACACGAGTACGCCACACAGTATTCAGGCATTTTGTAATAGCTGCTGCTGTTTTGGTGGAAGTCTGCGGATGGGAATACCGGCCCAAAATGGCGGCCGCATTTCTTGCCTCAGAGCAGCCAGTGCGGGGTCTATTCTTTATATATGTCTATCCTTCCTACAGTTACCCGGCAGATGTAAACATTGTAGAAGAAGCCAAGAAGCTCATTTCTGATCTGCGACTTATGGGCAAAGTCACCGAAAATGGCTGTTCACAAGAAGAGAGATTTCTTTTGTTTACCTCTGAGTGGTCACTGGTTGTTATTAAGCTGCCTGTGGCGCGTGTTTTCTGACTTCACTTCCTTACCGAACTCAGTTCTTAAACGCCTAACGAATCCACACCAATCCAAGAGCCGGAGATTTAAGAAATAGACGGCCCACTTACCCCTGTAAAAAAAAAAAAAAAAAAATCCGTGGGAGGGGAACCTTAAACAATGGGCTAGTGTGGCCGAGACGGGGTATTGACTAAATATTTATGTAGACAGGGCCTTATACAAACCATCAAACGCAACATTCCCCAAGGAGGGCTTGATCTTCACCCTCCTCTATGAAACGTGGCTCCAGTTAGAGTTAATTGATCGGGTTTCACACTTCCGCGAGGTTGACCCCTGGCCTCGGCCGTTAAACGCACACTGAAGGAGTTTTTAACTCCGGTCCAAACCTGGGGTGTGTTTGCATGAGAAGGTCGCAACGCCAGCTTGGGGGCAATGCTGGCTCAGCACGATGCCCACAGAGTCCACACACCCAGTGGAGGAGAACATGCTTTGGTTCCAGCCTGACTTATTTATCTTCATGCAAAAACTCCCACCAGTTCAACCACGTCAGGAGAAACAAAAGGACGTAGAGGCGAACTGAGATTAATTACACACTAAAATCCACTCTTACAGCGGTCAAAATCAATTTATCTGTCACGTGTGCTTGAGCTGCTGTAAATCACTTTGAGCTGTTGAGGTTTATGATTTCATTTTGTGAAATATTACGTTTCCTCTGCTGGTGTTCAGGTGAGAATCTGTCCGTTTTAAAGGACAACGGAGGTGAAAAGAGAAATGAGCTTCCCCGTCTGGGCTATTCCGGCTCCTGTTTGTGAATGCAAATCTGGACTCGGTGCAGATAAATCAGCTGGTCAGATAATATGAAACTGGATGAAATCGGCTTATCACGGCTGGCATTAATCAATATTTATGTTGGCAGGAGAGTCGTGGCAAGGACGATATGCCATTTTCTCAGAGAGAGGAGAAAAATGTTTTATTTTCTCCGCTTCTGCCCTCCATCCATCCGCACCCCACTGAAAACTCATAGTTTATCCAAGAGTTTGCAGAGCCCTCGTTGCGTTTCAGTCGTAAAATGTGTGCTTCTTTATAACGAACCGACCACATTTATCGGCAACCCTGTAAAAATCTCTCACTGAAAACCGCCTTTACTTTGAGTCTGATCAGAAAAGGAAATCAAACATGTTTATGCAAATAAAAAATGTTTTGATATGTTCTCATGATTCAGACTCTTAGTACTTTGCTGTTTTATTTATTTATTTTGCATCTACTTAAATGAAAAAAAAACCAAAAAACACGTCCATAATGAAGCTGCATGTTTGAAGCGAGAAGATGGGCGCCTCTGTGACATTTCCCTGGTTTCAAACCACCTGAGGGTTTCCACGTCTTCTGCTTCGTGCTGCTCCCAGCTATTTTATTATGTCGGCCGTGTGGAGCGGGATGAGGGGTTATTTTTAATCTCCTATCTGCGTCCTCAGGTGTGTGGGGCCGTTCCCGGTGGATCAGACATGTTAAGGCTTCTGCTCGGTCACAAAGACGGAAGGCTTTCGCACAAACCGCATCGAAGGCTGAAAACCTTCCCTCAGACGTTTGTTTCGGTCGAGGCCGAAGCCGTTCTCCGTTCTTCTGTGACTACAGTTTGTGGGTGTGAGAGAAAGTGGGTCAGCCAGCTCGCCCTGGTTACTTCTCAGTTGAACCGATAAATCATATCATTACGGTGCAGACATAGTCGGTCCTCTTTGTCGTTTTACGACCTCGGAAACTTCAACATTTTTCTAGAAACGCCGGGGAAAAAGGTTCTTCTTCAGCATTTTTTGTATCTCTTCCAATTTATCTGAAGGACTACAGGTTCTCATTTAATACAAGTGTTGCTAAAATGAACAAATGCAGCAAAAAACACATTTGTACAAACAATTTGTCCTTACTATCCAACATCAGATTGGATTAAACATTTCCTGTTTTGGGTTAGTTGGGATTAACATTATTTCTGTTTGCTAAATGCCAGAATAAAAGGAGAATGTAGTTTTATGTAAAAGTTTAAATTCTAAACTTTACGTACATTTTGATTACAATGGCTTCAGATAATTAAGGAAAGGCTAAATGACGATGTCATGGCTTTAAAAGCTTTTAATAGGTTAATATTGGATGGAGGGATGAGCAGAGCAATGATGGTGAAGCCATCATTGCAAACTGTTTCTGGATGGATGGATGGATGGATGGATGGATTGGCAGAAGGAGGGATGGATGGATGAATGGACTGATTGGCAGATGGATGGATGGATGGATGGATGAACAGAGGGATTGGCAGATGGATGGATAAATGAATGGATGAACAGAGGGATGGATGGATGGATAAATGGACAGAGGGATAAAAGGAAGGCTGGATGAATAGTGAAGCCATCATTACCAGCTGTTTCTACGTTGCTTTGGTGTGGAGTTCTTGTAACTGCATTTTTTTTATCCATTCATTTTCTGCAATGCCGACTAAATCAGTTCAATAAAATCTTGTGAATCCTTCTCTAAATGAGAGACTGATCGCCTGTGAGGTCTTGATCACTGAAGTTTAACAGTTGCCAAGCAGATCTAGTCATTCATTTTACTGGTCTGGCTTCAGATTTTCGTTTGGCATAAAATGTGTTAATCTGTAAATGCATAAGAAGTTTCATCAACTCGTTTCATGAATACATTTTTGAGACAAAACGAGCAGTTTATAATTGTAGCATTTAACTTTTTTATATATAAAATGGAACAAAATGTAATCGCCTGTTTTTATTTGGGTCTTGATTTATAACATAATTTAACTCATGTTGCTGGTATTGGTGTTCAGAATTCAGGAATTTTAGCTTTTGTTTTGCCTTTGACGTGCAGAAGATGTGCAGAATGGGAACAGCTGAGGCGGGCGGCATAAGGGAAAGTCACTTGAAAAATGAAAAGTGTGAAGAATTGATGGAGAGGAAGAAAGGATTCCCATTTAAAATGGAAAAAAAGAAGGAAATGAAGAGGGGGGAGCAGTATGGGAATACTGGGCCACAAAGTATTTTAGTCGGATCAAAGCTAATCCACATCTTTGGAAAATAGGGATTTGGTAAAACTATCGACTGTCGGTGGGAATCCTCTGCCTTCTGTTCAGTGTTCCTCGGCGCTCCGTGAAACCGGTTGGACTTTTAGGCGCCAGCCGGTGTGGAGAAACTAGGTCAGCCATGAGAGTCCAGAACGAGGAGGCGGAAGAAGCGGAGGTCTCCGTTAAGGAGGGAGCGATTTGCCTCAAGGGAGCTGCTGCTGAAGGCAGAGGAAGTAGACCTACGGGGGGCTGTGCTGTGGAGCCAGTGGTTCTGACGAGGTATTGACCTGGCAAGCTAACGAGGATCTGCTTGACATTGGGCTGAAGCAAAATCTTCACTGGCTGCAGAGATCAAGGCTCCTATTTATCACCTACACTAAATTTTAACTTGAAAACTCTGCACTTCCTAGTTGTTTAGCATGAACCTGTAGTTGGTAGTAGTCATTAATATATATTTCATTCGTTGAGTAATATTTTTTGTTTAAGTTTTTAGAAAACCTAAAAAATACAATAAATTCTACTATTTTGTATGTAAACATACTAAACAGTTCATACATAACAAGTCACATTTAAAGGTTTAATTTTAATAAATAACACCAATTCAATTCAGTTTATTCATATGGCGTCGATTCACAACAGATGTCATCTTAAGGCACTTTACAAGAAAAGTAATTTTAATGCAATCATACAAACATTCCAATCAGTTTAAAGGTTTTCTATCTAAGGAATCCCAGCAGATTGCATCGAGTCACCACCATAACGCTAGTTTTACCTGAGCAGGGCCTAGATGAGCTTTGCAAAGGTTCACATGGTTCTGAAGTCCTGATCTGAAGGTTTGCTTGCTGCACATGTATAGCTGGAGAGAATCAACAGACTACAAAAACCAGTCAGCTCTGCTTCTGTTCATTTTTCCATGATGTGACCTGCTATCTTCAAGGGAGAAGTTTAATATGGACCGTCTTTAAAGGGCTTTACCATGGCCTATTGTTTTTTTCTTCTTCGGTCTTCAGGTGATAAATGCATCACACTTGACATTAAATATATCCTGTTAGTCCACTGATTAACCCTTAAATCTCCTGCAATTTATACCCAAAATGCTTAAAAAAGAGGGGAGGGGGGCTTGCTAACGGAAATTAGGATGAAAACTTTGTAAGAAAAAGACACATTTAAAGGTTTTCAGAGGCAGATTATGTTGGGTTGTGGACATCAGACATGGAGTACCTTAATTGGACCCTTGTGGATGTAAAAGACCGTTTTTGTTCAAGAGGACTGTTCTGTCAAATGGTGGTCCGGTTGGACATTCCATTGCTTTCTGAGTGGTTTGACAAAAGCGTTTACTGTGTAATAGTTATGATTGTATCCTTGATTGACATACAGTACATCATTGGAATCACCAGATTCGTAGCTTTCCAACGACGTATAATATTTATATTAACATTGAAAGGGTGAAAGAAAAAAGTAATGACATCTTATATCCCACCCGCAGGAATGCTAATGGTATTAGTTGCACAGAAAAGAAATTGGAATAGCGATATTCAAATATATATCCCCCCTAGTTTATGTTCATAGGGCTATGGTAGTTTTGAATTAAACACATCCAGACTCAAGACTTTGACACAGTTTTATAGGCATTTTGGAGACTAACCTACAATCTCCAATTACACATTGATTAGCTAATTTGAAGTTATTGACCCAGTAGCCAATCCTTGAGTTGCAGTTGTGGGAAAAGCAAACTTCCTGTTGTTGTCATTAGATTCTACCCTTGCAGCTTCCATAGACTTTAGGGAGGAATCAAATGCAAGTGATGTATTAATCATCCCCAATGTGAGCACCAGTATAAAAGCGGGAACCTTGGTACTTTGAGCATAAAGGTGTGTGTGAAGGTAACGGCAAGGTAGAAATACAGCAATGATTGATGCATCTGTTGGTGCTCATCAATCTAGGAAAGTTAATAAGGGCAATTTTGCAAAGTATCTTAACATTAACATCCATCGTCCATACCTGATTGTCCTTGCAGGGTCGGGCGGGCTGGTGCCTATCTCCAGCCGTCATGGGATGGGGTACCCTCCACGGGTTGCCAGTCCATCACATGAGAACACTGAGACACACAGGATAAACAACCATCCAGATAATCAAGCTTAAAGACAAATTAGAGAGATCAGTTACCCTAATAGTCATGTTTTTGGACTGTGGGAGGACAAGTACCCAGAGAAAAATCACGAATGCACTGGGAGAACAAGCAAACTCTATGCAGGAAGATGGAGGATTTGAACCCAGGACCTTTATTCGCTGCAAGGAATCTGTGCCACCAACTGTGCTACCATGCAGCCTTCCATCGTTCCACAGGGAAAAAGATTAGGCACAAGTGGAAAACATTTTTGGAAGTAGACGTCCTAGCAAGCTCTCCCACAAGTCTGAGCCTGCGATGCTCAAAACAATTATTAATAAACACAAAGAGGTCCATCACAGACTCAACAGGCATCATGTTAAATGTTCATGAGAGGACAATTAGAAAAAGACTAAACATGTATGGCTTGTTCGTAGGGGTTAAAATAAAGAAAGTGTCTTCTAGAGCGGATCCTGCCAAAATAAAAAATAAATCAAATATATGTGGAAATAAATAAATAAAATTGAAAATACATTTGGAAATAAAACAAATGCTATAAATGTGAAGATGAATAAATAGGTAAATACAAATGGAAAATAAACACAAATATATGTGGGAATAGATAATAAATGTCAATGTATTCCCACATTTATTTATTCCCACATGTATTTATTTATTTATTTATTTATTTTAAATTTTGTTTCCTCATATATTTATTTATTTATTTATTTTCAATTGTATTTATATATTCATTTATTTCCACATTTATGTATGAATTTGTTTCCACATTTTTCTATTTATTTCCAAATGTATTTATTTATTCATTTATTCATGTCGTTTTTAGTTTTGACAGCATCAGTCCTCCATAAACCACAAGATCTCTTTAAAAAAGTTCAGAGGAGAGCTGAGACCAGAGTTGGGATGCCTGACCAAAATGCAGAGCATCATGTTTAGCAAAAACTGAACAGCGCATATCAGCACCAACACCCCGTACTAAGCTAAGCTGACGAGCACGGTAATGGAGGGCTAATGATCTGGGCTTGTTTTTTCAGCCACAGGACCTGGGCATCTTGCAGTCACTAGCTTAGCCGTGAACTCCTCTGTATACTAAAGTAGTCTTGAGCCAAAGTATGTGGTGGGGGCCATCCGTCTGACAGCAGAATCTTGACCCAAGCTGGATCATCCAACGCCGCCCAAATCCATCACAAAATGTGAAGGATTAACCTGTATGAAATGCCCCAGACGTCAACCCGGCTGTCAGCTGTGGTGGGAAACTTAAGAGAGCGGAGCAGAAAGAAATGTCTGAAGCAATGTTGGAAAGAGAAGCAGCGATGTGAGACACTGATTAAGTCAGACAGAAAACACTTACTGAGAGTTTTTGCTGCTGAAGTTTCTTCGAATAAATGATCAATAAATGGTAGGGATGCAAGAAAATATCGATACACCGATATATCGCGATATTTTATTTCCCGATATTGTATCCATATTCAAAACTAAAATATTGGTTTTTTTAAGGATTTGAATGGAACCATTAATGATGACAGTCATTTATGTGGTTAAATTAAAAGTATAACTGATAGTCTGTGGCTGTTTTCACCTTCTTTGTTCCAGTGGATCGACTAGATCTAGTAATAAATCTGGATGTGTGAAAGTATGAAACAGGTTGGAGTGTTTAGAACGCTTTGACAGTTTTCCAAGAGTTAAATTCAGTTTAAAAAAAATCACAATATATAGTCTTACTCATAGTATCGAGATCTATCGTATCGTCTCCCCTGTATCGCGATACATATCGCATCGCCAGATTTTTTGCCAATACACATACATAATCCTATTAAATGGTGTAGTTTCTTTTTATGCAGATATTGAATTTTCATATATATATATATATATATATATATATATATATATATATATATATATATATATATATATATATATATATATATATATATATATATATATTTTATACTCGGGGATGGTTTCAGTGGATATGTGATGTTTTTTTCTGGTCTTGTTATGCTTTTCCGTCCAAGGTCGAGTTTGAGCTGTGCTTTAATGACCCTTGCCACCAGGACTGCACGAGCTGCTCTGAACATGTTTGATGGGAAATCTCTTCTTATCTCTCTCCTGCCACGTCAGTGTCCCCGCAGAGCCCCGTGAGAGCTGTAATTACCTGAGATCTTGTTTCCCGATAAGGGACAGAGACGCTCAGTATTACGGGACAATCGGTGGTCACCTTTTTCTATTTCTATCACCATTTCTCTCCGTCTTACACCGTCCTCTCCCCCTTTTACGCCTGAAGGGACAGCTTCTCTGTCGTGATGGCAGCGTAGAGAAAGAGAGTTTTTTATTTTATTTTTTTTCCCTCTTCAGCGGTTTTCACACTTGACAATTTGGGCGAAAAAATAATAAAATGTAAAGGCGGCTTGGCCCTCTTTGGTATTCATTGTTTCCACGGTGGTATTTTGACAGGGCTTAATCATCTGTAAAAGCAAACTATCACCGCTTCCGCATGAATAAACGCAGCCGACGTGATTATGCAAGAAGAGTAGGAGGAGGAAGGAAGGGGTTCGTGAAGTCTGTGGCCCGAAGGAGAAGAAAGAAACAGCCATGCCAGACACAAATACAGAGGCAAAGGATCTCATGAATGCACACCACTGCTGGCTGCAGTCACCTGCTGGATGATAAATATATTGTCTGCTGAGCATGATAATGACTCCTCATAATTCACGAGAGTGGTAGTTGTTTCTCATATGGGAGCTTTGGGAAGCAACACCTCATCATATTTTCTAAAGAAGGTTCTCCGTAACTAGATACCGATAGCTAGGTTGGGCCATGCTTGCCGATAAACGATTAATGAAACGATAGTTTTTAAAATTGATACTGGATAAAAACCAAAATTTCATATAAATCCAAACGGTCGTGCTTAAAGATGGCCAAATTTAAATATCTACAATGCCAGAGCATTGAAATGACAAAAATATTACATGTATAGTCAGTCTCACACTTTTACTTCTATTTTATAAACACTTGATGATTATCTAATCAAAATAACACAATATGTATTAAAGTGAAGATGGGAAAAAAAGAAAAAACCGAAATCGAATGCTTTTCTGATTTATGTATGAACATATCAGTTTGCCATCTTACGTCTCTATCTTTAAATATGCAACTTTTCTGCATATTTAATGCATAAAAAGGACCAGCTGGATATAAACTAACGCAAATAGATGGTAACAATTGTGACATTAAACATTCGTGTCGGGCTTAAGTTTATTTTTGTCAGTGTTTTAACCGCTTGAGGTACTACTAATGTTAGCGTCCTCTCGGCCTCGAAGGCAAACAAACATACTGTTGTGCTGTTCTTTCTCTACTATTGCAGCATTTAGTCAACAAAATAATCACTTTATAAGGATATGACAAAATGTATTGCATACATACCTTTCAGCTGTCAGCAGTGGCGGAGCCAGAACATTTTCGCTGGGGTGGCCAGGGTGAGACCACTACTCACATAGGGGTGGCCATAAGTAGATACATGCATACATACTGTACATACATACAGTATACGCACATCACATTGTTCTTGGTGTAGGGAAACAACAAATCGAGGGTATGCCTGTAGCTTACACTGTGTCCGTTACTATCAATGGCTATAACCTTCTTATTGTTGATATACCCTTTTTACATATATGGTAGATAGACAAAATGTCTAAATGACATCTTTATTATGATAGCTACTGTACTTTATATTTTTATTAATTGTTTTAGTCTGACATAACCAGAGGTGAAAGTAATTAAAAATACTCAGATTACTGTAATTAAGTAGTTTTTTGGGGTACTTGTACTTTTATGAGTAGATTTTCAAGTCTACGTTTACTTGTAAAGAGAAATGTGCAGCGCCTTTGTCATCTCTCATGTGTGCTTTATAAATAAACTTGGTATGGCATGGTATGTACTTCAGTATTCATTAATCCATGTAATCTACTAAGTTACTTTTAAAATCATAGTTTAGTACGATAAATAAGAAGGCCCAAGAGTCTTGGGCCTTCTTATTTATCGGACCAGCAGTCCTGCACTACAGCCCTGGGCCAAGACCATGAAAACATTTATAAACAACTAAAAGAACCTTAAAATCAATCCTGAAACGCACGGGGAGCCAATGCAGCAATTTTAAAACTGGTGTAATATGTTGAAGTTGAAAAAGACAGGAATAAACATTAATAGTAGTATTTATTTAGTCATGTAAGGTTTACATTATGCCATGCCTACCATTGTTATTTGTAATGTCAAATGGCAATAGCCTACAATAAGTAGCCTAAATGCTGGTGGTGGGCACCCTACCTTGTGAAGAGCCCTGTGTGGATTCTTGTGGGACATTGTCTGGAACATAAATGTTTAAACTGTCAGAAAGCACACAAAGGAAGCCTACATCATCAATATAACAGAAAAGGATCTGACTGCAGAGGGCTGAGACCAGATATACAGATAAACAGGCCGTCAGTGTGCTTTACCTGTGGATCTCTTGTCCTGCCTGACCTCACTTTCCCTCTTTTGATCATTTTCACTCTCATTCCTACTCTTACTGAAGCAGGCAGAGATTTTTTCTTTTCATTTCACCTGATAGGTAAAGAGTAAAGGTAAATGTATGCTAGCCTGACTGAGGGAAAAGCATCAGGGGAAGGGTAGGGGAGCTCTGCAGGGGCGAGGCTCTCGGCTGAGTACGTAAGGTCGGAGGAGGAGATGGGTGGAAAAGGCGGGGATAGGTGGGAGCAGGTGTTTCGGCAGCCCCGAGAACTACCAGCAGAGACTCAAAGATTACTCTAACATGAGTGAATGGGTTGGAGCAACACTTCAGACATGTTTTTAATGAGGGAAAGACAGGTTCTTAGGATATTAAGCTTCAGAAAGTAAATTTTTCACAAGACCCCCTTAAAACCCCTTAACATTCCTGGAATTTCCCCCCTACATTTTTTTAAATCGCATACCCAAAATTTACTTAAAGCTGTTCTAAAACCATTTTGAGTAGAGACATGGCTGGGGTCTCTTTGGAAAGCAAACACTCTAAGAATTTATCCCAGAACTGTGAAAAATATTTTTTTTATGTCTGATTATTTATTTTATATAAATACATGCTGTAGAAATTGCTTTAGAAATAGCTTGGGACCTAAAACACACCGTGGGTCTAAAGCCTGAAGTATTACCTTCATTCACACCAAATTTGACAGTAATAAACCAAAAAATGAGTTTTCTGCACACATTTTTCTAACTACAGGTCAAAGGTGGTCAAAATTGTGTCATATGCACCATCTCCTGGGTAAATGCCGTAGTCCTCACTGAATTAAAAATATCGTCAGAATCATAACTGCATCTTGTCATATAAAGCTCCACGGCTTCCTTCTATGTTGTATTTTGATTATAAAGGGTGTTTGGACACGGTGCTGAAACAGTATGTTACTGGTATTATACAACAATGCAGTAAGAAATTAAAGAAATTCATACCTCTCCAAAATCATCTCGGAACATAAAAATAATTCCAAAATCCTTTTTTCCACCATTGATAAACTTTTTAACAGAGCTACTACTGCATTTCCTAAAACCCCCTCAAACACTCTTTGTGAGGAGTTTGCAGACCACTTCAGAGGGAAGGTAGACACCATCAGATGTAAGATTTTATCTTCTCAGAGTAACATGGTTTTAGACAAATCTGATTGTGTGTCTTTAC
This sequence comes from Valencia hispanica, assembly GCA_963556495.2. Classification (NCBI taxonomy): domain Eukaryota; kingdom Metazoa; phylum Chordata; class Actinopteri; order Cyprinodontiformes; family Valenciidae; genus Valencia; species Valencia hispanica. The sequence continues at coordinate 45,850,849 of OY747716.1, read as the reverse complement.
CAGAGGAAACGCTGGACAGTTTTGTCCTGGTAGAAGCTGAGACTCTTGATAAAGTTTTCTCCTCAGTGAGGCCCACCACATGTGTTTTGGACCCGATTCCCACTTCCTTTTTTAAGCAATTTTATGGATCTTTTAGAGATGAGATTTTAACCATGATGAATTGCTCCCATCAGACGGGGGTCTTTCCTGCCACCTTTAAAGGGGCGGTAGTGAAGCCCCTGTTGAAGAAGAGCAATTTAGATTTGAATGATTTTAACAATTTTAGACCGGTATCTAACTTACCTTTTTTAAGCAAAATTTTAGAAAAAATTGTTTTAATTCAACGTAATGATATTATTAATGAGCACAATGTCCTGGAGAAATTTCAGTCTGGTTTTAGGGTGAACCACAGCACGGAGACGCCCTTCTAAAGATTTTTAAATGATTTTAGATTAAACTATGATGCACAGAGGGTGACAGTATTGGTTCTACTGGATCTAAGCGCTGCCTTCGATACAGTAGACCACACTATTCTTTTAACCTGTTTAAAACAGATCGGCCTCTCTGGTGATGTTCACAAATGGTTTACATCCTATCTCACAGACAGGACTTTTATGGTAAGTTTAGATACCTGCTCCTCTAGGGTCCATAGGATCACATGTGGTGTGCCTCAGGGTTCGATTTTAGGCCCAGTGCTTTTTAACCTTTATATGCTCCCTCTTGGCAGCGTCATCAGAAGACATGGAGTCAACTTTCACAGTTATGCTGATGATACACAGCTGTACATCTCCATGTCTCCTGATCACACACGGCCAATGGATGCACTTTTTAACTGCATTTTATACATTAAATCCTGGATGGCAGAAAACTTTCTCCAGCTCAACCAGGACAAAACTGAAGTTTTAGTCATCGGTCCTGAGGCTCAGAGAGAGAAACTTTTACCAAAACTACAATCACTGTCTTTTAATCCCTCTTTACAAGTGAAGAACTTGGGCGTGATTTTTGACTCTGAGCTGACTTTTATTCATCACATAAAAAATATTACTAAAATAGGTTTTTATCAACTAAAGAACATTGCCAGAGTCCGCCCCATTCTCTCTCGGGCCAACATGGAGACACTGATGCTTTTATCTCCAGTAGAATTGATTACTGTAATGGCAAGGCAAGGCAAGGCAATTTTATTTGTATAGCACACTTTCAACAGCAGGGTAATTCAAGGTGCTTTACATGATTTGGTGATTTAAAAGAAACACATAAAAGAAACACACATTACACGTGATACACAATAAAGCAAGAGAAAAAGAAAAAGAAAAAAAAAGCAAGAGAGCATGAACACATTTCATACATATGACATCAAGCATTTACTCAAAGGCAATTCTAAACAGATGGGTTTTTAGTCTCGATTTAAAGCAGTTCAGAGTTTCAGCAGCTCTACACTCGTCAGGAAGTCTGTTCCAGATAAGGGGAGCATAAAAAGTGAAAGCTGCTTCTCCATGTTTAGTTCTGAGTCTAGGGATGTTTAGTAGGCTAGAGTTGGAGGACCTGAGTGGTCTTGGTGGTTGGTACCATGACAACAGGTCTTCAACATATTTTGGTGCTAAGCCATGTAATGATTTATAAACTAGTAAAAGTATTTTAAAGTCTATTCTCTGAGCTACAGGGAGCCAGTGTAAGGACTTTAGAACTGGGGTGATGTGCTCTACTTTCCTGGTTCTAGTGAGGACGTGAGCGGCAGCGTTCTGGATCAGCTGCAGCTGTCTGATTGACTTTTTAGGCAGACCTGTGAAGATGCTGTTGCAGTAATCAATCCGACTAAAGATAAACGCATGGATTAGTTTTTCTAGGTCGTGTTGCAAAATCAGTCCTTTAATCCTAGAGATGTTCTTCAGGTGATAGAACGCTGACCTTGTAATTGCCTTTATGTGACCCTGGAGGTTCAGGTCTGAGTCCATTACTACACCTAGATTTCGTGCCTGATCAGTAGTTTCTAGCTGTATTAATTGAAGCTGTGTGCTGACTCTTGATCGTTCCTCCTTGGGTCCAAAAATAATCACTTCAGTTTTTTTTCTATTCAGCTGGAGAAAGTTATGGCACATCCATCCATTTATTTGGTCAATGCATTGATTTAGGGTTTGAATGGGTTCAGAGTCACCTGGTGACATTGTAATGTAGAGCTGAGTGTCATCTGCGTAGTTATGGTAGCTAATGTTATTGGTTGCTATAATCTTGCCTAGTGGGAGCATGTAGATATTAAATAAGAGGGGCCCCAGGATGGAGCCCTGGGGCACCCCACATGTGATTTCTGTTCGTTCTGATGAAAAGTTTCCTATTGAAACATAGAAGTCCCTGTTCTTTAGGTAAGACTCGAACCAGCCAAGTACTGTACCAGAGAGTCCGACCCAGCTCTCCAGTCGTTCCAATAAAATATCATGATCAATAGTGTCAAATGCTGCACTGAGGTCCAACAGAACCAGCACTGTGGTTCTTCCACAGTCTGTATTTATGCGGATGTCATTAAATACTTTGACGAGGACAGTCTCGGTGCTGTGGTGAGCACGGAAACCAGACTGAATAGCATCAAAACGGTTTGTCATTGTTATGAAGCCATTTAACTGCTGAAACCCAGCTTTTTCAATAATCTTACTGATGAATTGGAGATTAGAGATTGGCCTGTAGTTCTGCATTAACGTGTTGTCCAGATTTTTCTTCTTTAGCAGTGGTTTAACAACTGCTGTTTTTAAAGCCTGAGGGAAGACACCTGATAGCAGTGATGAGTTCACTATTTGAAGAAGATCAGAACCAATAACAGGAAGAACCTTCTTTAGAAAAGCTGTGGGTAGGATATCAAGACAGCAGGAGGAGGAGCTTAATTGGATAATGATTTTTTCAAGGCTGTTCTGGTTTAAATCATGGAATTCAGACATTTTCTCTACATTGTTGTTGATTGGGGATGGCACTGGTTGTGGGTTCGATATTGAGGTACAGATTGACTGTCTAATTGTTAGAATCTTTTCAGTGAAAAAGCTGGCAAATTCATTGCAGGCCCTGGTAGAGTTTAGTTCAGGGGCTACTGTCACTAAAGGATTAGTTAGTCTTTCCACTGTTGCAAATAGAGTCCGTGCCTTATTAATGTTTCTGTTGATGATTTCAGAGAAGAACGATTCCTTAGCATCTTTTATAGTTAGCTGATATCTATTCAGTCTCTCTTTGTAGATCTCACAGTGAACCTGGAGTCGAGTTTTTCGCCATTTTCTCTCGGCTCGTCGACACTCTCTTTTTTCACTTCGTACCAGTGGATTACTTGTCCACGGAGAATTCTTTCTACCTGAGACTACTTTCACTTTAGTTGGAGCAATGGAATCCATGATGTCTGAGATTTTCGCAAGGAAATTATCTACCAACTTATTTACTGAGTTTGAGTTGGGAGATGAGGGGGATGTGGTGGAAGGATAAATACGTTTAAAGGTTTCTACTGAACTGTCCCCTAGAAAACGCTTTTTTATAGTGGTCTTACTGTGGCTGGATAATTTAGCAGAGATGGTACTTTCAAAGAAAATACAGAAATGGTCAGATAACGCAATATTAATTACAGAGATGTTGGAAATATTTAAACCTTTGCTGATAATTAAGTCCAGAGTGTGTCCTTTATTGTGTGTTGATTGTTTGACATGCTGGATCAGTCCGAAGTTGTGGAGAGTATCATCTAACGTTTTTGCTTGTCTATCTTGGGGGTTGTCGGTATGGATGTTAAAATCCCCCACAATGATTAGTTGGTCATAGTCGATACATATTACAGAAAGAAGGTCATTGAAATCATTAAAGAAGTTAGAGTTAAGTTTTGGTGGTTTATATAAACTTAGAAATAAAGCTTTGTTAGGCTCATTTATCTGGGTGGCTAGGTATTCAAAAGAATCAAACGCGCCCAGAGTTACCTTTTTAAAGTTCATTGAGTTGTGAAAGATGGTGGCTACACCTCCACCTCGTTTGTGTTTTCTGTTCTCGCTTAAGAAATTATAATTTGGAGGACTGGATTCTATTAATGAAGTTGTTTCGTTATTTTCATCTAGCCAAGTTTCTGATAAAAAAAAGGCAGTGTAAATTATGCTCAGTGATGAAGTCATTGATAAGAAAAGACTTCCCGGATAGAGATCTAATGTTTAATAAAGCTAACTTAAGTATTGTGATGATGGGCAGCTGAACCTTCTTACAGGTTATCAATTTGAGATTTTGTTTAATATGAGAGCGTGTGGTTAATGGTTTATGTTTCCTGCTGCTGATAATCACTGATATAGCCTCAGGGGTGCCGGGTGAATTCTGGGAGACGGTAGGGGTGGATTTATTGCCCGGTTCCCTCAAATATCAAATATCTGTAATAATCAGTGGGGGGAAGCTCCCAGGCTTATGGACACTAGTCCCAGGCGTTTGGTGTAGTCTAAGTTTAGGTGTTAATTGTGTCCCAAATTTGATTTGCTCGTTCAGTCTGTCTGTAAAGTTTCTAAATGGAGACTCATTTGATGTGGCTGAGTCACAGGAAGATGAAGACTTAATCTCTGATGGTTGTTTATCTGTTCGGTCCTGTGGTGTCATCATGACTTGCTGTTTTTGTTCTCTGATATCCATGGGCGCCTCAAGGTCAGCTTTTGGGAACAAGTGTTTTGCTTTCTGATTTTGATAAGAAAAAATGTTTGCTGCTAAGAGCCTTACTCCGGCCTCGTTCAGATAACGCATCCCTTCTTTGAACAGATGATTAGCACTTCCAAATACTTTGAAATTATTAATAAATGTGAACGACTTCTCAGCTGATTGTTTCTTCAACCATTTATGGAGCATGCGGAGTCTGCTAAATCTTTCATCATTCCCTTCAGGGACTGGTCCGCTGATGAGGATGTTTACGTTAAGTCCATCAAGTCTCTGTAGGAGATCAGAAAAGTCTCTCTTCAGAATCTCTGATTGTCTCATCGCGATATCTGCTGATCCAGCGTGAATGACGAGCTTTTCCAAAGCAGGATGTTGGTCCAAGATTTTAGGGATTTTTTCTGATATTTCTCTCACTGTATTTTTGTAGCAGCTATAAACTTTGGTATTCTTGCTACAAAAAGCCTCAATTCCATTAATTGATCCGTCTTGTATGATAACAGTCTTTGCCAGGGGCGCTCTTACTTTGTTATGTGTCCGTTTGATGCGGCTGGGTTTCTCCTGGTGGCTTTGACTGGTTCTGGGGGCTGCGTCATCTTTCGGGGGAACTCAAGGCTGCGAATCTGTTTTTCAGTGGGATTCCAGGTGGAGAAATATCTCTTGTTTGTGGCTGAAACCTCTTTTGTTTACTTTTAGCAGAAGCGGCAGTTCTGGGTTCAGAGGTTTCTCTGTGTCGGAGTTAATGCCCTGCTTTCTGGTCTTCCCAAAGAGAGTATATCAGGAACTGCTACAAAATTCAGCAGCACATGTCCTGACGAAGACTAGGAGGCGGGAAAACATTACACCAGTCTTAAAATCATTGCATTGGCTCCCCGTACATTTCAGGATCGATTTTAAGGTTCTTTTAATGGTTTTTAAGTGTCTTAATGGTCTTGGGCCTTCTTATCTCTCTGAACTGCTTTTACCATATAAACCTTCGCGGTCTCTGCACTCCTCTGGCAGCCGTCTCCTTGTCACCCCAAAAGTCAGGACACACACGCATGGCGAGGCTTCTTTCCAGTTTTATGGCCCTCACCTCTGGAACAGGCTGCCAGAGGACCTCAGGGCTGCAGAGAACGTTCATGTTTTTAAGACCAGGCTCAAGACTCACCTTTTTAGCCTAGCTTTTAAATTATTATTATTTATTACTGTCTGTTTAATTGCTCTGCATGTTTTATATGATTACATTTTTATCAGTTTTACTATTTAATCTTAGCACATTAATTTACTGTTTATTTTTATACTTTAATTTATCTTAATCCCCGTTCCAGTGTTTCCTCTGTGGGAGCCCTCTGCCCTGGGAGCGGTTGTCGGCTGTAGCTGCCTGGGTGCTCTCCAGGTGGAGCTTGGGTGGAGTTGGGGGTCTTGGCCTTGCCTCCACTGGGTGCCCTGTGTCGGTGCCTCGGCTGCTGCTGTTAGTCTACCGCTGCCGGGGCAGATGGCTCCTCTGATGGCGTTTCCTTGCATGGTTCATCTGCACTCGGCCCAATGTCCTTTTTTACTTTTTCTTTTAACTGTGTGTGTGCATGGGAGATGGGTTGGGGGGGGGGGTATAACTGTGACCATGCTTTTAAATCTGTGGGGAGGGAAGGGAAGGTGGTTTTATGTGGGGTCATTTTAATCTGTAAAGCACTTTGTGATGCAACTTCTTGTATGAAAAGTGCTTTATAAATAAAGTTTGATTTGATTTGGTACGCGCTGTGCGTAATCTCTTCATGAATAAGACATTTTACGCACGTCATATACTATGACAGCGACTAAGTCCGCCCGGTCAAGTTATATATCTGCGTTTACAGCATTACATTGGGTATTCGATGCGTCAATCATCAGAGTTCTGGACCGAGATTGGTTCGAGTTACTTACCATAACGTGACTTGCGCCATTGCTTGGAGATCTACCCTACGTAAGGAATGAACCGAATGAAATTTTTTTTTTTTTTTTTTTCTTCTGGGCATGCTCAGTGACCTTTTGTAGGCGGAAGTGGAAATGAAGGAAGTGGAAACAAATTGGTAAAAGACTACAAAAACGGCTGTAGACATTTCGGAAACGCATTTTCACTGTTTATTTTACATTTTTTATCGGTTTTACCGTTGTCCTGGACTAATCACTTTATTGGAGGATTTAATCGGACCCTTATTGATGTAAAAAGACAATTTCTGTTCGAAATGGATCGGTTTTGTCACCGTTTATTGGACTACAAAGTGGTGAGTTCCATTTTTTTATACCTCCGTCAGGAGAACGTTTTTGTTGGCAAAAGCGCTCACTGTGTCTACAGTTATGACTGTATCCTTGATCGCCATCCATAATTGGAATCACAAGACTCTTAGCTTTCCAATGATATAAAATATGTATAGGTTCATAGAAGTTAGAAGTCAGAAAATCAGTGGATTTAAACTAAGAAATGGGCTGGGCCCGCCCGCGGGCCCTCGGAACGTTAACGGTTAAGTTAATGTGAAAACATGCACAGACTGGAACGAAAGTATAAAAAAAACATTGCTAAACAACTTACCTACAACATTACAGCTTTTGTGATCACGGAGGAAATGCAATGACACAGCAACCTCTCCAATTCCCGGGGAAGATGTGTCCTCCAGTGAAATACATCCGTGCGGAAACTGCCCTAGGCGGAACTAATGTTCTTCGCGATACAGCTACGTTTTGTCAAATCATTCCTCAGAGCCATCGGGGTGGCCAATCCCTGGCCACCCTGTAGCTCCGCCACTGGCTGTCGGTGCTTTAGAAGCGCATCTGATGTCAGTGCTCTAGAGGGCGCTCTTGTACTGCATGATGCCAGCAGATTCTTCTCAGCTCTCTCTTGCTGCTTCTCAGCCGCTCCAGCAACGGACGCAACCAGGAAAAACTTACCGGTATATATTTTTGCCGATAACGATAGTTCCACCAATCAACTATCAGTGCCGATTAATCGGCAAAACCGAAGAATCGGTCGACCTCTATCCATAACTCTTCAGCGCGCTTTCAGCTTGCAGATAACGAGGTGCATTGAGTATGGCGTCCACATGAATCTCTCTTTTCTTGGATCGATCTAGCTACCTGTACTCAGTGCAAATGAGCAGAAATGTTCAACTTTACGCACAAAGTGGTCAGAGGTCTGAACGCCAATCTGTCAAAATGACTTAATGGGCTTCAGATTTTTCCGTTTAACATTTAAAAAAAAAATAAAATAAAATAAACGATCAAACGCTGTTTCCATCATGGGAGAAGAAGTGGAGGTGGTTGACGAGTAAAAATACCTCTGAGTTCACCTTGACTACAGACTGGACTGGAGACTGAACAGTGAATCCGTCTACAAGAAGGGACAGAGCAGACTGAACTTCTTGAGGAAGCTTAGGTCCTTCAAGGTTTGCAGCAAGATGCTGCAGATCTTCTACAAGTCTGTTGTGGAGAGTGTAATCTCTTCAGCCGTCATCTGTTGGGGTAGCAGCATCAGAGCCAGGGACTTAAAAAGGCTCAACAACCTGATAAAGAAGGTTCTGGTTCTGTTCTGGGGACGACTGTGGAACATCTGGAGATGATGATGCAAAGAAGGATTCTTTATAACATCAACCCTGATTATCCTCTTCATGAGACTATCCTACTGCAACAGAGTCTCTTCAGTCAGAGGCTTCTTCAGTTTCGCTGCAATACAGACTGCTACAGGAAATCCTTCCTGCCCACAGCCATCATCATCTATAACAACTCCTTAAAGAATTAATTATATGAGCTATACCAACACTTAATTTCCCTCTGGGATCAATAAAGTATTTTTGAATTTAAATTGAATTTTGAAATACTGAAAATATTTGGTAAAGGCGACCCCTGGACTACAGAGTTAAACACCCTATATTGTTTAACTGTTTACTTTTGTTGTGAACAAAATACTTGGGAGTACAGGTTGTTTACTTGACCAGTTGTCTTTGGTTGTGAGAGTTTGATTTAATTTGCCATAGAGTTAAACACACTTTATATTGTTTAACTGTTAACTTTTGTTACAAAGATCATTCTTGAAGTGCAGGATAAAACCTCTTGCTGTCTGTTATTGTGCAATTTAGAAACCAGACTACCTGTCTCTTCTACTCATTTCAACTGACTTTTGAATACTGTTAAAAAAAAATCAAATTTTTGTGATACAAGCAACCGTTTTTTTGTTTGTTTTTTGGGTTCGTTTTACAGTAACGTAAACAGTTACTCTCCGTTGTAACTAGTTACTTTTATTACAGAGTACACTGAAAAAAGAGAATACAGCTCCGACTTAAATAAATTGCGTTAAGTGGTCACATTTAAATGAATTAAGTTAATCCAACGTAATTTATTTACATTTGTTTAACTTGAAAACCTAATAAACTTTAATACATTTACTTGGATAAACCTAATCAATTAAATGTGACCAATTAACGCAATTTATTTAAGTTGGATAACTGATTCTCTTTTTTCAGAGTAATTCAGTTACTTTTTGGAACAAGTAGTGAGAAACTATAACTAATTACTTTTTTTTAAGTAACGTTTCCAACACTGCCTAATAGTGAAATGAGAACATTGTGAAGGGACCTGGAAAAAAACGGTTAAAGTAGAAAAACAAATGCAGTTTCTAAAGACCGGCCTTTTTTCTTCTTCTGTTGCAGATGGACCGTTCGGCCAATTGAAGGGTTGTGACGGCACAGTGGAGGTGTGGTCGCGGTGGATTGCATCAACATCAGAACTCGCTGTACATCGTTTCTCCTCAGTATAAAGCTCCAAATCTTTTGATTTGAGCTGTTACGACCTTTCCAACATGGAGACTCTTTCTCAGGACTCGATTCTGGAGTGCCAGATCTGCTTTAACTACTACAGCCCCCGGCGGAGGCCCAAACTCCTGGACTGCAGACACACCTGCTGCTCGGTCTGTCTGACCCAGATGCGCAGCACCCAGAAGGAGATCCGCTGCCCCTGGTGCCGTAGCGTCACCAAACTTCCCCCTGGCCTGTCCGTTTCTCAGCTCCCAGACGACCCGGACATCGTCACAGTCATCGCCATCCCTCACGCCTCGGAGCACACGCCCGTCTTCATCCGCCTGCCCAGCAACGGCTGCTACATGCTGCCGTTGCCCGTCACCAAGGAGCGGGCGCTGGGCCTGCCGGGAGACCTGGGGTGCCGTTTTCTGCCCGGCGGCCAGCAGAAAGGCGTGACGGTGGTGACGGTGCCCGAGCAGCAGCCTCTGGGCCTGGCTGTGGGTCTGGAGGGCGTCGGGCTGGACGGAAGTGAAGGCGAGAGAAGAGTTTCCGGCCCCGTGGGAAGAGGAAAGGGCTCCACGTGGTCCGGTGTTTGCACCGTTATTTTGGTGGCATGCGTGCTGCTGTTCCTGTTGGGAATCGTGCTGCACAACATGTCCTGCATCTCCAAACGCTTCACCGTCATCTCCTGCGGCTGAGGGAGGCCGACTCTGTCTCCTGCGGACCCCCCACCCCCTCCTCCTCCTCAGCGGCCCCCGCTGAGGAGAGGAGGCTTAACATCACGGGAAAATCAGGCGACAACAGATCAAAGCGGAGTGGTGCTGATGAGGGAGCAACGAGGGCGAGAAGGAGATCCATAAACTGTCTTGTTTTCAATTATGGAAATGAAAATAGATATACGTTTTCCATCAGCTCTCGTTTGGTTCTATAAAAAAAAAAAAAAACGCCACCTCTTTGTGTTTTCTCCAAGAACGTTCTGAAAGTCACTGTGGATCTGTTTCTAGACAGCTGATTGTGTTTTTCCTAGACACCCATTACACTCGAAATGACTGCAACGCCTGTTCACTCTGTGGTTTGTAGAAGCTCATCAGTTATCTGTGTTTTTATTAGCCAAACTGGGACGGAGCGTCGTCTCCAGCTGGTCCTTAAAACCCAGCCCCTGTCAGTTCTCTGGTTCAGTGGGAATTAACCCTGTGTGGATCCACATCTTCCCACTTTGATTTTCTTTTTAAAGAACCTGTTTAGACCAAATAGTTGAACAGTATATTATACAGCTGAACTATACACAGATAGATCTGAGATGCTTTAGGTTTGTAAACGTGTGAATTTTTGTTTAAATCAGTCAAATTGAGGTTTTTCATTGTTTGCCTTACATTTTCATTAAAAACATTTGTTTGTTCAAGCCTCACAAATCTCACTTTTTTTTTTATTTGTTTGATACCACAACTGCCTGGGGGATCTTTTTTTTTTATTGAGTTAAACCTACAATAAACTAAACTGAAAAATATTGTTATTGAAAGAAAGGCATGCACATTTTTTGAGTGGAAATCTTGTGGCTGAGCAACAAAAACTGAATATGGGTCACTCATTGGATTGGACAAGCTTTCTGTTTCCATCCAACCTTAATGGATAGGTGTACCTAAAAGTCAACAAACACATGAAGGTTGCACCCTACATAGACAAAGCAATTTTATTTGTATATGTGATTCAAGGTGCTTTACATGATTAAGAGGTAAAATAAAAACAGCAGTAAAACACAGACAAAGCATATAAAGTAAAAACAGCAATAAAGCAAGAAGCACACACAGATACATCAAGGCATTACAAAGCATATAATGTAAAAACAGCAAGAAGCATAAACAAAACATGATACATTAAAACATTACTCAAAGGCAGCTCTAAACAGATACGTTTTTAGTTCTGATTTAAAAGAACTCTTAATAGCGTTGCAGTTCTCTCGAAGTTTGTTCCAGATTAGAGGAGCATAGAAACTGAAAGCTGCTTCTCCATGTTTGGTTCTGATTCTAGGGATGCTGAGTCGACTGGAATTAGAGGACCTGAGTGGTCTGGGGGGCGGTTGGTATAGTAACAGTAGATCTTCAATATACTTTTTTGCCAAGCCATGTAATGATTTATAAACTAGTAAAAGTATTTAGAAGTCTATTCTCTGAGCTACAGGGAGCCAGTGTAAGGACTTTAGAACTGGGGTGATGTGCTCTACTTTCCTGGTTCTAGTGAGGAACACGAGCAGCAGCGTTCTGGATCAGCTGCAGCTGTCTGATTGACTTTTTAGGCAGACGTGTGAAGACGCTGTTGCAGTAATCAATCCGACTAAAGATAAACGCATGGATGAGTTTTTCTAGGTCCTTTTGTGACATCAGTCCTTTAATCCTAGAAATGTTCTTCAGGTGATAGAAGGCTGACCTTGTTATTGCCTTTATGTGACCCTGGAGGTTCAGGTCTGAGTCCATTACTACACCTAGATTTCAGGCCTGATTCGGGTTAACATACTCAACTCTATCTAAATAGATTTACCCAACAGCTACCCAACCAATTAATGCATGTTGTTAACAAATATGGCACCATTTACGGCGAAATAAACTGGTACGAGAGTTATTTCAAACAAGCATTATTTGTTGCTTTTGTAGTTCTTTTAACGGGCTTCATGTTGTTAGACAGGTCTCACGGTAATCAGGCCAGCGAGTGATCTTTCCATAACCAAAAATCTTTATTTCGTGAATGTAATCCAATTGTGTTGGCCTGTGTTCTCCTTTCTGGTGAAAGTCATTAAAATATTTGTTTCCTTCATAGTCTTACCCCAATGGATGTATCAGTATTGGTGTCTCAAAATTAAGTATGGAAATAAAGAAAATACGGAGAAGATGTTCCTTACTTCAATTTCTGAAACCTGTCAACTGTGTTCGGATGTGCGGAGTATGGAGAAATGCTAATACCCTCCTGGATGAAATTTTATTAACCTCCTCCCACTCTTTGTGTTCTGGTGATTTTTGATTGATGTTAAAGTTGTTTTTCTGTCATCATTGTAGTTCATTATTTCAGATTGACCTAACATTTCATGACTTTGTCCACAAAGAGGATTTGAACACAATATAAATTGTATTGCTTACAATTGTGTGCATTTCGTTTTAACTTTTGTACACGCTTAATGTTCCCGATCAAAAATGACATTAGAAATTAATGGGCGAAAGAAAAAATGCGCTTGGGTATATCCTCATTTGTCAGACAGACACACACATGCATGCAGTTTCTCGGTATCACTGAACATTTCCCGTAGCTTAGGTATATATATATATATATATATTTTTTTTTTAGGCTTTGCTCGCACTACTTTCTTGTATGGCAGCACCATGGCACCTCGATAAGTAAGCGGGGTTCCCGATTACATATTTCATGGCCACCACAATGACAGTGAGGATGGATTTGGGGAGGACGCGTCAGAAACTGAAGATGGCACGGAATATGATCCAGTCCAAGAAATAACTTAACGAGAAGGAATCCAGTGATGAAAAGAATGGCCATGCAACTACTTTTGGTCTTTATCCCACCTGAGAATCAAGATAGACTTTTATCTGGTGTGTGTACAAATCCAGAAACGGGTCTACCAGCAGTTTAGGGGCCTCCATGTTACTCCAAAAACGGGTGATTCGCTTTGACAACCGGGACACAAGACCAGGTCGTCGATAAAAGAACCCAAGTCCAGACACCACTGCGGATGAGCGTCTTGTTGCTTTTAGGGGACGATGGCCTTTCAAGATGTACATGCCAAGCAAGCCATCCAAATTTGGCACAAAGATCTCGGCAACATATGATGCCAGGACAAGTTATGCCTGGAAAATCCAGGTCTATAATGGGAAACCTGCAGACAGTGTTCCTGAAAACAACCAAGGGAAGCGTGTATATATAAAAAATAAAAATACATCTGATAGACTGGTTAACATTCTTCTTATTATGGTATTGTTAGGTGTTTGTTAATGTACGACGACATTGATCTTGGTACATTGAGATAAATTTGGGATTATTCTTTTGTACACAATTGAAATATCCATCGTCACTTTTGACTGTATAAACAACTTGAAATGGTTCCAAATAAAATGTTTTTCATAACTATAACTGAAAGTACTCTGTAATAAACAAAATAACAAGTGTCATCGGATTATTTCCAGAAATCATGTTTTTCCGGAACTTTCTTTGAAGTCTATAAGATCAGCTCAATGAGGCACACAGTCCACTAAAAACATACAAGTTCAAAACTTGTAATATTCACTAGAACTTAAAGGTAATAAAAACAATCAAAAATACAAGTACTAATAATGTGCATTAATACATTTTTTTGTGGGGAGTCTTAGTGGAACGCTCATTTCTGACCAGGATTGTTTAACACAAAATGAACACAACATGAGGCTTAAATATCTACATAGAAGACAATGTTACCTTCAGACTAAACAATGTGAAAAAAGTGAAAGATGAAAAAGACACTTCCGCAGAAAGATGTCCTCCTGTTGTCTCAAGGAAGTTTAAAAGGTGGCTGGGTGTTGATCAAGTGGACAAAACAACCCTGATGTTCAACATCTCTGTTTAGACTAAATCTGGATGGGAAATCTGAAGCAGTGGAGGGACTGCAACCTTGGAGATTGTCTTTTAATGAACACAAATATTTTACCCAGTCTTCTAAGATTTAAACAGCAATGTGTTAACCAGTTTTGGGAAAAACATTTCTTTATCATAAAGACATGACTTGTAAAGTGGAAGTAAATTCATCATTACACAGTAGCCGACTGTAAATCCATTGTTTATACTGTATATATTACACGAGCATGTTGTAGTCTATACACTAGTCTCTGTTTCATAACAAATGTTATTTATTTTATTTAAAAAAAGATTTAAAAAGACAATAAATGTAGTGTATTAGTGCGTGGATGCATTATTTGAATGTACAAACCTTCAAAAAACCTTTTGTGTATCTCTGTTTTACAGTGTGCTAGCATAAATTAGCTTGCTAGTGCACATGCTAGCAAGCTAATTTTCTTCTGTTTCTGACCAAACAAACACATTAGTTAGAAATAAAATAATTTAGTAGTAATATTTATTAACCAGATTCAAAGTCTGTTAAATGTAATATTTTGTTAATTTAATGTTATTTTAGATTTTTACTGTTAGTGTTTTGATAACATTCTGTAGGCTATGGGTCATGTTTAGCTAAATAAAACCCTTGTTTTTACACATCTATTTTAAATAATTTAATTAAATACAATGTCTCCATGAATCAGACTAAAATCTATAACTCAAACCACTGAAATGAAATATTTTGCATTATTGGAGCTAAATAGGGTAACGGCATCCCTCCATGTTTAATCTTTGTGTTATGCTAACAGTATTCACATTTCCAGTTTGAATGTAAAGACAAGAGGTGTTTTGATCAAACGTCTTCACTTTCCACAAGTAAGCCAATGCTTAAGTGCCAAGATATTCATCTAGTGTGTTAAGTATGACCTTTCATAAGACATTGTGCATTAATCACTGAGCAGTCGTGTAAGCAACAGGTCAGCAACAGCTCAGGAAAGGGTTGCTGCTGCAGGGACCTGTTAATGAAGCATCCTTTCATTTATCTGCTTTAAAATATGTTTCTGGAGAGATGGACGCCTTTGTTCTGATTGTTCTTTGCCTCTTTAAAATGTTGAGATGAGCAGTTTGTTTAATTTGTGCACCAAGTTTAGTAAGCAAACTCCTAATTCTTTCAGTTTACCATCAAAATCTTTGCTTCATGTTGTTGATTCAGTTTGACCACATTTCTAATATCTTTCATTAAGAATATTCTTTGTAGTCAATTAAATAAACTCAGAACATTTTGCAGCATCTGTCTTTTAGAAACAAATCGTTCACGTCAAATAGGATTCAGTGTAAAACATGGTAGGTTGTTGTTTTGGAGAGCCATGCTTTGTATTCACAAGTAATGAGATAAATACCCTGAACCTTTCTGATGGTTTAAAGTCTTCTCTTCTCAGCACTCTGACCACTGCAGAGTTTCAAAGACTTACTTTCTCTTGTTATTTTTATTTTTTTAAATAATATAGTAAACAATAAACATAATGAGATAAGAGTTTAGAAATACAATTAGGAAAAACAGATGATGTCATGTGGTTAGAGATTATTTAATTTACTTTGGGTGTGTGGATTTAACACATCATTATTATTATTATTATTTTTATTACTATTATTATGTAATATATAATAATATTGATAAAATCTGTTAAATCATCATAAAAAATATATAAAGTAAAAATATCTAATAAAAATAGTTAATGACAGGAGTAATAAGATGTAAATAATTGAATATAACTAAAGGAAAGAATTTAAAGTCAGTAAATAATAAAGAAATGATAATTAACTGGAAGAATCAAACAAATAATTGTTGGCTTGTTTACTGCGTCCCAATTTCCCTGTGTTTTCCTCAACTTTCAAATTAACCCCCATATAGAATAAGAAAGAAAATTGTGTTAATAATATTTTGTTTCGGGAAAATATATTATTTATATTAAAAATATTTAGATAACAGGTTGTTCCAGGTTTATTCAATACATTACCAAATATGGGAATATAATGGGGGTAAAAAATAAATTAAATACTTTAGTTATCTACTAAATAATATATAATAAATAACATTTTCTGAAGTATTTCTTGTATAAATCGGTTCCAGCATGTAGAACAGATATTACTCTTCATTTCTACTTTTATTGATATTCTAGATGTTGATGCTAATTTTTGAACACAACGGGTCACCATAATATTTTTAAGCTCCCCATCCCCCAAATGTGAATTGCTGTCATCTTAAAAGGGCTTCTTATTGGAGATGTTACAGTTAAAAAAGACAATTGTCAAAATCATAGTCATAATTCAGAAATTGAAGAGAAAATTATCCAGGTTCCTCACACATGTAGATGTTTTGATTTAATCTGGAGTTTCATGGATCAATATTTTTTTTTAAATCGGATGTCTGAGGACTTCTCAAACATTTGACATTTATCAAACAGCTGGATGTGGCTGAAAACATTTTTTTTCTCCTCTGTATTGCAATATATTCAGTCATATAGAGAATATAATATGTATTTGATTCACATTCAGAAGTTTACACATATTTCCTTAGTGTTTGGTAAATGTACCTTTAAATTGCATGACTTGAATCAAAGGTTTTGAGTTCCCTTCTTCAATAGTTTGCTGGTATTTTGGCCCATTCCTCCTAACAGAACTTGTGTCTCTGGGTTTGTAGGCCACCTTTTCAGCTCTGCCCACAAATTCTCTATGGGACTAAAATTACGACTTTGCGGTGGACTCCCCAACACACTGCCTTTGTTGTTAACTAGTTCGCAGGTATGCTGGTCATTGTCCATTTGGAAGACCCATTTGTGCCCAAGCTTTGACTTCCCGGCTGATGTTTTGAGATGTTGCTTTAATACAATTAACGTCTATTTTTAATGGTAAATTCAGTTCAATGGAGTATGTTGGGTCAGCATCTAAACATCTTAAAAGTGACTGGCATTACACTGTGTGAAATAAGTGTTTGACCCTCAAGCAAAACAGGACTTACAGTTTGTTTGAGTGACTTTAGCTTCTTAGCACAGTTGCAAGGCGTTTCTTGCAGCTGTTTACCACTTTTGCACTCATCTCAGCAGGGATTTCAACCCACTCCTTTAGATATTTTAGTGTTCCTGCCAGCCTCTTGGTGAATCAAAACATCATTAATAATTAAAAACTTTGAGCGTTAAGCTGTAGAAGACACATTTACAGTCCTGTCTTCTGTCTTCTTTAGTTGCCACTAAAAATGTACATGATTGAGAGAAGTTGTTGGGTGATACCAAAATTGAGCTCTTTGGTATCAACTTCACCTGCCATGTTTGACAAGGACCTGATTATGACCTGAAGAATATCATACCTACAGTTAAGGACAGAGGTGGAACCATTATGCTTTGGGGCTATTTTTCTAACAAACTACAAGATGACTTCATCACGTTATGGAAGGCAATGTACCATAGAATCTTGTATGAGTGTCTTCTTCCTGTGGAACTCTGAAGATGGGTGGTGGATGGATCTTCTAGGAGATACATTGCTAAACTGACAAAAGGAGGAGCTAGAAAGGAGTCAGATGAAGCTGTGTACATTCAAACCATGAACAACCTCTTTACCCCACGGACCAAGATCTTGATTGAGATCAAAGGGCAAGAGGAGACCAATTCTTCACTTTTCTATTCTTTTTAGAATGTCTGTTATCTTCTCCCTGACATCCCTTGATGGTATTCTGGTCCTGCCCATTATTGTGAAAAGCAGTGTGGAAAAAAGCGGCGCACATCAGACAATATGCCTGACAAAAGAAGTTGAAGAATATCTGGATTGGACTAGGCTGAACGGGACTGGACATTTGGTTGGTTGGTTGGTTGGTTGGATGGATGGATGGATGGATGGATGGATGGATGGATGGATGGATGGATGGATGGATGGATGGATGGATGGATGGATGGATGGATGGATGAATGGATGGATGGATGGATGTTGAAAGTTTGGTTGGTTGGTTGGTTGGTTGAAAGATTGGATGGATGGATGGATGGATGGATGTTAAAAGGTTGGTTGGTTGGTTGAAAGATTGGATGGATGGATGGATGGATGGATGGATGGATGGATGGATGTTGAAAGGTTGGTTGGTTGGTTGGTTGGTTGAAAGATTGGATGGATGGATGGATGGATGGATTGTTGAAAGCTTGGTTGGTTGGCTGGATGGATGGATGGTTGAAAGATTGATTGGTTGGTTGGTTGGTTGAAAGGATTGGTGGATGGATGGATGGATGGATGGATGATGGATGGATGATTAAAAGGGTGGAAAGTTGGTTGGTTGGTTGGTTGGTTGGTGAGAGACCATTTTAAGAATGAGTCATGTAGCTCTCAATAGGAGTTTAAATAACTCAGATGTTTGAACATGTTTTCAGTGGATTTTTTATTAACCCCATAGACATGGTCAATAAATAAAACAATTAAATAATTGAAAAATTATGCTGAAATAACTTTCTGTTTTCCTGTAACTGCTCGGGTTACAGTCATTTCCCTTCAGGTTATGGAGAAAAATGTTCTAATTTCCTCTGGTCTGATGGAAATATTCCAACATGTAAACCACTCCAATATGAGGAAAAAAACCCACCAAGGTCATGAGCAGAGATTGACATGCTGTCAAGATGGAAATGAGCTCCTTCATACTTTGTCAACCCCCCTCCCCCCAACCATCAGTTACTGAGGGTCGCAGGTGAACAACATCACACATGCAGACTAATTAACTTGTCATAATACCAACATCTGAAGCACTGAAATCGCTTTTTCACATCCCCCACATTTAGCAGCTGCAGAAATTAAGGTTAATTTTTCTGATGTAATTTCTCAGTTTGATTGTGTTTGGCTTGTGAAGCAGAAATGGTTGCACAGACACAGTAGTCAAAATAATTGTTTATGGGGCTGGCACAGGAAGGTGTTCTGCATGCTTTTTTGCATTTTTAGACTTCTCACTCTTCTTCTAGGTCCCGATTGTTGGTTTGCTTCTCCTCACAACGCTGGAGAACAAACAGAACATCAGACTGGTTTGCTTGATAGGGAATGGTGCTCTGTAATGCTTAAAAAGGTGCATTGTATATTGTTTACGAAATTAGAAAAAAATGAATTAGCCCATGTACTACAATGGGATTTTAGCAACAGGAGACAAATACAGCCCTTTTTGAATATCCATAGATCAGCCATACTTTCAAGTTTAGCAGGTTGTATAAAGTTGGCATTTACCTGACTAAACTAGTATTTAGATACCTTTTATTGTTTTTAGAGAATCATAGTGTGGGTTTTGTGACTTTTTTTAAGATTTCTGTCAGAAACTGAGGATGGTACTCCAGCTTTTAAGCCTGCAGAATATTCAGAAACTTTTTCATTTGAACCACTTTTGTACTCACAGTTTCTCCTTCAAAGATATTATTTACATGTCAAATAAATGTATTCTTGTCTGTTTCCGCCCACTGCATCTCTCTCTGCTTTAGGACATACAGTTCCCTTTCAAATCCCACCAGAGTGCAGAGCATGCACACAAAAACTAAAATTCACTACCATCATTGCTAAATCTTTCTGTCAAAGCCAGAACTGACTTCTCTGTTTAACCTGTAAGATCTCCCGTATAAAATGAAAAAGAATATACAGTATATAGGTACAAGAAGGTTCTGTGGCCTACAGTTTGAGTTTTTTTTTCCCTGAAATGACTTTTTATTTTCACACAGCGACTGTTTGTTTGAGAGTTTCATTTTTTTGTCTATTTCTGTTTGTTCTTTTCAAAATAGTGTTGCTGTGGGCTCTCCTTCCCAAACCGCTTTAACAAACAGCATAACAGCAGACCAAAGTGCTGTACAGAAAAATTGAGAAGAAACGAAAAATTGAATACAACAAAAAAATAACCAACATGGAATAAAACTGGGGAAAACTACACATCCAAAAAGTACAATATAAAATACTAAAAAAGTGTCACCACAGCCGATAAAAAACAGACGTCAGTCGTCGACAGCTAAGTTAAAATAGTGGGCTTTCAATCACAATTTACAAATTGCATGGTTTTTTTTAGAAGTAAGAAGAATAGCTTCTCTTTCTCCATCATTTAAAAGTTTAGAGGCGTAGATATGGTAATTAACCTTGTGTTTTCTCAGACTACAACCCAACGGGAGTGTATAAATGACAAAGAGAAGGGGTCCCAGTATTGAACCCTGGGGAACCCCCCAGGTGAGAGGGACCGATGAAGAGGAGCAATTATTTATAAGGACACTGAAGCTTCTGTCAGCCCGGTATGAACGAAACCAATGGCCACCAATGGCTCGGCATTTTCTGAGGCTGTATTCCTTATATTATTGAGGATATTCTCCTTTTATAGATTTTTCCTTCATGGGTATCTCCACACGCTCAGCCCTTGTAAAGTTTCACCAATTGTGTCATCTCTGATCAGAAAGCAATACATTGAGAATAATTTTGCACAACTAGCATCAGGAAGAACTTCAACTCGGACTTTCAAAATAAAGTTCACAAGTACTCTATGAAATTGGAGTCTTGCTCAGTCAAAATATTAGAAAAGTCTGTTGCAAACTGGCATACCAGGCACGAAAGAAGGTTTGTTTCAACTCTAGTCTGAACCTGGAAACTGACCTTTAAAATACATGCTGTTCTGTCCAGTTTGTAACTGGAGCGAATTGAGACGAGCAGTTTAAAGCCTAGTTTATACTTCTCCGTTTGCACCCACACCCACACGTATTGGCGGAGACATTTTCCTTTTTTCTCCATCGGTGTGTAAGTGTTGCGACAGCAGAGAGGGGGTGTAGACCTTTTCTGGGGGGTCTGTCTCTGGATGACGACAGTTAGTTTGCTTCAGCTTATAAACACACGTCCACTCAAGGAGCAATGGCTGACAGCGAGCGACATTTCATTGAGCTGGAAAGCTTTTTACTTGAAGTGCAGCTCATTGAATACTCTAAAAACACATGTAAACAAACAAACAAACACACCGGTCTGTTTTGTTGTTCTCTACATCTCCTGGTGTTCAAAATCGCCAAAAGACCAGATTAGGTAAACTGGCCTTGCAATATAAAACATCTAGTGCCCAAAAGCTGGACTGACTACTAATCACATCGACTATAGAGCACCGTTCTGGTGAAATGATCTTGGGCTGATGTTGGGCTGACCAATCACAGACGTGTGCACTCCGTTGCATTCGACGGATAGTTAAACAATTGGGCTGACAGGCTTCCTGTCCAGAAACGTCACAGTTTGAGTTAGCACACAGCGTCTCCCTCTAATCCTTTCAAATATTTTGGTTTTCAGTTGTCAGAAATACTGTGGGTCTGTTTGCTGAAAAGTTGATTTACTTTTTTATTCACTCTGTTGCACCCAAGACTGCCTCTTACAAATAAGGAACCATCACTGTTTTGAACTTTTTTAGCCTCTAACAGCCTGAGGAAGCAGTCTGATCTTCTGGCGGGCTTCACAGGATGACAACCTCTGGTCAGCTTATGTCGGAAATCCAGGATACATCCTCAGCAGGGCTCATATAACACAGTGACACAGGAAAACAGCTCCGCTGAAAAGCATTTACAGCAATGCTGCGTGTCAGAGATATGGGAGAGAAACTGAATTTTGCAGCTTTAATACAGAAGAAATGCAAATGATCAGCAGTGAAAGCGAGGGCTGGGGAAACGGCGGTGAGCTTCATTTAACTCTGAGGATGGGATGGTGGAAAATAAATCAGAATATTTGAAGGTAAACATACCTCTAACTGTGTGCAGCAGCTGCTCATTTAAAGCTGACTTTAAAAAGAAACATTTGAAACTCGGTTACAGTTTAACGTTAACACTTTATGTTTATTATATGTGCATATAAATGCATGAACAAAATGAAGTTTGGCCAGGGCACATATTTAATTCAATTCATCCATCTATTATTTATACCCACCTATCCATGTAGGGTTGTAGGGGATTGGAAGGGGGATTAGATGCATTCCTCCTCCAACACACCTGAATGAAATGACTGTATATCAGCATCTTTTAGCTTAGCAGAGGCCTGATAACGAGTCAGTCATTTGATTCAGGTGTGTGGAAGCAAGGATGCACCTAAAATGTGTAGGATGCTAGATCTTAAGGACTTAAGGACTGAAGTGAATGTTGTGATGAGAACATCGCGGCTGTAGTTAACAAATATGATATTCCTCTGTAATCAATCATAACATACATAACAATAAACCAAACGTAAATTGTCCTATTTAACGTGTAGCCAAACCATTGACGAGCATTTCGACTGTGAGAAAACAAATCACGTCTAGCGAAAAAGACGATTTCACGCACTCCAGGTTAATAAGTTGCCGCATCTCGTTTGAGATGTTATGGATTTGTGACTATGTGTTTGATTAACGTTCAAGTTTTGTAAACTTTTGTGTACATTTCTGCTTCAATTTCCAAGAGGTTTCAAGTCATGACGCATCGAGAGATAATGGCTACACAGCTATTTTGTACACATTTATCTACTTACCATCTTCATATCCAATTTCTTCGGCAACGGATCGCCTCACATTATCCTTATAATCGTTGTCCTTGTAGTTTTTCTCTTTTTTATTATAGAGGCCGGGGTGCTGGGACACAAAAAGGATCAGACGCTCAGCCAAGTTGAAGAAAAAATGTGTTACTTCAATGAAAATGACACTTCAGTTCTTGACTCTCGGCTCTGATGACGCCATCACCACGCCTTCTGTGATTGGTCAAGTGTTTATCTGTCGGATACGAGATTTCAAAAAATCGAGCTCAATACGAAAAAATAAAACTCGCAAAATCGCAGGATGAAATTGTGTTAATGGTGTGCACGTCCCCATTGACTTGACATTGATTCGAAAGAAAATACTGTCGTGCGAATTAATCGCACGAAAAAAACGGACCCGGTGTGCAAAGACCATCAGTTGTAATTGGCACCACTTGAAGGCGGTAACAATCAGAAGGTTATGTAAAAAGTGTTTTATAAATATTTTCTCCTCCTCTTGTGTGTTTTTTGTTTGCATGGATTTAATTTTTTTGATTTTTTATTTAGTGTGGATGGGATGAGGTTTTGCATTTGTGTAAAACAAGCAAACAAACAAAAAGGATAACAGTGAAAATATTAACAAAATTTTTTAAAATGTATGTTTTTTAGCTTTAAATTAGCTCATTAATAGAGAACAGATTTGAACCAAAATTTGATTCTTTTTAATTTTTGTGTACAATAAAAATGTATCTGTAAGCACATGATAAATGACTGAAACCAAATAAAAAATGGAATCTGAGATATATTGTCTAGTTTTTACGCACTTGGAGCTAAACCAAACCCTTCAGTTATTAAAGTAAAGAAATAAACACCAAGTGTGTAGAGGTCTTCTTTAACAAACGCTGCTGCAGGCTGTAGTTAACCGCGGTGGTCTGTTGCAGAAAAACTGGCTGCAATTGGCCCCTGAGGAACGTTAATTACCTCTGTGACAATAAATCCATAAAGATTTGAAGGAAAACTAGATCACTGAGGGTAAACAAAGAAAGGCTGTTGGCTATTAAGTTCAGTCAACAGTGAATAATAGTATTTCCTTTAAATAAAAACAGGAAATAACTGACTGATTTTGGTAAGGTGCAGAATTAAGTTCTGTAGGTGTGTTGGAGAAGGGAGGCGTCCAAAAGTTGCAGGATAGTAATGGGTTGGTTGGTAGTAGTGGGTGTTTAGCTGCAAGAGGGACTGGTGCACTTCATAAAATAGATGACATGATGAGGAAAGACCAGGATGTGGACATGTTTTAAGAGCAAACCTCACTCTGCCGTTTGTCAGAAAACTTTGATGTTTATCGACTTAAGTCAAGCTCAGAAAACAATCATCGCCAAGCTTCTTCTCCTTCCCATTGCGGAAACAAACCTGAAACATAACAGCTAGTACGCAATATTAACAATATGCTCCATGAAGTTTGCCGCATCTGATCTTCAGATCGCTAGCTTCAGTTTTCTCCATTTCACTGCACAACTTTGGTCCAAAACTAGCTGTGACTTCTGCTAAGTCACTGCAGACCTCACAGGGAAGAAAGCTCAGGCACTCATCAAGGGATGGCAAATGAATAAAAACGAGGGCTTTTAAATTTGAGTGCGCTCATCAGCCCCTGTGCTTTTGTCTCATTTTCTTCACAGTGGATGCCTATGAGGTAACGCTGGGGTGTAAACAACAGATATTTCGGTATATCAGTGGCAACCCCTCGCCTCTTCAACACAAGTCCTTTACTGGAGTATTGTTTAGTTTAAGAGGAGCACAAACTGAGTTCCTTCACCTTCTGCTTTACTCTTGGAAATCTACATGACAGATTTTGACCTTTTTAAAGGAGATTTTCAGAACTAATCAACTGGTTTCAGACTTGAACATCATTGTTGCAAGAAAAATACAGATTTTTTTCTATTCTATCCCCGTGTTTGATTTTCTTTTCTGCATCTGTTTCTTCCTATTATTAATAAGATGAGGTTCAGCTGATTTAAAAAGCGCCGATTCACAACAGATGTCATCTCAAGGCACTTTACAAGAAAAGTCATTTCAATACAATCAAACAAACATTCCAATCAGTTTAAAAGTTTTAGATAGTTTTCTATTTAAGAGATCCCAGCAGATTGCATCGAGTCATTGACTGGCAGTCGGGCACCTTTGATGCACACTCCAACCGCAGCAATCCCTCATACTGAGCAAGCATGTGGCGACAGTGGAGAGGAAAAACTCCCCATTAACAGGAAGAAACCTCCAGCAGAACCAGAACCAGAACCTGGCTCACTATGAGCGGCCATCTGCCACGACCGTCTGGGGCAGAAAGAACAAAAAGAGCTAATGTAAGAGTACTTTCAATATTAAAGAAAGTAAAAGTTAATAACAGGACACGGGGGTTGATGCCCCCCCCCCCTCCATCCAACAGGGCATTACAGCTAAGCAGGAGACCAGACCAGGTGTAGCATCTATCGAGAGAAAAAACACTGAGAAAAAACAAAGTTAACAGTCAAAATAACAGCAAATAATGCAACTGGAGAGTAGTAGGAGAGAAAAGTAGCAGAGTGAAGAAAAGTGGTAAGTCTGTCCTCCAGCAGTCTAAGCCTATAGCAGCATAACTACAGAGATAGCTCAGGATGACCTTAGCCACTCTAACTATAAGCTTTATCAAAAAGGAAAGTTTTAAGCCTGGCCTTTAAAGTAAACAGAGTGTCTGCCTCACGGACTAAAGCTGGGAGCTGGTTCCACAGGAGAGGAGCCTGATAACTAAAAGATCTGCCTCCCGTTCCATTGGATTTAACAGGGATGTAACAGGGAGCCAATGAAGGGAGGCTAAACAATTTACCATCCAGACGAAGTGATTGACAAAGCAGTTTCTTTTTTAGAGCTTCTGGTCCAAAGGCAGCAACCTCTGTCTCATTATCTATCCATTAATCATACCCGTCCATCCTCTACAGGGTTGCGGGGGGCTGGTGTCTATCTCCAGCAGTCATGGGACGAGAGTCGGGGTACACCCTGGACAGGTCGCCAGTCCATCACAGAGACATACAGGACAAACAACCATGCACACACTCATACCTAAGGGCAATTTTACAGACCAATTAACCTGGAGTACCCGGATGGGAACCCCCACATGCAAACTCCATGCGGAAAGACACCAGGCCGGGATTCGAACCCAGGACCTTCTTGCTGCTACCAGCTGTGCCACTGTGCATTTCATCATAATGAACTGATTTAATATTATCTCTTCAGTACAGGGGCCAAGACATGTTCTACACGGGCGGGCACCGGCCCCTGTTGGCCCCTGTCTAGAACCGCCCATGTGTGTGAACCAGGTCTAAACTAACATGTGTCCGTGGATTCTGGAACATTCCATCAACAGGTGTTAAAACAGGTGAACCTTTTGGACGGTTCTTCAATGAATACACGGCCAGTGTTTAAAGAGGCCGTCCTCCAAGCCTAAATTAATTAAGCCAGTCATTGTTTGAGGTGCCTAGCTAATTTCTGGTTAGCACCAGCCAGAATGATACACTTTTCTTTCAAGGTTAGTGAGTTAATTGATACGTTTCGTGTAGCTTCTGTACGTTTTTTTTTGGAGACCAGCAGGGCTATTTGCCAATTTAAAGGGGAAATAAGTGCTGTGAAAATTTCTAAAGAGGCAAGGACAGGTTGTGGAGAGATTTCAACGGCAGCAGAATGGTAGCGGCGAGTAAACCAGATTTCCCCTCTCCTCCCATTCATTTTGGCTTTGTTTTGCTGCACTTGCAATACCAAGAGATTTTCTGCACTCTATTAGAAAGAACCCTGTGCCTTCAAAAAATGTTGCTTCAGCGTGGAAAAGGAGGATATATAGTACAATATTAATTTGATTTTTGTTAGTATTGGTAGGGGGTGACTAATCCTGCCAAAATTGGCAATAACTATTGAAATTAATAGCTTGCAAATATTAATAAAAGTAATAAAAAATAAAAACGTGACATTATACAGTGTGACAAAAAAATTACCCAATTTTTAACAGTATTTATTTAACATTATCACCATTATTTAATTTTCCATTTTAATTCCAATCTTCGTTTTTATTTATTGGTTTCCTTTGTTTTTTCCCTTCTAATTTTTTCTCTTTTTGTTAAATACATTTTATTTACTGTTAAATTTTTTCAGATTGTGTATTTAATTTATTTACTGTCACTTGTTAAATCATATTCATTTATTTTGTACTGATTATTATTTTAATATTTTTTTATTTTTTTATTTTATTTTCTCCCCCTCATGTCCTCTTTTCTTTTGTCCTCCTGACTCTTTGTAAGAGGTCAAGTGAAAAAGTGGAATGTGAAAGGAATGGGATCGTGGTGGGCGGAGGGTTCAGTCAGCTTCTGCAAATAAAAATGATTATTTATGAAAAAAATCCCAAAAAAATACAGTAAAATATGACTGTAAATAAACATTTATTAAATAAATGCAGAATTTGTAAAAAATAGAAAAAATAAAAGAGGAAACTAATAAAAAATATGTATATTATAAATGAAGTGGAAAATTAAACAATATATGATGATGTTAATGTTAAATTAATAGTGTTGAAAATGATCAACAAATATTACTTTGTTACACTGTGTAATCAAATAATTTGGGAAAGTTTTTTTATTTTATGGAGGCAATATTTGCCACATTAATTATTCAAGCCATTTATTTATTTCTATATTTATTACCAATTTTGGTAGGATCAGTTCTCCATAAGTTTATGTTGTTAATATATTTCATAAACCCCCTGACATCACATATTGATTTATCCCTTCAGATTTTATCCAAAATGCTTCATTATACATCCAGTTGAGTCTCAGTTAGATCAGATTGTTGTTTTTTTTTTGTCTGTTGGCTGTGACACAAGCAAAGTTAATGCAACTGTGATAGGAGAAGGTAGAAATGTATATTTTTATACCAGGAAACAATTATTTTCTTTTCGCCACCACATACGTGGTTTTAACAGCCGGAAGTGTTTAAATAATTCAAAGAAGCATAAACAGAAATAAATTCTGCCGCTCCAGTGGAGATGCAAAGCTCCCTTTTTTCTCAGTATCTCTGACTCTTTTATTTATTTATTTATTTTTAAGCGGTAGGCGATGCTTTTTTTCCGAGCTCTCCCAATTTATTTACGCCCACATGGATTCTGATGGTTCCCAGCGACGCGTGGCCGCAGACGAATGATTGGCCAACACTGGAAGATCGACTGTAGAAACCTTTTATTGTTCTATCATCACAAGACGTTTTCTGCAGGCGCTGCATATTTTATGCGCACACTCATAAAAGCCGACGTGCAGAATTATACACAAACACACACCACGCTTGTTCCCTTCACTTCCTGTTGAAACGAAGCGCTGAGTGAGGCTGGCTCTGCGAGAGACGGGGTGCTTTCCCGCTCCAGCTTCTCCGATCCATCAGATGTGGTTAAAAAAAAACAAGAAAACAACAACAAAAAATACTGGGCTATCCTTTTCCAATAAATCCCCTGCTTTCTAAGTCATAAGACGAGCGCTATGTCTGTCCCACCAACATTTACTCTGCTCTGGTTTCTCCACCTTTGGCTTCTTGAAAAGCAGATTGTAAAGGCTGAATTTACTCAAGTCTTCCCCTGTAACGACGGCTGAATCTTTTTCTAAAAATGTGCCAGATGTCGTTGACCCAGTTTGAGTTTGAGCATTCACCATAAGTTGATTCAATGCGATGTGAAACGTGCAAAATCGACAGCGATTCAAACGTGTTCAAAAATCGATTTCATTTTTCATTGTGATTAAATGAGGAAAAACGTCAAAGTCCGGCGTGCCGCACGGACATTTTTAAGGGGACAGACCGGCGGAAACATCATGGCTGCAGCTAGTGGCCGTTTCTCAATATGCGTACCTGTCTGGACTTGTGTACTCGAGTACTTGAGAAACGTCATGGACTTGCAGTCTGAGTACTGCTCCAAGTCTAAGTTCGCATTGTCGCTACCCGATCCGTACCGGAAACCCGACCCGTACCGCGCATGTGCGAATCTTACGTCACTTCCTGTCTTCGCCAAAATTGCGACGGTTAGCTTTGCCTCCTTTTCGACTGCCCGGACCATTTAAACAATGGATACCTCTGTTTACAAAGTTTTTTTATTTTTAATTCAAATTCAAAAATACTTTATTGATCCCAGAGGGAAATTAAGTAAGAACTTTATTTTTTTTATTTTTTATAACGAAGTATAAACAATGACAATCTCAATTAACAGATTGAAACTTTTACAGGTAAACAGATTGCTCACCTCCTTTTATATTAAACCAGAAGATAGACAATGGTGTATTTGATATTATACAGTCAAACTAACAATAATATGGGGAAAAAAAAGAGCGAAAAAAAAGGGGGGGCATGACAGATAAAATAAATCATTAAAAGTAAGATCACATAAACAAGAAGCATCAATAAATAACAAGGGGTTCAAGAAAGGTCAAATTCCTCTAAAAATGTTATTTGCCTTATTTGCTTATTTACTAATTTCAGAGTTTACGCAACAAGGAGAGTTAATTCTTAAGAGCATGCCATGAAGGAGGGATTTGGCATACCGGCATTTAGGTATGTAATATTTTGTTGTAATAATGAGATAATTTATAATGAGATTATTCACTATTTTTGTCCTTGAGGATTACTGCTATTTGAATATTTTGAAAGGACCAAAAGTCAATGTTTCTAGAACCGGACGATGTTAAGTGATGGAGAGATTTCCACAAATTTTGGATAGTCACACAATCATAAAATGTACTCTGTTGTTTCTAGAGTTGTTTTAATAATATAGCAGTTGTCTGACACTAATTTAAATCTTCCTGTCATAAATTCATTTGAGGGATAAATAGTTTTTGTAGTTTTAAAGTGATCTTTAAATTTGGGGGGAATTGGACATTTTAAGTATGTTGTTTGATTTGTTATAATCTTTAGAAATTAGTATTTTGTCCTACCTGGATATGAGGTGTTAACCGAATACTTCCTCAAAAACTGATTATTACATTTTTCGTTACCAAGGTCAAGACCATTTGTCTTAACTCTATGTAAATTTGGAGTTAGTACGTTCAAAATATTATTCTTTATCGCGTGGATAAAGACTATTGGAATATTCTGTAAGAGTTTCTTATAGAGCTCAGTGGAGCAGCTCATGCCATATTTCTCATTAAAATCATTTCATTTAAGTATATTTCCATTTTTATCCATTATATGTGTGACAGACCAAATTTGTTTTGTCATGCATTCTTCCACAAACATAGATCTCCCCCTACTCAACACCACCCTATTATTCCACAATGGAACGTTATGGGGACTGAATTTATGTTTGAACATCATTTTCCACTTTAGAAAAACCTGTTGATGAAATTTGGAAAGTTTTATGGACAATTTAGAAATGTCAAAATATCATACTAATAGAAACTCAATACCTCCAACTTTGTTGAAAATAAGAGAGGGTATCAAGAACCACATTTCATCATTTTTAGGAGGGATCGGAGCCATTTGATCTTTAACATTCCATTCATAATTTCACAATCGATTGCTTTTATACCCCCATTCTCATAGTCTTTCATCAAGTCCCTATTTCTAAAATAGTGATGTGTATTTTCCATATAAAATTAAAATTCATCTTATTAATTTCTTCTATGATCGTTGGTGGGATGGCTAGGGAATATGCTGGATAGATTGACCTGGACAAAGATTCAACCTTTTATGAGAAGACCCTCTCTCAATGCCCATTTTTATTTTATTGACTTTAATTTGATATTTTATTTACTTGCTGAAGCTGATTCAACACGTTTTGGGTAAATGGTAAATGGCCTGTACTTGTACAGCACTTTATTTAGTCCTTGAGGACCCCAAAGCGCTTCACACTATTTTCAGTCCTTCACCCATTCACACACTGGTGATGGCGAGCTACGTTGTAGCCACAGCTGCCCTGTGTCTGTTGTCTGATGCAAAAGGTTCTAATATGCCTTGTTTTAACGGATCGGATCTGTACGGTCCGACTTTGCAGATGCGCAGTAAGGATCGGGCAGTCCTGATCTGTAACTATCTCTTTTTCGTTTTTGTCAACATTATATTGAACTGTTTCATTATTGTAAACATTTGAAGAGAATTTTTTTTATTAATCCGTGTTTAGTAGTATATTATAAATCATGCAGTTGTAAAGAAACAACGCTGGCCCAAGGCAGGTTGGTAAAATATGAAATAACACATTAAACTTTTACTGCTTATAGGTCCAGTGAAAACTTCAGGAATCATTTGACAGTTTACCTCTAAAGCTGGTCACCATCAATTATATTAGTCGAGAAACAATAATTTATAAGGAAATGGTCTCATGAAGGAAGCATAGGTTTTCATTTTTAGTAGACTATCATCACCACCATTTAATTAGCAGTGCCTTTTAATAAAATCAGTATTGAAAACTTTACCCCATTATTTCACAGGTTTTCTATTTTGTATTGACACTTTCTTTTTTTATTTTTTTTATAATGTGTCCTGTTTGGCAGTGTGGAGCTCAGAATTGATGTCTGAGTACCAAGTAGAAGCCCAACAGATTTACTTTCACAAGCGGAGCAGTACAGCTTTTGCTATAATACTCCACTTGATATGTGTGTGAAAAATCTTTATTATGAATTGTTGGGGTTTTTATTTCCTGATGTTATGGACACGGAGACAGAAAATTAAGGGGAAGAAAAAAAGAAGATGAAAAAGCGAGGTAAGAAACAAAATGTCACGAGAGAGGGTGAGTTGAAAATACAAGAGAGGAAGGGGAACAAAGAAAACACAGGAAGACATTGAAGTCTGCCTCCATACTCACAGGACGGCAGAGAGAGGGGAAAAAACAAAACAAAACACGGAAAAGGAACATCAACAAAACAAACCATTGTGAACTAAGAATTACACAACCACATAACACAAAAATTGATATAAAAATACAACAACAATGTCACAGAGAAACTCATGGTACCGATTAATCAAGCTCTAGTAATGATAACCTCAGCCCAAGAATATATCCTTAAACACCAGAGACCCCACATCTATGTGTGTGTGTTAGCATGCTGGTGCATATAAGGTTTCTCCATAAGAGTGTTCGATAGTTGGTGTGAGAAGACATCAATCCGTCTCCCAGGAATCGATGCAGACATGAAGGAGATCGGAGCAAAGACGTCCAAAGGACCGCCAGAGCCCCGGGCGGACCCGGGCGGGGCCGACCGCATCCCCCAAGAGAGGAGAAAAGGAGAACCCCAGGGGAACATCCAGCGGCCACTATGCAGGGGCCCGGGGGGCAGCAGTGACGAGCCCACGGGCCCCCGGTCATGGACCGGGAGAAATGTACGTTTATAAATAAGCTATATGATAAACTTTTCAGAGGTTCACAATTGCAAAATATGATACTTTTTTAATTTGCTATAAGAAATTTTTATCATTTTTATTGACACTTTTTCCCAATTTTGTATATTTATTTGACAAATGTTTTAATTATTTTATTTTACTATTATAAATGTGAAAACACTCCCATTTCCAAGTAAACTTTATATGACCATTTATTAAAACTCTGGAAAGATTGTAGCTGAGCTACGACATCGACCAAGTACGAGAGCAGCGTACTCATAGCTGGCAGATTAGTTTCTGTGTATGACAGGTGGCAAACATCCCATTGGTCAATCTGTCGCAAAAAATCTAAAAAAGCTGCAGAGTTACAGTTCTGGATTAAATTGACAGTGAAAAAAAAACAAAGACTGGAGTATAAACTTTAAGTGTCTCTGGGAGAATTCTGCTTTTTATTTACTATTACTTTGAGCAGAAAAATAATACTTAGTTTCTCAATATTATTTCAGATATTTGTGTAATTTAGTCCCGTATAATTATTATTGTTACAGGTTTATTTTTTTATATAGAAGAATATTTATTTCTATTTAGATTTTAAAGTCATTTCTGTAATGGTTGACTTGTAAAAGCTGATCAGAAGTCTATTTAAGTTTTATTTTTAACCACATAGAGCAGAAATACTTTAAATATGTTAAAATCAAAAGTCTACAGTAAACAGAATATCATTGATGTGTTTAAGGATTCGATCAAGTTTCCTCTTTTATGGAAACCAAAATAGAATCACCTTATTTTATATTTAAATTGACAACACACATTTCCTTTAGCTTTAATTGAAAATATGACCTCGATATGATTATGAGACATATTATGGACGTATGTTTTGGTATGTGGTTTAACATGAACGAAAGACCGGACATTAATTGGTAGGGATGTGTATTGGCAAAAATCTGGCGATACAAATAGTATTGCGAAATATCGTATCGTCTCCCCTGTATCTCGATACATAGAGTAAGACGATATAGTGTAATTTTTTTAACTCAATTTTAAAGTAGGAGAACTGTCACATCATTCTAAACACTCCATTCTGTTTCATGCTTTAACACATCCAGTTTTATTACTAGATCTAGTTGATCCACTGGAACGCAGAAGGTGAAAACAGCTACAAAACTACCAGTCATGCTTTCAATTTTACTACAAAATTACTGTCATTAATGGTTCCATTCAAATCCTTAAAAAAATAATAAAATAAAATAAAAATCGATATTTTTTGGGAATATCGATACAATATCGGGAAATAAAATATTGCGATATGTCGGTGTGTCGATATTTTCTTACATCCCTATTAATTGGTATGGATATTTCAATTAATGGAAACTTAATGGATTTAAGAGTAGAGGGTAGCCATGGAAGGAATGAAGAAAAAAACGGTAAATGGGGGGGAAAATATGCAACAATAATAATTGTTTTATAATCGAATCGTAATCGTGAGGCACCCAAGATGGAACACCCCTAATACCTGGTTATTTTGTAGTCCCCTTATTTGATCATGTTAATTAACCAAGTTGTTTCCATTTCTTATTTTAAAAACAAACAAACTAGGGTTTGTGCATTTTTTGCAGCTTTTAGCCCTGTTGCACGTATGGGGTTCAAATCCCATGTTCTCCACTGTTATACTTGGGTTCTGTTGTGGTACCGTAGAGTCCTCCCACTGTTGGAAATGGGTGGAGAAATATTTCTTTGCTTTTCTACAAAGTTTTTTTCCCCACCGGCTTAGTGGCTAATAGAAGAAACTTAATTTAAGTTTGGGCTGAAGAATATTTGGAAATCTTGCATTGGAAGTATCAGCTGTAATTTATGACTATTTTTTTTTTCTTTGTTCCTCTCTTTGTCATCTGTGCCTCTATTGCTCTGTGACCTTTAGCATTATGGGTAATCTCATTAGTGTCCAGTGTGAGCATCTGCTGCCATTAGACTCTGTCCGACTGGCTAAATAATACATTAATATGAAAAATGCAAGTTTAGAACATTTGTGCTCCAAGCAGTGCTTTGCAATGAGTGTTGATATTACAAGGATGACATATTTGCGATATATTATCTAGAAATTGTATAATCTAAACCTGATGCTTAGCGTTTCTCACAATTAGTGGTGGGCGATATAAAAGGTATTAGGTAGAAATGATTTAAATTTTGACTATACCTACCTGCCGTGATTGCACATTTTGATGATGTCATCAAGGACAATAAATACTGATCAGTGTTTGTCTTTACATATTGCAAGTTTAAAATGTGTTTTCCATTTTAACTGATTAAAACCCTGCTGAAATCGAAGCATTTTTAATTCTAATATGTGCAGGTTTATTTTTGTGCGATATTAAATTTATAAATAAGTAACAAGGAAAGCTGACATTTTTTAACTTTGTGTTTCTTATATAACATTTTGCTTTTAAGTTATTTAAAATATATTCATCTTTATGTTGTGAGAATTTTTGTGTTGCATTTAAAAAAAAATTTTTTTATTTTTTTTAATGAATTTTGCACAATAAATGTTCTTTAAATGGCATTCTAATTTTTTGTTGAATTTGTTGTTCTGCTGCAATGCATCTGGAAAGTGAGAATGTTAATAAACATGTCATTTTGACATATATAAAGACAAGAATATATTGCATATATATATTGCATATATATTGCAATAGATATTACCGCACATGCTTTTGATTATATCGCAATATAGATTTGAGGGCTTATCGCCCAGCCCTACTCTTTAGTATTTAAACAAAAAATAATGACTGAAACTAGGCTGAATTGAGATTCCTTAAAACTAGGGGTGTAAGACAATATCGATATGCCGATGTGTCGCAATATTTTGTCATGGTATTGTATCGATATTCAAAAGCAATGTCAATTTTTTTTATTTAAATTTTTAGGATTTGAATGGAACCATTAATGACAGTAATTTTTGTAGTAAAATTCAAAGTATGACTGGTAGTTTGTGACCTTTTTTCACCTTTGTTCCAGTGGATCAACTAGATCTAGTAATAAAACTGGATGTGTTTAAAGTGTGAAACTGGTTGGAGCGTTTAGAATGATGGGACAGTTTTTCTACAGTTAAATTCAGTTTTTAAAAATCACAATATATAGTCTTGCTTATAGTATCACAATATATCGATCGTCTTCCCTGTATTGTGATACATATCGTATCACCAAACTCTTGCCGATACACATTCCTACATAAAACACAGTTTTATAAACATTTTGTCTGTGAAAACACAAAAGTTAGTATTTACTGATATTATGACCCTTTTTAGAATTAGACAAGCATAAAAACTTCAATATATGGACATAGAATAATTGTAGACTAATTAAAGAATAATATTCTTTAATTTCTTGTCCTGTTCTCGTGAGCCAGGTATGGTGTATCGTTGCACCCTTAAGCCAAATGTACCCAATGATATAAATCATTCCTATTTGTGCCACAGTATCTCAGCAATGTCAGTAACATCTGAGTTGACATTTGTGGAGCTGCGATCTGCTACTGATAGCGTCGGAGCCTCCAGTTCTACCATCGATCTGTTTACGCCTCTCTGCCGTAATAAATACACCATGAAGGCCGGATAGGTGGCGTGACGGATTAAAGGAGGCTACGCTCAGCTCCAAGCAAATCCACCTTCATCCCGACTTCAGTGGATCGGCTCGCTCGCCGGCCTAGACGTGCAGGTTTGTCCAGATGTTTCATCTGCTGCTCTGTCTCAGTGGCTGTAGATCAGAGTTCTGATGATGGGATGGAAAACATTAACGATGGCGACTTATTGGGTTTCAAAGCCTGAAAAAGCATCAGATTTAGTTTTAATTATTTACTAGGTGTTGATAACAATGGGGCAAACAACATATGTTATGGGAAAATAGTTAGAACCTCTGTTTTTTACACTGGTTTTGTAAAAAAAGATGCAGTCATTGTCCATCTTTCCTTTACATGTGAGTTTTTGCTTTTTGAACACAAATATCTGAGTTTTTATGGAGTTTCTGACTGAACCTCAGATGGTTGTTTCTCATAGACTGGTTAACATCCATACATCCATCCTTTTATCCATCCATCCATCATCTGTACATCCATCCATCATCTATCTGTACATCCATCTATCCTTTTATCCATCCATCTGTACATATATCCATCCATCCGTACATACATCGATCTGTACAACCATCCATTTGTACATACATCCATCCATCCATCCATCTGTACATCCATCCATCCATCCATCTGTACATCCATCCATCCATCCATCCTAAACCTACCCAAATAGGTTACATAAAATAAATCAGAAAATTTGAGAAAGACCAAACACACTACTGATGTTTAAATGAATTGGGGAGCACTAATTTTAGCTGGAGTTTGATAGAGGTGCAGACCAGCACCCCACATAGCAGAAAATTAGGACAAACTCCCACTTTGTTGACAAGTCTGGTGCCAACATCCAGGACCGGCCTCCTAGAGATGGTTTAAAAGATGTTTTCTGCTCCTTTCATTGCTTTACCCATCAATTTGGATTTGCGCTATAATGAATATTAGGTATAACGTAAACTTTATGAATTATAAACACTTGAATCAGAAGATAAACAATTTATTTTGGATATTAACAGACTTGATTGAGAATTTGTATCTAGGCAGTTTTTAGCAGATAAACCCAGCAGCAGCTGTCCTTTCACGTCGTTGGATTCATGTGAAGTGTTTTGGAGGATGCAGAGTGACGTCTGCTAGCAGTTCCCCTGTGAAATCCTGTAATCCCAGACGGATGATGACAGGTCCCGCTCTCCATCCTTCTATTTGATGCCGTAGCCTGAGGCGAATCTTCTGTTCACCTCTCAGTGCCCTCTCCTTCAACCGAACACGAGGACTGACCTCTGAAGCACTTTATCGTGACTTCTCGCCCCTTAAACCCTCCTCAGACCTGTCCTCTGCTGGCTGCTAAAATGTTTTCCTTGGAACTAATAGAATTAGGGTTCTCATGTAATGAAAGGAAATGGGATTTTAATTTGTATGAAATAGCCGCGGGGAACTGCCCTGACCGGAATCAAATATTCATATTTTCCCCAAACTAAAAACACACGAGTTAAGAGTCTTACAAAAAAAGGTGCTCTTTTTCAGACCGTTATTTCTGTCTGCTGCTCAGATCGGATGAACGACAAGGATGGACACAGAGGAGACTGTTCATGCCATAGAAGTCAGAGCCCTGAAACGGCTCAAATGAAGAATAAAAAAAGTGGGTGAATTTATATTTTTGTCAAAATATTTTAAATTGATCAACTAATCTGGACAACAGCATCTTTCTTTTAATTTATTTGAAATCCTTTTACAATTAACCTTACTTGCATTTACTTATTACAAAATAACGTGTAAACAGTAAAGGTGTGCCGATTCACTTGAAATCGATGAATGTGAAACGTGCCAAATCGATAACGATTTCAAAAATCGATTTATTTTTCATAATGAGATAAGAAATTCTTTGGGGACGGACTGGCGGGAACAGTATGGCCATAGCTAGTGTTTTAGCCATGCAGTGTGACATTTACAAACATCACACATCACAGCAAATATCATTTCTGTAATGGTTGACTTGTAAAAGCTGATCTGAAGTTTATATTTTTTTTCTTTTTAACCACACAGAACAGGAAGACTTTAAATATTTTGAAATAAAAAGTCTTCTTTAATTAAACAGAATATGATTGAAGTGTTTAGGGATTGGATCACGTTTCCTCTTATGGAAATCTAATTTTGTCACCCTCTATTATACTTCTAGTACCAACACACACTTCCTTTACCTTTCTTGGAAAACATAACCTTGATATTATGAAACATATTTTGGACATTTATTGGTTTTATTTGTGGTTTCAAATAAAAAATTGGTTTGGATACTTCAATTAATGGAAACTGAATGGTTTAAGGGTAGAAAGAAGCCATGGAAGGAATGAAGGAAAAAGAAAAAACTAAATTGTTTTATAATCAAAATCGTGAGGCACCCAATATGGCACACCCCTAGTAATCAAAAGTGCCAACAAATAAGAAAAAGCCTGCATGATCAGCATGTATAAATAAATGCAAATAAAACAGGTTTCATTTATGGGTGTAATTAATTAATTTTACATCAAGTTTAAATAAAACAATCATTGGACCCTAACATTTCTGTGCAACACAATTGTCTATATTCAGTTTAAATTTGGCTCGTTTAGATATCAACATTATACCCACACAGTAAAATGGGATTGAAACGGGATGATTAGCTTGGCTTCACAACTTCAGCCAATTAATATATGTAGGCTTAGTTAGTTTTTCAGTAAAAAGGGAACCTAAAAGTTTCCTTCAATATTTTTTTCAGGGGTATATGTATTTCATAGAGAACCTCATCAGTAGAACCCCAGTCTGATCTCCGTAGCTACAGTGGTTTACTACAAAACCTTGCAAGACCTCAAACACCCAGATTCCTGCCTAAAAAAACAACAACGTTTGACTGTTAGGCAAACTATTTTTCGACCATATAAGCACAGTGGATGTATGCAGAGCACATAGACACACAGATCGCGGAAGGATGTGTTGCTTTTTCAGACCTTTTAGCCTACTTCATGTTGTCAAACTGCTTCAGTTTGAATTGTTTCGTTCTTTGTTCTTCAGGCCTAATGTAATCAGGCGGAAGAGGATGGGGATTACTTATTTATAGGGCTGAACGGATAGGAAAATTTTGGGCTAATTTTGATGTCCAATACCAATAATTTATATATATATATATATATATATATATATATATATATATATATATATATATATATATATATATATATATATATGCTTTTGTAACTGGAAAAAACAATTGCTTCTCTGCTTCAGTTTAACTTTATTTTGTTGGCGAATCAGAACAATCCTTTAGAACAAAAAAAACGTAAACATTGCCTGATTTATTGTAAAGCAATGCAAATCGCAGCTAGATGGGGGCGGGGCATAAGCTGAACACAAAAGACTGACAGTCATTTATTAAAGCATTTTTTTTTTTGCACAAAGGTTTCAGTTCTTTAAGAAAATGTTGATTAAATGCCCTGTAAAATAATTCAGTGTTCTGCTGAATAACAGCACTTTGCTTTATTTGTGAAACTTGATTAACAGTAAATGCGGATCTCTTTGGCTATTTTGTGTCTTTTTCCGTTTGAATTGTTCTCCTTCACACCTTAAATAAACACCATTTGAGTTAATAAGCATGATTTAGAATGGAAATAGTTGAACTCTGAAGAATAAAAACGGATAAAGTGGAGTATGGGAAACAATAAAAATGGGTTTCTTAGGAGCGTTGAAAGCAAACAAGGCAGGAGTGAGTGTAGACAGACACCATCCAGCGGAGTGACGTCCAGAAAGAAAAACGCTGCTCCTGTCATGAATGTTTTATCGTTTACAGGCTTTTATTTAAAAAGAAACACAAGAACTTCTGTTCCTCTGACGTTTTGTGTTGTCTCCCCCCCCCCGCAGGATACCTTCCATCACTGACGTGTCTCCAGTATACCCCAAAAATATATCAGCGAATCTCCTGTATCATTCAGGGAGCTGGTGAGACGCATCTGTTGCTTCCTCCACTTTTGTTTTTGCTCCCATTTTTCATGAGCTGAACTCAAAACTCATCCGAAACATTTTCTATGTACACAAAAGACCCACTACCCTCAAATATATTTCACAAATCGGTCTGAGCACCTCTCCTCTGCCAAGATAATCCATCCCAGCTTATAGGTGTGGCATATCAAGGTGGTGATTAGACTGCATGAATATTGCACAGGTGTGCCATAGACTGGCCACAATAAAAGGCCACTCTGAAATGTGCAGTTTGATCGCACAAGCACAATGCCACAGATGTCGCAACTTTTGAGGGAGCGTGCGATTGGCAAGCTGAGCGCAGGAAAGTCTACCAGAGCTGTTGCCCGTGAAATGAATGTTCATTCCTCCACCATAAGCTGTCTCCAAAGAGAGATTTGACAGTACATCCACAACCGCAGAACTTGTGTAACCACAAAAGCCCAGGACCCCCCACATCCAGCATGTTCACCTCCGTGGTCGTCTGAGACCAGCCAGCCGGACAGCTGCTGCAATAACCAAAGAATTTCTGCACAAACTGTCAGAAACCGTCTCGGGGATGCTCATGTGCAAGCTCGTCTGGACCTGACTGCACTTCATCATCGTAGTGGACTTGAGCGGGCAAATGCTCACATTCGATGGCGTCTGGTACGTTGGAAAGGCGTTCTGTTCACTGATGAACCCGGTTTTCACTGTTCAGGGCAGATGGCAGACAGCTTGTATGGTGTCGTGTGTGTGAGCGGTTCGCTGACATCAACGTTGTGGATCGAGTGGCCCGTGGTGGTGGAGTTATGATATGGGCTGCCGTATGTTCTGGACGAAATACAGGTGCATTTTTATAGATGGCATTTTGAATGCCCGTTGCTGTGCCCTTCATCCTTGACCATCACCTCATGTTGCAGCATGATAATGCCCGGCGCCATGTTGCAAGGATCTGGGCAAGGCAATTTTATTTGTATAGCAACATTTTCAACAACAAGGTGATTCAAGGTGCTTCAGATTAAGAGGTAAAATAAAAATGGCAGGTAAACACAGACAAAGCATATAAAGTAAAAACAGCTATAAAGCAAGAAGCACACACAAAACACGATACATTAAAGCGTTACTCAAAGGCAGCTCTAAACAGATACGCTTTTAGCCGTGATTTAAAAGAACTCGGTGTTTCAGCAGCTTTGCAGTTTTCTGGAAGTTTGTTCCAGATTAGAGGAGCATAGAAACTGAAAGCTGCTTCTCCATGTTTGGTTCTGATTCTAGGGATGTTGAGTAGACTGGAATTAGAGGACCTGAGTGGTATGGTTGGTATAGTAACAGTAGATCTTCAACATACTTTGGTGCTAAGCCATGTAATGATTTATAAACCAGTAAAAGTATTTAGAAGTCTATTCTCTGAGCTACAGGGAGCCAGTGTAAGGACTTTAGAACTGGGGTGATGTGCTCTACTTTCCTGGTTCTAGTGAGGAACACGAGCAGCAGCGTTCTGGATCAGCTGCAGCTGTCTGATTGACTTTTTAGGCAGACCTTTGAGAATCCGACTAAAGAAAACTCCTGGAAGCGAAAAACATCCCAGTTCTTGCATGGACAGCGTACTCACCGGACATGTCACCCATTGGGCATATTTGGGAAGCTCTGGATCGGCGTTAACGACGGCGTGTTCCAGTTTCTGCCAACATTCAGCAACTTCGCACAGCCATTCAAGAGGAGTGGACAAACATTCCACAGGCCACAATCAACAACCTGATCAACTCTTTGCCACGGAGATGTGTTGCAAATAGTGCCCACACCAGATACTGACAGAATCCCCCCAGTAAAGCAAAGCTGCACGTTTTCAGTGTGGCCTTTTATTGTGGCCAGTCTAAGGCACAGCTATGCAATGTTCATGATGTCTAATCAGCACTTTGATATGCCACATCTATAAGGTGGGATGGATTATCTCGGCAAAGAAGTGCTCACTAACGCAGATTTAGACAGATTTGTGAGTAGTGGGTCTTTTAGTGTATATAGAAAATGTTTTGGAGTTCAGCTCATAAAAAATGCTTTTCG
Organism: Valencia hispanica; assembly: GCA_963556495.2. Classification (NCBI taxonomy): domain Eukaryota; kingdom Metazoa; phylum Chordata; class Actinopteri; order Cyprinodontiformes; family Valenciidae; genus Valencia; species Valencia hispanica. The sequence continues at coordinate 45,809,413 of OY747716.1, read as the reverse complement.
GGATGTGTATTGGTAAAAATCTGGTGATACGATATGTATGGCGATACAGAGGAGACGATGCAGTATATTGGAATATATTGAAGAACAGCCACCAACTACCAGTCATACTTTTAATTTTCCTTCAAAAATGACTGTCATCATTTTTGGTTCCATTCAAATCCTAAAAATAAAAAAAAAAGAGAAAAATCCATTTAATTGCTTTTGAATATTGATTCAATATCGGAACATAAAAGATTGCGATACATCAGTGTATCAATATTTTTTTACATCCCTAGTTGTGTTTATATTTTTGTTCAGTGCATTTTAAATAAAATGCTGTCTTTGCTGCCACGATTATATGCACTAGTAGTGGGCGATATAAATGGTATAAGGTAGGAATTATATTCATTTAGCCAAAGGTAGGGATTTTGACTATACCGGCCTACCACGATTGTGCATTTTGATGATGTCATCAAGCTGTCTTCAAGGAGGATAAATACTGATGTTCAGTGTTTGTCTTTACGCTACATATTGCACATTTAAAATTTGCTTTCCATTTAACAGAAGAAAAAAAAACTGTTAAACTAATTATTTTTAATTCCAATATGTGCAAGTTGTTTTTTTTTGCAATATTAAATTTATAAATAATCAGCAAAGTGGACAATTTTAACTTTGCGTTTAAAAACCCCCCAAAACATTTGGCTTTTCATTTATTTAAAATATCTTTGTGTTGTATGTTTTGGAAAAAAGATTTGAGTAATTTATAAATGCATTTTGAAAAGTACATGTTCTTTTAAATGCAATTCTAAACTTTTTGTTGTTCAGCAGCAATGTATCTGGTAAGTGAGAATTTTCATAAACTGTAATTTTGACTTATAAAGAAAAAAAATAAATCGCAATGGATATAGTAACCTCACCTGCTTCAGATTATATCGTGACATAGATTTGAGGCCATATCGCCCAGCCGTAGGTGCGCCTACAGAACCAGCCCAAACCATCAGCCCTCCACCGCCATACTTGACCGTTCGTGTGAGATGTTTGTACTAATATACTGTGATTGCTAGAAAGAAGAGGATAAAGAAGGGAGGGCGGATGTGTGAAGCAGAGGAAAATTGATAAAGGAATCTAGTGGGACAGAGAAATCTGGAGGAAAAATGTCTACATATACATGTCTCGCTCTCTAATCCACATGTCAGATGGGCTTGACCTGCTCTCCTCTCCAGTGCCTGGGAGTTTTCTTTCCGCCTCTCGATTTCCAGCAGAGCGAAGTGTTTTTCTACTCGGCATTAGGGGATGATTCAGTGGGTTTGCCGCGGTTTACCCTCGGTAGGATTAGAGCTGCAAGGCTTCCTATTATCTTCTACCATTTGTCTGTTAGGGAGAGCAGTGGAGCTTAAGACAAAATTAGCCCCACAGGAAGGCAAAGCTCTTCCCTGTGAAACGTCCGTGGGAGAAGTCGGTCGGCGGGGCAAATGTTGAAGGAGAGGATGCCGTGACGTTGCATCTGGATGTATGGGATTAATTCACACTGGAGGACGGCGCAGAGGAGGGCAGCGAGGAGGAAAGAGGTTGTGGGATACGAGCTGAATGTGCTGAGAAATGACAGATGTATGCGGAAGAGATGAAAATACAGTAGGAGCGAGTGCACAGCCTTCTCGTCTTTGACAGGAGTTTGGAAAACTGCGAAATGACATTCAGAGAGTATAAAACACATCAACTTTCTTTCTCACACATCGTCATCGGGGTGCAGCGACCAAAAACAAGCAAATCAAACTGCAGTAGAAGTTTACCACAAAATGAGGCAATTTAAAATCCCCTTAAAAGGTAAATCTTTTTTCATGTTTAGTATAAAAAATTTCTTGACAAGCATAAAATCAGCAAAATTGTTAACGGTCTCACTAAAACACTAGGGGTGTTCTATTTCTGGAGCCTCACGATTTCGATTATAAAACGATTATTTTTGTTGCATATTTTTTCCCCATTTAGGGTTTTTTCTTTACTCCTTCCATGGCTACTTTCTACTCTTAAATCCATTCATTTTCCATTAATTGAAGTATCCAAACAAGTTCATGTCCGGTCTTTCCTTCATGTTAAACCACAAATCAAAACATACGTCCATAATATCCAAACCAATTAATGTCCTATGTTTTGTTAAATAAAACCCAACACATGTCCAAAATATGTCTCAATCATATTAAGGTCATATTTTCAATGAAAGCTAAAGGAAATGTGTGTTGGCAAGTTAAATATAATACAGGGCGACCCTATTTTCATTCTCGTAAAAGAGAAAACTTGGTCCAATCATTTTCCGTTTAAAGAAGACTTTTGATTTTAAACATTCACTGCTCACAAAAATTAAAGGAACACTTTTTTATTTGGGCCTGGCATGAAATCAATTAAACCTGCCTAATAATTTTCTCGTTGGCTAAGCAGCTGAGGGCATTGTTAATCACTTTCAGCTGTATTGGTGTTCATGGACTTAACAGGTGCACTACAGTGGCAACAATTAGAAAATCCTCAAAACAGGTATGGTTTTACATGTGGAGGTCATTTCAAGTTTCTCCCTCTTGATCTTTTTTGGCTGGTTTTCCACTCGTGCTGGTTTTAGCTTGAGTAATTATCTCTACTGGCAGTATGAGGCGATTCCTTAACCCTACAGAAGTTGCACAGGTTGTCCAACTTCTCCAGGATGGCACATCCACATGCTGCAGCAAGAAGGCTTAATGTGTCTCCCAGCACAATCTCCAGAACATGGAGATTTCAGGAGACTGGTGGTTATTCTCGGAGAGCTGGACAGGGCCGTAGAAGGTCCTCAACCCATCAGCAGGACCGATACCTGCTCCTTTGTGCAAGGCGGAACAGGCTGAGCACTGCTCGTGCCCTACAGAATGATCTCCAGAGGGCCACTGGTGGGAATGTCTCTACCCAAACAATCAGGAACAGACTTCATGAAGATGGCCTGAGGGCCCGACGTCCTGTTGTGGGCCCTGTGCTCACTGCCCAGCACCGTGGAGCTCGACTGGCATTTGCTCAGGAACACCAGAATTGGCAAGTCCGCCACTGGCGCCCTGTACTTTTTACAGACGAGAGCAGGTTCACCCTGAGCACCTGTGATAGACGTGAAAGAGTCTGGAGAAGACAAGGAGAACGTTATGCTGCCTGCAACGTTGTTCAACATGACAGGTTTGGTGGTGGGTCAGTGATGGTCTGGGGAGGCATATCCATGGAGGGACGCACAGACCTCTACTGCCTAGGAAATGGTGCTCTGACTGCCATAAGGTATCGAGATGAAATCCTTGAACCCATTGTCAGACCCTACGCTGGTGCAGTAGGTCCTGGTTTCCTCCTAATGCACGACAATGCCCGGCCTCATGTGGCAAGAGTATGCAGGCAGTACCTGGAGGATGAAGGAATTGAAACCATTGAATGGCCTTCACGATCCCCTGACTTAAACCCAATACAACATCTGCGGGACATTATGTTTCGGTCCATTAGGCGCCGCCAGGTTGCTCCTCAGACTGTACAACAGCTCAGGGATGCCCTCACACAGATCTGGGAGGAAATGCCACAAGACACCATCCGTCGTCTCATTGGGAGCATGCCCCGACGTTGTCAAGCATGCATACAAGCTCGTGGGGGCCACACAAGATACTGAAAAGCATTTTGTGCTGCAGAAATTAAGTTTTTGAAAAAAATGGACTAGCCTGCCACATATTCATTTCACTCTGATTTTAGGGTGTCTACACAATTGGGCCCTCTTGTAGGCTGAAAACTTATTTCCATTAAAAGACGTGGCATCCTTTTGTTCCTAAGACATTGCCCTGTCGTTATTTGTATAGATATCCAACTTCCTATTGAGAGGTTTTTTAAAGTGCTCCTTTAATTTTTGTGAGCAGTGTATTTAAAGCATTCCTGCTCTATGTGGTTAAAAAGAAAAATTAAATAAACTTCAGATCAGCTTTTACAAGTCAACCATTACAGAAATGACTTTAAAATATAAATATTTTAATCTTTATTAGAAAATAAACCTGTAACAATACTAACTCCCTTTTAACCCAAACAGGATAAAAAGTACACAAAATCTGAAATTATATTCTGAGAAAAAGTAAGTTTCTAGTCAAAGTAATAGAAAATAGAAAGCAGCATCCTCCCAAAGACACCTAAAATTTATACTCCAGTTTTTGTTTGCTGTCAATTTAATACATAACTGTAACTCTGCAGCTTTTTTATAGTTTTTGCATCAGATTGACCAATGGGATGTTTGCCACCTGTCATACACAGAAACTAATCTACCAGCTATGAGTACGCTGCTCTCCGCCACATATTATGGGATGGAATGAAGGACATTTCCTTCCTGTTTCAGACTTAAAGCTCCACTTGGGCTGACGTCTGGTAAACATAAGGTGCAGCTCGGGGAGGACGCCCCGGACAGCACCGATAAAGTGGACATGTTGCTGCTAACATGATACACAACAACAAAGACGTGTCTTTCACAACTAAAGTACAAAATATTTGCGGTATTTTGTAAATTTCGCACTGCATGGCTGAAACGCGTAGCTGCAGCCATGATGTTTCCGCCTGTCCGTCCCATAAAAATGTCAGTGCGGCACGCCGGACTTTCATGTTTTATCATATAATTATGAAAAATAATCGATTTGAGAACATATCGAACGAGGCTAGATCGGATCCAAATCTATTGCTTTAAATTAGGTTGCGATGGCGCAAAAGAGACCTTTCTGAAGAGGATTTTCTGTGGGTATGAATAAGTAAGAATATCTACCAGCCATTTTGGCTCAGCAGTGTAAACCATGAGGCCTGTACGGGCTGAAAGAGATTATTTTAGCTGCTGCAGCTTCTTCTCTGTCTGCCGTAAGAGAGGGCTGCACAGAAAGCAGCTGAAATGATAGTATTTAAATTTTATAACATTTCTGGCAAAACAAGGTTCTTTTGAAGCACGAGCAGCTGTAAAAATCAGGTATGTTTGAAACAAATAAAACAATTCATGTTTTAGGTAACATACCCCGTGTTGGGGCAAAATACCTACTGTGGTCAAGAAAAATGAAAACTGGGGCTGCTGACAGTGGCGTCGCCTGGCCGTGGCATTCCCGGCTCTAGCCCCGAATGTTTTTCACCCCGGAAGGAATAAGTTTACATTAACTGAGCCGCCCTATGACATTAACAAAGAAAGTTTTGTAATTTCCCATCTTTTGTGAATGCAACTGATGCACGACGGTATGAGCGATCAGAGAGGAGTTATGCGGGGAATCTTCCGCGTCCTATCGGCTCACAGCCCGGTGTTTAATTTAACCTCTAGAGCGGTCCTGACAGAAAATGCACATCAGATGATTGACAGAAATAAGAGGGACAATTCTTTAGTTGCGACGGCTGACAGGTGGGCGGCAAGACTCTGGGCCAACAAATAAAACAGGTAAACAATTTATGCACTTTGTCTTCATATATGAATTAGGCAGATTCACAGCAGTGTTTGTGAAAACACGTCAGTCTGACAAAGTCTTCAGACATTTTTGACCAACCTGCGTTGGTCTGCGTCTCCCCTTTTATGGGTGTCTCATTATGGCTCCTCATCGCCCCACAGCGCAGCTCATTGCAAGCTTTCTCCCGACCCGTAACTGGCCGCTTGCTTTTAGCAGCACCAGAACTTTCTGCACAAAGCTCCAAAACAAAGACTTTTCTAAGAGTTTAAATTAATGTATTTATTGTGGGTCAGACCCGCTGTGTTTAACCCTAAAGGGACCCGTACGTCTTATTCAAAATTATAGGTAATGCTTAAATAATGTTTACGCAAGCCTACAATTACTTAAGACTGGTGAGCAGGGGTGTATCTAGGATGTTTTTAAAGAGGGCTAAATGGGGGCCAGTGATGATCTTGGGGTGTTACACTAAAATAAAAGCAGGGCTGTAATACAAAGTGGGCGGGGCCTAGATTGAGTGACAGACATCAGAATTACAACATGGGGGTTTAAAGAGCAATGTAAATAATACTTAAAATCCATCAATAATTCTAATTAAAGCTGTTTCTCTGTCTTATTCATTAAAATATCTACACAAGTAGTGATAATGTAGCATCTTCATAAATACAGAACAGAAGGAGCTGCTTCAGAAAGCAGGGCAGGATTAATTTACTGATTTAACATTTTGACCAATGATTGTCTGGGATGAAACAAATCAGAGTTTACCACTAGAATAAACTAGACTACAGCACTGATTAAAGCAACAGTTATTCTTTTGTTCCGAGTGCAAAGACCGATGACTGGGACTGAACTGCCTTGGCGGAGGTCTGCGCTCTGAGTGCTTTTCTAGTTAAAACTATATAATTGAGCCAATTTCCCCCCCAAAACAATGACACTTGAATGCTAATCATGTTGCAAAGGTCGGTTCCTTTTATGATTACCTTTTGATAACATCTAATATGATAGGAAATCTGATGTTATACTTTTACAAAATGACCTAGACAGGACAGAGAATGATGAAAGGAGCAGCAGACAGAGGTCCTGTCATGTTTGCAGGGTTTTATGACTCAAAAGGCAACAGCAAAATCAGAACACAATTTGGATACGATAATATTTAACAAATAGTGAATGTTAAAGTCTCTGAAGAACACCAGGAAATGGGTCCACGATGGCAGGCGGAGGAACTGCAGCAGAGAGTGGAGATTAGATAATGTAGACAGGTGATTGAGTGAGGCAGAATGTAAATGGTTACTCACAAGATGATAGAGACATCTGATCTTTGGGGAAGGCAAGTAGGATCCAGTACCGGTGGTAGGTGGAGGCTGATGTTGTGCAAGGCTGTGTGTGTTTGAAGGTGGAGCGGGCAGACGGATGGAGAAAAGGCAGACCAGCGGAGGTAACAAGGCAGAAGCCGACCAGGAGGGAATCCAGAGTTTAGGTAAGTTGTTTCCAGGAGGTATCACCGATGGAACGGAGATCAGAGAAGGAAACCAACTTCGGAGGACAAAGGAGTCTGGATCAGGATCTGTGAGGAAATCAGGAAGAATACACGCACAGGGATCTGGAAGATAAACTTCTCTAGAGCAAAGTTGGCCGTCTTTACCACGCTGGAAGCGAGAACAAGCTGGCATCAGCTTGCAGTCTTCGTTCCTCTTTTAAAGCTGGGGTTGATGAGCCTGAACGAGCTGCACCTGTCGTCAATCAGCCACGCCCCTGCAGAGAAGGTAGGAGAGCGCGCACACACACACACACACACACACAGCAGAACACAGGATCCTAACAGGTCCACCATGAAACCAGACACAGAACTAACTTTTGTGCTTGTCAGGGAGAGAGAAAAAATGAAAATAATTGTGACCTAGTGACTAATTTTATCATCCTGTTTTACCTAATATTAATACTTACTTTAGAGATCTTCTTTACATTGTCACGTTTTAAGTTGGAAAATAAATTCATTTTGAAGTACATATTGCTGTATTTTAAACAAGGTGCCACAATGCTCATGAAAGCTTTAATAAAAAGCCTTTTTAACTGCGTGGGTTCCCCCAGATTCCTCGAAGAGGGTCTGGGCTCAGCCCCTAATGTATCCAGGTCCAGGAAACGCCCCTGGCTGCTGATATTAAGAAAATATGTAATTATAATAGTTTTGCTGAATTATATATGATAGCAATTAAAAAAAACAACTTATTTTTTCTCCATCAGAACAATGTTTGCTGTGGCATCTTTAGTCTCAAAAAATAAACACGAAGTGTGGACGTCAAGGGCAGTGAAAGTCCATCTAACGTGGCAAATGAATAATTGTCCTGCAGAATTCCCATGAATGCTACTTAAAATAGAAGATCTTGGTGAAGGAACTTGGAAATCATAAATGGTTGTATTTAAAATGCAATAATTTCGCTGATGGGAATGCACTGCAAAAAAGGATTTTCAAGAAAGTAAAAAAGCTTTGTTTCTGGAAATGTTTTCTTATATTTTTTGTCTAAAGAGAAAAAATGTTCTTAACAAGCAAGTTTTGCACAAGAAAATTAAGCTTATTCTAAGATTTCTTTGCCAGTTTTAAGAATTCTAGACAAGCAACTTTGGCTCACCCCATTGGCTGACGTTTTTGCTCAAAACAAGAAAATTTGACCCTTTTAAAGAATATTTTAGGTTATTTCAAGCAGTGCTGTTTTTGCAGTGTGAGCGATTAATCTGTTATACCTAATTTAGTATATATTGTTGCTTACAATGTGTGAGTTAAACGCACCGTCTTTGCCCATCTACCTGTACAGCCACACACATGTCTGTTGGAGAGCAAATAAGGATCAGCTGGACAAACATTTTCTCCTGGCAGCTATCTCGTTTTCACGAGAAAATGACTTATTTTCATTAGATGAATTGATGATGATCCTGTTATCACAAGATGGCGACTGAAAAATAGAGAGATGGCTGCCGTTCGGCTCCTATTCTGTGCAGTTTCCATTACGATTCCACAGCTTGTTGCCTCTATAGATCTGGTGGTGGAGACGTTTCAGGTGACGCGCATGCATCGTGTTCACAGACCATGCAGCCTTTGAAGTAAACTAATCCAGGTGAGATGGATAGTCAGATATAAACATAAATACTAAAGCACAGTCAAAAATGGAGAGAAGAAAATCTCTTGCATGTAATCGCTGGGCTCAGGTCATCATCCAAAGAAAGTTAAACAATTTAAATGAAAAATTAAATGCTAAAAGATTCAGCCGCTGTGTAATTTCGCTCAGCGTGTGGGACTGAATCTATGAGTTTAGTTTAATTTGTTTCTTCTTGGGGTTTCACGGTTTCAGGAGTTCATAGTCGACTCACTACCTGCAAAGTCTCCAGCCCAAATCATCACCCCTCCGCCACTGTGCATGTGAGGTGTTTGTACCGATAATATGCTGTGTTTGGTTTTTTCCAGACAAGCTGCTGTGCATTATGATCCCAGACGGTTATGGTTACATCTGGTTCAGATCCCAGATGTTTCGTGGTTCATTCAAATGCAGTTTTTGACCCAAACCCAGGTCTTGCTGAGTTATTCTTCCAAAAGGAAAAAAGCGTTCTCCGTCTCCTCCTTCATAACATTTAACATGCAGCACGCTACTTGGGGTCTGTAGAGGCTTAGGCTATGTGCACACGTAGCCGAGTTTTAAAAAAAAAAAGAATATCCTCACCACCTGGTTTAAAAAAAAATCTCTGTCCACACATAACCGCATGAGTGTGTTGTTAAGCACATTGATAGACATGCCAAACCTGTAGGGGGCAGATGTTCCCCCAAATCCTATCCACTCAGAGTAACTTTCTATGTTCTAACTTCTACATAAAGCAGTAATAGAGCTTGTAAAAACAAGCAAGCAAAAAGGGCTTGGACAATCGATGATGCCAGCACGTCTCTGAGGGCATAAATGTTGTTTCTGAGTGTAAACACAGGCCGCACAAGTTATGTCGGAAGATTTTTGTCGCGGAAAGTGACGTTGAGGAGCCGAAAACTCTGGTTATTTCTGTCCACATGCAAACGCTTAAAACGGAGAAAACGCAAATCTCCGCTTTAGCCGGAGTTTTTAGAAATAATCGTTTTCTGTGATAAAAACGGGGTTTTTGTGTAAATGAGAGGCCAAACTGCAGGGAAATAACTGCGTTTTTCCTTCGTGTAAACGAGGCCTAAGATAGAGCTCTTTATTATTGCTCTTACCTTGTGGTGCATTTGGTGGGACATTCACTCTTTGGAAGACTGGAAGCGGCTGTTTAAGATTGTACAGCTGTGATTAATAGTTCAGATTCGTTTCTCTTCTAGACTATTGTTCATCGTTTTTGTTTTTGTTTGAATCATTGCATGTTTGGGCAATTATTCCCCCTGGCTTTGGATGCTGTGCAGCTGGGCTTTTACTACTTCCTTTTCGGATAGTTATGATACGGAATTATAGTAAAGCATTTATATTTTTTTTGATACAGCTGGGGGCATCTGATTAGCTGATTAGTAAGGATGTGTATTGGCAAGAATCTGGTGATACGATATGTATCACGATACAGGGGAGACGATAAGATATATTGTGATACTATGAGTAAGACGATATATTGTGATTCTTAAAACTGAATCTAACTGTAGGAAAACTGTCCCAGCGTTCTAAACACTCCAACCTGTCTCATACTTTAACACATCCAGTTTTATTTACTAAATCTAGTTGATCCACTGGAACGAAGAAGGTGGAAAAAAAGCAACAAACTTGCGGTCATAATTTGTATTTTACTACAAAAATTACTGTCATCATTAATGGTTCCATTTGAATCCTTAAAAAAAACAATAAAATATCGTGACAAAGTATCGCGATATATCGCCGTATCGATATTGTCTTGCATCCCTAATTGCGATACTTTAAGTAAGACTATATATTGTGATTTTTAAAACTTTATTTAACTGCAGAGAAACTGTCACATCATTCTAAACACTCTGACCTGTTTCATATTTAAAACATTCAGTTTCATTACTAGATCTAATTGGTCCACTGGAATGAAGGAGGTGAAAACAGCCACAAACTAGCAGTCATACTTTTACAAAATTTTATTGCAAAAACAACTGTCATCATTAATGGTTCCATTCAAATTCTAAAACATAAAATACAAATTGATACATTGCTTTTGAATATCGATACAATATCGTGATAAAGTATTGCGATATATCGGTGCATTGATATTTCTTACATCCCTAATGATTAGCATCTCAAACGCTCAGATAGTACCTGAGCTACGTTCCCAATCCCCAGAGGAGTTGAAAAAGAGGAAGTTCAAACCATCTCTTCCATCCATCATCATGTGCATTGATCATATCCCCTACTCCAACATCCAGCTAACAATACGGCCAGACAGAGATCGGCAAAAGCAAATGAGGTGGATTAGCAGTGCAGTCTTCAGTCAGAGGTCGCTTCAGATGCATTGCAGGGCTGACTGCTTCTGGAAGTCCCTCCTTTAAAGATACTTGGATGATATGAGTTATGACTAGGGCTGTAACGATACACTAACTTACGATTTGATTCGTATCACGATTTCTGACCCACGATTCGATACACATAACGATTTTTTTTAAATTTGAAGAGTTTTATTTAAATAACATTTATTTAAATAACATAATGAGTAAATAACCAACCAAACTAAAATAATGCCTTTGAAAGATACAAATAATTAAACTGTGGTGTTAACCAATAATTACGTTTTTTTTTTTTAAAGAACACTTGACAGCTTTCTACGTCAAACCTGTTGGTTAAACTCAAATTGTTTTTCAGGAATAGGCGTCCTGTCCACATTGCCAGGTGAGAGGCTAGCTCTCTGTGCTGTAACAATGTCCCCGGCAGTGGAGAACACCCTCTCACTGGGAACAGATGTGGCTGGGATCCCAAAAAAAACATTTAGCCAACTTGGCTAAATGGGGAAACTGTCGTTCGTTCTCCTTCCACCACACGAATGGATTAGACTCGACTGGGAGGCTCTGCACAGATTTGTAGTGTTGTACCTCTTCTTCCACCACCTGAAGAAAAGGCTTGGATGTTGTTGTTGTTGTAAATAAGTCTCCAAACAGTTCCGCTATTGGTGCTCTTTTGGCTGGAGGAGGACCGTCACTGGCACTGGCACTGCTGCTGGAGGCCATCTCCTCATCTGTCTCCTTCCTGGAAGTCTGAGCCCAAGACAAAATCCATATCACAATTGAAACATAATGTTGTTAAAACCAAATTAATATATTCTACACAACATATAAAATAATCAAACGCTAGATATATTTACAGTCTAGTTAAGTATTTATCATATGACTATGTGCAAATGCTGACTTTAGCCTAATTAAATGGACATAAATAGACAAAACTTTTGAATCCAACAATTGAAATTAATTATATTAAAAGTTAAATACCTGAGCAGGTTGCGAACAGTCTTCCAGAATTCTCTCAGTCAGACTCCTGAAAACTGTGGCATTGGTGGCCTCATCCAGGAAAGGTACGGATTTGAAGTGCAGTGCTCACGTGGAGAAACTCAGTTAGTGCCTGATCTGTATCAGGGTAGCGGTCTTCAAAATCAGTTGTAATAGCAGTTTTAACTTCTTTTGACTATTTCTGAGTCTGAGCTGCTGTCCTTCATGGAGGCCAGGATTCTGTGTTTCAGTGGCATAATCATAGATATGGTTGGCATTTGATCAGTGCTCATGAGGGTAGTGACTGTTTTGAGAGGTTTGAGCACCTGGACCACGTCCTCGGTTGGTTACGCAACTGTCTGTGGCACGGGACGTCCATCCATCAGTGGTGACCGCGATGCAGTCAGTCCGGCTCAATTCTTCCTCTACTCTAGACTTTGTTTCTTTGAAGAGTTTGGGAAGCACATTTTCAGAGAAATGTGCTCGACTTGGCACATCATAACGGGGCTCGAGCACGCAAAGTACATTTCTGAAATATTCCAACTGCCCTCCTTATTTTCTGAGTGCGGTCCGAATTTGCTGGCAACTCTGCTTGGAATAAATTTGTCTGAGTAGTCTGCTGCTTTTGGGGTTTCTTGGCTCTACTTAAGTTAATTCGGGATGGTTTGGTCGGATGTGCATTTGCATATTCGTTGTGTTGCCCGTCACTTGAGGAAGCTTTTTAAAACACTTACGGCAAATTGTATGCGTCTTCTCGACCACACGATTTCCATCTTTAGTTTCAACCGGGTAGCCGAAATACTGCCATGCTGCTGACTTAAATGTGCACGGGGGGTCTTCAATTTCAGGGTTACCTGAATTAGCCATCTTTCCTTTCCCAACTTCAGCCGCGTAGCTACTGTTTGTAAACGTCACAGGTCGTCACATGGCAATAATGTTACGCTTACAATGGGTTTACAACATTTCTTTTTATAATGAATAAAGTGTTAATAATCTTAATAATCTTTCTCTTTGTAAATGATGGATTCAGATAATTGAGAATGGCCTTATAACCCTTCCCAGATTGATGGGCAGCAACAGTTGCTTCTCTAGCATCACTTCTCAGGTCTTTCCGCTTGGTATTGTGTTAACTATCATTAAAAGGACAAAAAGCCATTTTTTGAAAAAGTTTTTATTAACAAGAATACAAAAAAATTATCTACATTCACACACCGCTTAGTGCAGTATGACTCACCACATTGAATTGAAGTAAATCCGCCCAATTAAATTATCAAAAAAGCTCTTTTTACATCTTTTTCAGTTTCTAAAATCCCTTATTTTGTATTTGTCTCTCTTTTGTTCTTTTTTTTGTTTTAAAAGTCATTGTTGTTCTTTATACATTTGGCACTTATTGCAGGTTCATCAGTGTCCCCACAGTCCAAATGGTGAGAGGGCTCCATCAGGGAAAGAAAAGCAACATGTATCTCAAACGGGGGACGGATGGAGCCTCTCCGCTGTCGGGCTCCGTTCGGCACGGCGGTGGCATCGGAAATGAAAAGGCGACTTGGTCGTGTGCTCGTTCCGTGTGCAGATCGTCCCCTCCCTCCCCATCCAGATTTCCGTTGAGATAAGCTTTCATCATGCCGCCATGGGAACATCTCTGGTTAACTGCACGTTTTTCACGAAAACTATTTGGGAATCGTAATACGAAGAGCTGAAAAATGACGAAACGATATCACGATAAACACGTAGAAGACCCACAGATGAGGATTCAGCTTCACTCTCCGGACCTTTTGTGACGTATAGAGAAGCTCTGAAAGCTCCTCTCTCTCACACACAGAAGGGTGACTACATCATTTTTGAAGTTTACGTACAGTGCTAGTCGAGGAACCCAAATAAATAAAAACATAAATACAAAACTTGAAACGAAGAAAGTAAAATTTGGACCAAAAAACACATCAAAACACTCGCTTTCTCTCAGAGTAACAGCACAAAGATCTCTCTGGTGGTGCAGGGAGTTTTCATCTCCAGCTCAAACACTTTGAACCAAAGGGGTTCTGTCTCTAGCCGGTTCAGACCCAAGGAGAGGGGGGTGTTAATATGTGCTTTGAAGCTGTTCCTCCACGGGGCCCCATGAGGCTCAAAAATCCAGCCTGTCTCTGAAGATTTAAAACCAGCTCAGACTGCTGCTGCAGGCATGGTTTCCAGGCCGCTGATAATCCAGCCTACGGACATCCCAGCGTTGTCTGTCACTTATCCTTTGTGTTTTTTTTTGCCTTTCTCCTTCTTCTTCTACCACATGGGAGCGGTGTTTGTCTCAAGCACGCCGTACATCTCTGCGAGTTTTTTAAAGCGCGGCCCCCAGTCGTTCAGGTAGTCGTAGTCATGGTCGGCGTTCGACGTGCCAGACTGCAGAGAGCTGAGCGACTCCGCCACAGAGCCTTCCCCTTCGTAGGCGTAGGTCTGCAGGGAGTCGTAGGGCGGGGCGCACGGGTCCAGGTCAGCCTCCAGGAGCTTCGCCAGCACGTAGCCGTGAACGTTGCTGTCCTCGCCGCCGACTACACGTGGCTGAGGGACGTAGCGGGACAGGCTCTCGATCTCCGGCATCATGTCCTGCCTTATCTTACTCAGAGGGTGGTGCACCTCTCGGGGGTTCCACATGGCGGCGATGTCGAAGGCCTCTGTGTCCTCCTCGCCGCCACCTTCGTCATCGTAGCGCACGATATTCTCGTGCACGTTCTCCTCCTCGTCACACAGGTAGGGCTTCTTACGGTGGGTCCGCAGGGAAAGCATGAGAAGAATCATCACTGTTCAAAAGAAAGAGATTTTGAAGTCACTAATATGCCTGACAAGAGTACTTATATCTATTTTTTTCAACGTTTTTACTAGGGCTGTCAAACAAAAAAAAATATCACAGGGTAGCTGTGATTTAATCACGACTAAATAACATTCCTAAATATGACTAACAAAGACATTCACATTTTCTGAGAATTTAAAAACTTTTAAAAATCGGAATATCACATTTAAATTAGGCCTTTTTATCACGTTTTAATCTGCAAGTTGCTAAGGCAAACTGGTTATTAATATTTTTGGGTCTGTCCTACAGTGTGTGAGTGTCTCCAGGAAACGGCTTCAACAGATTCACTGCAACACAGACTGCTACAGGTGATCCTTCCTGCCCACAGCCATCAAGATCTACAACTACACCTTGAAGAATTAAATAGTATGAGCTACAATAACACTTATATTCCCTCTGGGATCAATAAAGCATTTTTTGAATTGAATGTTTTAGGAATAATAGAAGGATTATTTGTTTATCAACACTGCAATGCGTACTCAAATGGCGTGACACCGACCCTTTACATTGCTCCGGTTCCCACTGTTATTTGCAGTTATCTTGCAGCTGCAGTGTTGGTTAGCCATGTTAGCTTGTTAGTTAGCCAAGGAGGCTTACCTGATGTGAAGCGATCGCTGCAGATTGATGCATTTCTAATAATCTGGTCGTTCTGATCGCTTGAAACCAAAGACGTCTTCGGTTTGCCTTGAAAGGGGCG
This sequence comes from Valencia hispanica, assembly GCA_963556495.2. Taxonomy (NCBI): domain Eukaryota; kingdom Metazoa; phylum Chordata; class Actinopteri; order Cyprinodontiformes; family Valenciidae; genus Valencia; species Valencia hispanica. The sequence continues at coordinate 45,794,039 of OY747716.1, read as the reverse complement.
AGTTGATGGAGTAGAACTTACACGTTTTTTGTTTTTTTTTATCAAAACAATTTGTTCAGCCAACAACGGTACAATACGTAACCACGCAGCAGAGCAGGGAGTGACGTAGACCAACAATTCCTACGGTCCGCGACTGAAAAGACAGCACTGAAAGCGACGCGGGTTGAATTGTGGGATAAACAGGGTGGGTCATTCTATGCATGCCTTAAAAAAAATAAGTCGTGTTAATTCTACAAATTAATTGTTTTGCGTTACAGCGTTAATTTTGACAACACCTCGCTTTTAGAAATACAAAATAAAGTGTGGGGTGCGTTAGTTTTCATCCTTTCTGAGTCAACACCTTGTAGAACCACCTTTCCCCATTCCGCTTTGAAAAATACGTCAAGCTCTGTCAGACTGGAATCAAAAGCGTCTGAACACCAGTTTCATTTTAGACTTTGACTAGGCCAACCTAATTTATGAATATGGTTTGATCTGAACCATTGGACCGTAGTTCTGGCTATATGCTTAGGGTTGCTGTCCTGCTGGAAGGTGAACCTCCATTGCAGTCTCCAGTCTTCTCACCAACTCGGACTAGCTTCTCTAAGCAGCCCAACAGCATGATACTGCCACCGTATATATTGTTCTTTTCTGACTATGATGTTTGTTGTGTCTCCTGCAGCTCCTCTGGAGTTACCTTGGGCCTCTTTGACTGCTTCGTTCATGAATGCTCTCCTTGCCTGGCTCGACTTTGTAGGTTTGCCAAACACTGGGAGATATTTAAAGCTTGGGATATTGTTTTAGACTCTAACCCTTACTTTAAGCTTCACCACAACCCGTCTGCTGGTTTCGTTGGCCTTCGGGATTCATGGTTGTTCTCTAATGTTCTCTAGGGACCCTCTGAGGCCTTCGCAGAACAGCTGCATTCATACTGAGGTTAAATTACACATCTAGGAGACTCTGTTAACTAATTAGACGACATCTGAATGCAGAGAACTGGTGTTTTTATTAAGAAGTCTCTAATGAGTCATGTAGCGGCCTATAGGGCGAGATGAAGTGGCTTCCTCTGGGCCTCGGGTGGCAGAGATAGCAGGACTACAGGACATTTGGTGCTAATTATCACCAGATGTTTCACAGTGACGATAAAGGATATTTAATCCAGTAATGATGCTGTCAAGCAGGGAGATGATCCGAGGCTCACTAAAATGTCTGGTTTTGTCGTCAATCGGAGGTTATTTAGATTTGTCAACAACCAGGAGACTTTTAAAGGTGTACTTTCACATAACAATCGTGTGCCCAGTGTTTACAATAATCTCTATAATATTTATTTAAATGAAAAGTATAAGAAATTCAGTGTGTCCGTATTTTTTTCTGCACATTTGCAGCGTCAGGTCGTTGCTCACCCAGCAGGACGAAGATGCAGGCAAGTATAGCAATGAGCGCTCCTTTGCTGAGGCTGGCGGGAAGGCTGTAGGCCTCGGCGTTGCACGACATGACGTTGCCCTCCTGGTCGCAGCTGCACACCCGAACGGTCAGAGTGCTGGTGCTGGTCTGCATCGGCTGCTCGCCGTCAGACACGAAGATGGGCAAATAGAAGATGGTCTGCTCCTGATGCGACCAGCCTCCGCGCCGCGTCATGATCCACGCCGTGTTGTCTGGAGGGGGATAAAAACATCAGAGATTGGTTTACTGTGTGAAAGTCTTTAGCCTGGTTCAAACGCAGGATTTTTAAGCCAGTCTCGGCCGGTTCCTCCCCTTCCGACAATCGCAAGGACGCCCTATTATCGGGATGGCTCTCAAGATGATCCCTACAGATTTTCCTGCCCTGTGTGGTGCATTCAGAGCGCTCTGGCCTGCTAGGCAAGATGTCACTTCGATCGCATTATCGGGGATATTCAACAGGTTGGATTGTCTTGGCCCGATATTGCAGCGTGTTCTGAGGACAAAGGAGGATTCAGCCTGTTGAATGTGAGGTGTAGCCATTGGGGTGTTCCATCTTGGGTGCGATTTCGATTATAAAACGATTTTGTTTTTTTTTTGTTGCATATTTTTTTCCCCATTTAGCATTTTTTCTTCATTCATTCCATGGCTACTTTCTACTCTTAAATCCATTCAGTTTCCATTAATTTAAGCATCCAAACCAAATGATATCCCGTCTATCCTGCATCTAGGGGGCGTTAAGGAGGAAATAGGCCACGCCCACCAAATATTTGAATAAATATCTGTTGCGGGTTGAAGTAATATCCATGTTGCTGAATTTTGAGCAGATTTGATGATCTATGTGGAAATTAGAGGCAAACGTATTTCCATGGCGTGACGCCACGATTCGCCATGCTGCCACAACCACACCCTCTTTCAGACACCCTCAGTACTGGCCAACTAATGACCCCATTCTGTTTTCAGTCAATGATCACAGACAGATGTTGATTAGGTAAAAGAAGGAAAATCCTGATTTTTATATGTAAAACATTGCACTTCCTGTTCTCAGGGGGCGGGGCTTAGGTCACATAAGCAAAAGAGCCTATGAATGTGTTAAGTTGTGGTATGTGATGAGAACCAGGAAGTTTGGTACAGCTGTGATCTTGTGCATTGAAATCAATACACATTGTGCGTATATGGCGATAATCCATATTTTGGAGCTTAGCCACGCCCACCTGCTTTGATGCAGCAAAATTCTTTCGATGACTTTTGATCCCCAATGTCTTAAATCTGTCCTCGCTGGTTTTGAAGTCTGTAAGTGAAAAGCTCTAGGAGGAGTTCGTTGAAATACGACTTACAGTGGCTTGCAAAAGAATTCGGCCTCCTTGAACTTTTCCACATTTTGTCACATTACAGCCACAAACGTGAATCAATTTTATTGGAATTCCACGTGAAAGACCAAAACAAAGTGGTGTACATGTGAGAAGTGGAACGAAAATCATACATGATTCCAAACATTTTTTTACAAATAAATAAGTGAAAAGTGGGGTGTGCGTAATTATTCAGCCCCCTGAGTCAATACTTTGTAGAACCACCTTTTGCTGCACTTACAGCTGCCAGTCTTTTAGGGTATGTCTCTACCAGCTTTGCACATCTAGAGACTGAAATTCTTGCCCATTCTTCTTTGCAAAACAGCTCCAGCTCAGTCAGATTAGATGGACAGCGTTTGTGAACAGCAGTTTTCAGATCTTGCCACAGATTCTCGATTGGATTTAGATCTGGACATTGACTGGGCCATTCTAACACATGGATATGTTTTGTTTTAAACCATTCCATTGTTGCCCTGGCTTTATGTTTAGGGTCGTTGTCCTGCTGGAAGGTGAACCTCCGCCCCAGTCTCAAGTCTTTTGCAGACTCCAAGAGGTTTTCTTCCAAGATTGCCCTGTATTTGGCTCCATCCATCTTCCCATCAACACTGACCAGCTTCCCTGTCCCTGCTGAAGAGAAGCATCCCCAGAGCATGATGCTGCCACCACCATATTTGACAGTGGGGATGGTGTGTTAAGAGTGATGTGCAGTGTTAGTTTTCCGCCACATATAGCGTTTTGCATTTTGGACTCATCTGACCAGAGCACCTTCTTCCACATGTTTGCTGTGTCCCCCACATGGCTTTTGGCAAACTGCAAACGGGACTTCTTATGGTTTTCTTTAACAATGGCTTTCTTCTTGCCACTCTTCCATAAAGGCCAACTTTGTGCAGTGCACGACTAATAGTTGTCCTATGGACAGATTCCCCCACCTGAGCTGTAGATCTTTGCAGCTCATCCAGAGTCACCATGGGCCTCTTGGCTGCATTTCTGATCAGCGCTCTCCTTGTTCGGCCTGTGAGTTTAGGTGGACGGCCTTGTCTTGGTAGGTTTACAGTTGTGCCATACTCCTTCCATTTCTGAATGATCGCTTGAACAGCGCTCCGTGGGATGTTCAAGGCTTGGGAAATCTTTTTGTAGCCTAAGCCTGCTTTAAATTTCTCAATAACTTTATCCCTGACCTGTCTGGTGTGTTCTTTGGACTTCATGGTGTTGTTGCTCCCAACATTCTCTTAGACAACCTCTGAGGCCGTCACAGGGCAGCTGTATTTGTACTGACATTAGATTACACACAGGTGCCTCTATTTAGTCATTAGCACTCATCAGGCAATGTCTATGGGCAACTGACTGCACTCAGACCAAAGGGGGCTGAATAATTACGCACACCCCACTTTTCAGTTATTTATTTGTAGAAAATGTTTGGAATCATGTATGATTTTCGTTCCACTTCTCACGTGTACACCACTTTGTATTGGTCTTTCACCTGGAATTCCAATAAAATTGATTCATGTTTGTGGCTGTAATGTGACAAAATGTGGAAAAGTTCAAGGGGGCCGAATACTTTTGCAAGCCACTGTATATGCATGGAACAATATGATTAGGCTGGATTCAAAATGGCCGACTTCCTGTGAGGTTTGGACCATTGCTCCAAGAGAGTTTTTCTGTAGGTCCTGAGACATTCTATTTATATGCCGGATTTCATATTCCTCTGATGAAATATGGCCGGGGGCTGGCTGTTTTACTGATTCTAGGGGGATCGCAAAACCTTATTTTGAGGCTAAGCCACGCCCACCCGCTTTCATGCTGCAAAATTCTTTTGAGAACTTTTGATCCCCAATGTCTTAAGTCTGTCTTCGCTTGTTTTGAAGTCTGAAAGTGAAAAGTTCTAGGAGGAATTCGTTCTAATACGACGTACACAAATGGGACAAAATGGTGGGTTGGATTCAACATGGCCGACTTCCTGTAGGGTTTGCACAATGGCTCCAAGATACTTTTTTGTAGGTCCTGAGACATTCTATTCGTATTCTGGATTTCATAATCCTCGCATAAAATATGGCTGGGGGCTGTTTTTTTTAAGGTTTCTAGGGGGCGCTGTGGAGTAATTAAGCCACGCCCACCATATTTTACCATATAGGTCTCTCCGGCAGAACCGATAAAAGTGGAACATGTCCAGGGAAAAGAAGCTGTTGCTGCTAACGTGATACACAACAACAAAGATGCTCTTTTCACAACTAAAGGGCTAAATATTTGCTGTATTTTGTAAATTTCGCGCTGCATGGCTGAAACACGTAGCTGCAGCCATGATGTTTCCGCTGGTCCGTCCCCTAAAAATGTCCTTGTGGTACGCTGGACTTTTATGTTTTTTCTCATTTAATTATAATGAAAAATATAATATTTTTAAATCACGTTTCACGTCGCAGGTGTGTTGGACCAGCGACGCATCTAAAAGATGCAGGACAGCATCCCCCGAGGACTTGCATTTAGACGCCGGTGTTTTAGATGTTTCCCTGCTTCAGATGGTTATTCTGGGACATTATAGATTTGGAGATTCAAGAGCCTGATCTCCAGCCTTATTTCTGGTCACAGCGGAGCTATTAGAGGTACTGACTCATACTACAGCCGATTAAAGAATATATAAATAATTGGTATTTACTACTGAAGGAAATCCAAAAGCGAGTCTCTCATTTCCTTTTTCAGACGTAAACACTGGAAATACTTTGGGCCTGTTTTATCAAAGGTTTGCACATACCTCAGAGCGGGGGCAAAAACATGCAGCGGGTGATTTTCTAAGCAGGCGCAGGGAGGACTACGTCTGTTAAAACATGCGCGATAAATTTAGCGCTTTTGCCCTTGATGAATATTTATTATGGGCGTTTCTGTCAGAAGGCACAAAATACTGGGAGGAGATCATTGGAAACAGGTAGGCATTCCACTCGCAGTGTGATTTATCAAAAATGAAACTGTTTGCGCCGCCTGTTTTTGGGTTTGTTTGTCCTCCACTCGCAGCAGCAGGGACAGGTGGAAACTGCTCCACACCTGTTTTTCCCCCCACATCGTCTACCTTGGTTGTCTCTCAGCGTGAAGTTGGGGTTGTTGGCGGCCTCCGGAGCCAGGCTGTAGTAGAAGCGTTGCCCCCCCAGAGGTTCGTCTGGATCCACCGCCGTCACGGTCTGGATCATCTGGAGACAACAGGGAGACGTGTGTCATTATCCCGAACCTCGGAATCTTACTGGATTTTACTGGAGGATTATGGAGCAACAGAGCGATCCGAAACTTCATAAAGAAAACAGAACGAACGCAGCGGCTAACAGCATCTGAACATCTGATACACCTCAGCTTCTCTTTGGTCTATCAGGGCATCCATCCATCCATCATTTTATCCATCCATCCATCCATCATTTTATCCATCCATCCATCATTTTATCCATCCATCCATCCATCATTTTATCTATCCATCCATCCATCAGGGCATCCATCCATCCATCACTTTATCCATCCATCCATCAGGGCATCCATCCATCCATCATTTTATCCATCATTTTATCCATCCATCCATCCATCCATCCATCAGGGCATCCATCCATCCATCCATCATTTTATCCATCCATCCATCAGGGCATCCATCCATCCATCATTTTATCCATCCATCCATCAGGGCATCCATCCATCCATCCATCATTTTATCCATCCATCCATCAGGGCATCCATCCATCCATCAGGGCATCCATCCATCCATCCATCATTTTATCCATCCATCAGGGCATCCATCCATCCATCATTTTTTCCATCCATCCATCATTTTATCCATCCATCCAACCATCATTTTATCCATCCATCCATCAGGGCATCCATCCATCCATCATTTTATCCATCCATCCATCAGGGCATCCATCCATCCATCCATCCATCATTTTATCCATCCATCCATCCATCAGGGCATCCATCCATCCATCATTTTATACATCCATCCATCCATCATTTTATCCATCCATCCAACCATCATTTTATACATCCATCCATCAGGGCATCCATTCATCCAGCCAGACATCATTTTATACATCCATCCATCAGGGCATCCATCCATCCATCCATCCATCCATCAGGGACTCCATCCATCAATTTAACCTTCCATCCATCCATCAGGGCATCCATCCATCATTTTATCCATCCATCCATCAGGGCATCCATCCATCCATCATTTTATCCATCGATCCATCCATCAGGGCATCCATCCATCCATCATTTTATCCATCGATCCATCCATCAGGGCATCCATCCATCCATCATTTTATCCATCCATCCAACCATCATTTTATACATCCATCCATCAGGGCATCCATCCATCCAGCCATACATCATTTTATCCATCCATCTATCCATCAGGGCATCCATCCATCCATCCATCAGGGACTCCATCCATCAATTTAACCTTCCATCCATCCATCAGGGCATCCATCCATTATTTTATCCATCCATCCATCCATCAGGGCATCCATCCATCCATCCATCATTTTATCCATCCATCCATCAGGGCATCCATCCATCCATCCATCATTTTATCCATCCATCAGGGCATCCATCCATCCATCATTTTATCCATCCATCCATCCATCCATCATTTTATCCATCCATCCAACCATCATTTTATCCATCCATCCATCAGGGCATCCATCCATCCATCCATCATTTTATCCATCCATCCATCAGGGCATCCATCCATCCATCCATCATTTTATCCATCCATCCATCCATCAGGGCATCCATCCATCCATCATTTTATACATCCATCCATCCATCCATCATTTTATCCATCCATCCAACCATCATTTTATACATCCATCCATCAGGGCATCCATTCATCCAGCCATACATCATTTTATCCATCCATCTATCCATCAGGGCATCCATCCATCCATCCATCCATCAGGGACTCCATCCATCAATTTAACCTTCCATCCATCCATCAGGGCATCCATCCATCATTTTATCCATCCATCCATCAGGGCATCCATCCATCCATCCATCCATCATTTTATCCATCGATCCATCCATCAGGGCATCCATCCATCCATCATTTTATCCATCCATCCAACCATCATTTTATACATCCATCCATCAGGGCATCCATCCATCCAGCCATACATCATTTTATCCATCCATCTATCCATCAGGGCATCCATCCATCCATCCATCAGGGACTCCATCCATCAATTTAACCTTCCATCCATCCATCAGGGCATCCATCCATTATTTTATCCATCCATCCATCAGGGCATCCATCCATCCATCCATCATTTTATCCATCCATCCATCAGGGCATCTATCCATCCATCAGGGCATCCATCCATCCATCCATCATTTTATCCATCAATCAGGGCATCCATCCATCCATCATTTTATCCATCCATCCATCCATCCATCATTTTATCCATCCATCCAACCATCATTTTATCCATCCATCCATCAGGGCATCCATCCATCCATCATTTTATCCATCCATCCATCAGGGCATCCATCCATCCATCCATCCATCATTTTATCCATCCATCCATCCATCAGGGCATCCATCCATCCATCATTTTATACATCCATCCATCCATCCATCATTTTATCCATCCATCCAACCATCATTTTATACATCCATCCATCAGGGCATCCATTCATCCAGCCATACATCATTTTATACATCCATCCATCAGGGCATCCATCTATCCATCCATCCATCCATCATTTTATCCATCCATCTATCCATCAGGGCATCCATCCATCCATCCATCCATCCATCAGGGACTCCATCCATCAATTTAACCTTCCATCCATCCATCAGGGCATCCATCCATCATTTTATCCATCCATCCATCAGGGCATCCATCCATCCATCCATCATTTTATCCATCGATCCATCCATCAGGGCATCCATCCATCCATCATTTTATCCATCCATCCATCCATCATTTTATCCATCCATCCAACCATCATTTTATACATCCATCCATCAGGGCATCCATCCATCCAGCCATACATCATTTTATCCATCCATCTATCCATCAGGGCATCCATCCATCCATCCATCAGGGACTCCATCCATCAATTTAACCTTCCATCCATCCATCAGGGCATCCATCCATCATTTTATCCATCCATCCATCAGGGCATCCATCAGGGCATCCATCCATCATTTTATCCATCGATCCATCCATCAGGGCATCCATCCATCCATCATTTTATCCATCCATCCATCCATCCATCATTTTATCCATCCATCCAACCATCATTTTATCCATCCATCCATCAGGGCATCCATCCATCCAGCCATCCATCATTTTATCCATCCATCATTTTATCCATCCATCTATCCATCAGGGCATCCATCCATCCATCCATCCATCAGGGACTCCATCCATCAATTTAACCTTCCATCCATCCATCAGGGCATCCATCCATCATTTTATCCATCCATCCATCAGGGCATCCATCCATCCATCCATCATTTTATCCATCGATCCATCCATCAGGGCATCCATCCATCCATCCATCCATCCATCATTTTATCCATCCATCCAACCATCATTTTATACATCCATCCATCCAGCCATACATCATTTTATCCATCCATCTATCCATCAGGGCATCCATCCATCCATCCATCCATCAGGGACTCCATCCATCAATTTAACCTTCCATCCATCCATCAGGGCATCCATCCATCATTTTATCCATCCATCCATCAGGGCATCCATCCATCATTTTATCCATCGATCCATCCATCAGGGCATCCATCCATCCATCATTTTATCCATCCATCCATCCATCATTTTATCCATCCATCCAACCATCATTTTATCCATCCATCCATCAGGGCATCCATCCATCCAGCCATACATCATTTTATCCATCCATCATTTTATCCATCCATCTATCCATCAGGGCATCCATCCATCCATCAGGGACTCCATCCATCAATTTAACCTTCCATCCATCCATCAGGGCATCCATCCATCCATCCATCCATCAGGGACTCCATCCATCAATTTAACCTTCCATCCATCCATCAGGGCATCCATCCATCCATCAGGGCATCCATCCATCCATCCATCCATCATTTTATCCATCGATCCATCCATCAGGGCATCCATCCATCCATCATTTTATCCATCCATCCATCCATCCATCATTTTATCCATCCATCCAACCATCATTTTATCCATCCATCCATCAGGGCATCCATCCATCCAGCCATCCATCATTTTATCCATCCATCATTTTATCCATCCATCATTTTATCCATCAGGGCATCCATCCATCCATCAGGGACTCCATCCATCAATTTAACCTTCCATCCATCCATCAGGGCATCCATCCATCATTTTATCCATCCATTTTGAATTGGGCATTGCTGCTGGCTCACCCATCCTGGCGCTGTGGAGTATAAAACAAGCCCAGTCTCGGCCACGCCTCCGTAGCGAGTTGGAATAGCCGAACAGCCACATGATGGGGCCCATTCAAGATCAACAGAGCTCTCACCAGTCAACACGAGGACCAAATTACCTCCAAACAACACAACTTCTTCTGGATTGCATAACTCTCGTCTCTGTACCTGTCCTGCTTTGGCGTTTTCGCACACGAACGTCTCCAAGTAGTGCGTCAGCGACGGAGGATTGTCGTTGACGTCCAGCACCCTGACGGCCACGGACACGCTCGCGATCTGCGTGGGGTTATCTGCAAAAACAAAAAGATGCTCTTAAGATCGTGTTGTTGAGCTTCCCTGTTGGACTTGCTTAATCTTACCCTCATTTACTGCCAGCCTGCTGCACATCACAGCTTCTCACGCTCCCATAACAATTCTATTACTCTTCATTACAGTCAGCGATTTGCATACCTTAACCAACTGTGTAATGGGCTATAAAAATACAATTAGAGGGCGCTAACTACTTTCTCAGGTTTCATCACGCCATCGATCAGTCAGCAGTGTGACTTTGATTCTGGAGGTCAAAGCTCCAAAGTCTGATGGTGTCCACCTCCAGAGTAAGAAGCTCTCTACCACCTTTAAATGTCAGATTTTTTCCTAATTTACTGATGTTTTCTCGCAAAGAAAATTATCAAGAGAAGTGTTTCCATTGCTGCTGATGCCGATCTGTTGTATATGGTGGAAAAAATCAAATCTGGTAATTCTGTTTGCAGCTGTGATTCCCACACTTTGTGGGAAGCAGAGGGAAGGCGGAGTTTGGGGTATAAACAAACAATGGTTATCCAAAAACTATTAGTGGTTTTATAAATTGACTAAGGGCTGGAAATTATTTTACCCAAGGGGCCACTGATGCTAGGGCCCGATGAAATCAATTTAGTTTTTTTTCCATCTTAACCGTATTTTTTCAACCCTAAAAGTGTAATTATAGAGTGAATGAAAACAATTTAACAAAATGGTGAAAGAGATCCACATTTACTGTTTATTCAAGTTTCACAAGTTAAGACTGCTGTGGTGCTACAGAACACTGAATGATTTTACAAAGTGTTTAAAAGTATTTAACTAGGGATGTAAGAAAATATCGATACGGCGATATTTTGTCGCGACATTGTATCGATATTCAAAAGCAATGTACCGTATCAATATTTATTTTATTTTGTAGAATTTGAATGGAAACATTAATGATGACCAGTTTTTGTTTTAAAATTAAAAGTATGACTGGTAGTTTGTGGCTGTTTTCACATTCTTTGTTTTAGTGGATCAACTAGATCTAGTAATAAAAACTAGAGGAGTTACAATATGAAACAGGTTGGAGTGTTTAGAATGCTATGATAGTTTTTCTACAGTTAAATTCAGTTTTAAAACTCACAATATAGTCTTACTCAATGTATCACAATATATCATATCGTCCTGCCTGTATTGTAATACAATATCGTTTCGCCAGATTTTTACCAATACACATCCCTATATTTAACCGTTTTTTTTTTTTTTTGAAAGAAGAACTAGCAGTAAATCCATGTGCACTTGCGTAATGGTCTGGGGTCTCATTTATAAACCTTTGTGTAGATTCTCTCCTAAATGCGTACTTTATAAATCCCACTCTCCCTAGAAATGTGCTCAGGTGATTTTGGATCATATCCCGCCTCTAACACACCCACTTTCTGCCATAAACGCTCAATGCAAACTGCCTAGGAAATGTTCTACATTGACTTTAGCCTGCTGATATGGGGCGTTTCCATGGCAATCGAGAGGCGAAGAAATCGCAATTCCACTGAGACTGAACGAGGTGTTTATGGGTGACGTAGAGGCCCATTTATTTCAATCAACCAACGTTTATCTACAGTGACTTGCAAAAGTATTCGGCCCCCTTGAACTTTTCCACATTTTGTCACATTACAGCCACAAACATGAATCAATTTTATTGGAATTCCAGGTGAAAGACCAATACAAAGTGGTGTACACGTGAGAAGTGGAACGAAAATCATACATGATTCCAAACATTTTTTACAAATAAATAACTGAAAAGTGGGGTGTGCGTAATTATTCAGCCCCCTGAGTCAATACTTTGAAGAACCAACTTTTGCTGCACTTACAGCTTCCAGTCTTTTAGGGTATGTCTCTACCAGCTTTGCACAACCACAGACTGAAATTCTTGCCCATTCTTCTTTGCACAACAGCTCCAGCTCAGTCAGATTAGATGGACAGCGTTTGTGAACAGCAGTTTTCAGATCTTGCCACAGATTCTCGATTGGATTTAGATCTGGACTTTGACTGGGCCATTCTAACACATGGATATGTTTTGTTTTAAACCATTCCATTGTTGCCCTGGCTTTATGTTTAGGGTCGTTGTCCTGCTGGAAGGTGAACCTCCGCCCCAGTTTCAAGTCTTTTGCAGACTCCAAGAGGTTTTCTTCCAAGATTGCCCTGTATTTGGCTCCATCCATCTTCCCATCAACTCTGACCAGCTTCCCTGTCCCTGCTGAAGAGAAGCACCCCCAGAGCATGATGCTGCCACCACCATATTTGACAGTGGGGATGGTGTGTTCAGAGTGATGTGCTGTGTTAGTTTTCCGCCACATATAGCGTTTTGCATTTTGGTCTCATCTGACCAGAGCACCTTCTTCCACATGTTTGCTGTGTCCCCCACATGGCTTGTGGCAAACTGCAAACGGGACTTCTTATGGTTTTCTTTTAACAATGGCTTTCTTCTTGCCACTCTTCCATAGAGGCCAACTTTGTGCAGTGCACCACTAATAGTTGTCCTATGGACAGATTCCCCCACCTGAGCTGTAGATCTCTGCAGCTCATCCAGAGTCACCATGGGCCTCTTGGCTGCATTTCTGATCAGCGCTCTCCTTGTTCGGCCTGTGAGTTTAGGTGGACGGCCTTGTCTTGGTAGGTTTACAGTTGTGCCATACTCCTTCCATTTCTGAATGATCGCTTGAACAGCGCTCCGTGGGATGTTCAAGGCTTGGGAAATCTTTTTGTAGCCTAAGCCTGCTTTAAATTTCTCAATAACTTTATCCCTGACCTGTCTGGTGTGTTCTTTGGACTTCATGGTGTTGTTGCTCCCAACATTATCTTAGACAACCTCTGAGGCCGTCACAGGGCAGCTGTATTTGTACTGACATTAGATTACACACAGGTGCCTCTATTTAGTCATTAGCACTCATCAGGCAATGTCTATGGGCAACTGACTGCACTCAGACCAAAGGGGGCTGAATAATTACGCACACCCCACTTTTCAGTTATTTGTAAAAAATGTTGGAATCATGTATGATTTTCGTTCCACTTCTCACGTGTACACCACTTTGTATTGGTCTTTCACCTGGAATTCCAATAAAATTGATTCATGTTTGTGGCTGTAATGTGACAAAATGTGGAAAAGTTCAAGGAGGCCGAATACTTTTGCAAGTCACTGTATATAGAGATTGGCTTGGATTATGACGTTAATTATAATCCTAGCAAAAGCGTCATTATGATCTGTAGAACAAGGGAAGATGAGGGTTTGAAGTTTCCCCAATTTAAGTTGTGTGGTAATAACGTGGCATAGAGTGGCAAATATATATTTTTGGGACATTTCACCAAGGAAGATCTGACTGATGATGATGATGTCAGCCGGCAAAGCCGCATGATGTATGCACAGGCCAATATGCTTGTGCGTTAGTGTCGGTGCGTGTTCTGATGCAGTATAAAAGACACTTTTCAAAGTGTATTGTACTCGGCTGTATACAGCACACCTGTGGTCCAACTATAGGCAATCAAGTTTACGGAAACTCAATGTAGCATATAATGACTGCTTAAGAATTCTGTTAAAAAGACCTCGATGGGAGAGTGCCAGCCATTTGTTTGATCACCCTGTCTTTATCTTCATCCATCTTTCCATCCATTGTGACCAGCTCCCCTTCCCTGCGGACCCAGATGATGCTGCCTCTACCATGCTTCATAGTGGGGATGGTGTGTTCAGGGAACTTATGATTATTTCAACAGTTCCTTATTCTTTGTCATCTTTCGTCGTCGTTGTCTTTCTGTGCAGTCGTTTTCTTCCTTCGTTGTCCTTGTCATCTTCCTTCTTAGTCGTCGCCTTCTTTCTTAGTCCTCGTCTTTGTTCGTCGTCTTCGTTCGTCGTCCTCGTCTTCGTTCGTCGCCTTCTTTCTTAGTCCTCGTCTTTGTTCGTCGTCTTCGTTCGTCGTCTTCGTTCGTCGTCTTCGTTCGTCGTCTTCGTTCGTCGTCCTCGTTCGTCGTCCTCGTCTTTGTTCGTTGTCCTCGTCTTTGTTCGTTGTCCTCGTCTTTCTTCGCAGTCATCTTTCTTCTTTCGTCCTCGTCTTTGTCTTTCTTCGTCCTCGCCGTCTTGCGTCGTCTTTCTTCGTCATCGTCTTTCATGGTCTTCTGTTGTCGTCAACATCTTCCTTCTTTCATCTTCCTTCTTTCGTCGTCTTTCTTGTTCTGTCTTCTTCTTTTACAATTATTAGCAGCTCTATCAACAGCTGGAGTGTACAGCTATGTACAACTTTCTTTCGTTGTATTGCATAAAATCTCAAAATATAAGGGTTTTACTGTGGAAACATTTTTAAAAACTGGAAGGGGTGTGAATAATTTAACAGGGGACTCAATCTGAAAGGGGTCTTTTTTTTGTTTGTTTTTTTATGCATCAAAAAGTCATTTATGAGCTGAACTAAATGATGGTGTTCCCCTTGGCTCACTTTTAGGTCTCAGTCTGAACATGTTGCCTTCTAGGTTGTTCCCTAATGAGACAATGAGCCCCAGTTTCAATAGCTTTGCATATGGTATTGTGCCTCCTAATGATGCGATGCCCGTTTTAACCTTATTTTAGACATTAAATTATATATATTTTATTTGCGAGGTTCCATTGATCTATCACATAAAATCCCAATAAAATACATGAAAGTGTGACAATCTGTAAAGTTCAAGGGGAAGGAGTAATTTTGCAAGGTGCTGGAGTACTTGAATTAGAAAATATTCATATACAGGAAATCTTAGGAGAAAGTATGTAAATTTATTATGTCTTTTGTAAATCCATCAGCTCCCCTTTTGTTAACCATGTTTATTCTGGTTCTGACGTTTCATCTTTTCCTCCATCCTGCCACGCTCTGCCTCAACATGCCTTCCTACCGCTGCCCTCTTTGTCTCTGCCTCATTTTCAATTAGCCACCACCCGAGAAGTTATTTAATCAGCCGTTGATTCCATTACTGCCTCCTTTAAGGAGCGTCGAGCAAACAAAGACTCTTAAAAGACAAACAACGGCGAAGGATGAAGGTGACTTGTTGCGTCCAGCTAGGAGAGATCTTCTGGGCATGTTCTGTTGTGACTTACGTAACACAAGGAGCTAATCCACAAAGTTTTGCCATGAAGAATAGTAATTGTATAAGTAATTTAAACTGAACTCCTTTATACTCACTCATCTCCATGGCCAGGACTGTGATGTTGTGCCAGCCCACCTCCTCTCGGTCCAGCGAACGCACCGTCATCAGCGTCCCGGAGGTGATTTCGATGTAAAAGAATTTCTCTGGGTCACTGGTCCTTTCGATGGAGTACCTGTAAAAACACAAGAAGACACGTGCAACGTGTATCATCACATCAGCGTCGCACAAAGTGCACTTCTGTGTCGTTTTCGGAGCGCCTGTAATCCTATCTCAGGGCCACCGATGTTGCTGGCGTGCATGAGCGCGTGCGGTCGGGAGATAAGGCGTCGGGCTGGCAGCTCCTGGAGACGCAGCAAAGTAGAAGACGTTCCTGATCGGAGGCTTAATCAGAGTGTCTGTTCCCTGTGCCAAACAGATGGCAGGAAAAACACAAACCTGCAGAGAGCTGCTTTGGCTCGTCTCCTGTTACTGTGGGCCGATTTCCAAGAGGAGCTCCTCCGAGTGAGCCGAGCAAAAAGCAAAATACACAGAGGAGGAATGAGGATGCTGAGAACAACTGAATAGGAGATATAATGGAGATTCTTTTACAAAGAAATTTACATTTAAACTGTTTTCTGTTGAAGATGATTTTTGTTTCTTTAATACTGACCAGGACCGAAATCTAGGTGTAGTAATGGACTCAGACCTGAACCTCTAGGGTCACATAAAGACAATAACAAGGTCAGCGTTCTATCACCTGAAGAACATTTCTAGAATTAAAGGACTGATGTCACAACAGGACCTAGAAAAACTCATCCATGCGTTTATCTTTAGTCGGATTGATTACTGCAACAGCGTCTTCACAGGTCTGCCTAAAAAGTCAATCAGACAGCTGCAGCTGATCCAGAACGCTGCTGCTCGTGTTCCTCACTAGAACCAGGAAAGTAGAGCACATCACCCCAGTTCTACAGTCCTTACACTGGCTCCCTGTAGCTCAGAGAATAGACTTTAAAATACTTTTACTAGTTTATAAATCATTACATGGCTTAGCACCAAAATATGTTGAAGACCTGTTGTCATGGTACCAACCACCAAGACCACTCAGGTCCTCCAACTCTAGCCTACTAAACATCCCTAGACTCAGAACTAAACATGGAGAAGCAGCTTTCAGTTTCTATGCTCCTCTTATCTGGAACAAACTTCCTGACGAGTGTAGAGCTGCTGAAACTCTGAACGGCTTTAAATCGAGACTAAAAACCATCTGTTTAAAATTGCCTTCAGGTAAATGATTGATATATGTATGAAATGTGTTCATGCTCTCTTGCTTTATTGTGTATCATGGGTAATGTGTGTTTCTTTTACTTTTAATTTCCAATGTTATATTCCATGTCTGTTTTGTTTTGTTTTTTTAAATCACCAAATCATGTAAAGCACCTTGAATTACCCTGCTGTTAAAAGTGTGCTATACAAATAAAATTGCCTTGCCTAATAATTTACTGCAGGTTACTTGGTTCTAAAAAAAGGTTACCAATTGTTTTATTTGATATAGTCTACAGACATGAAAATCCCTAACCTTTTGGTGAAATTCACCCATTTTGAATTCAAAATGGGTGAATTTCGTGATTCGTGTAGATCCGATGAGAAAATATTTTGGTGGATGGTTTTATACATGAGAGCGAAGGTTTGACTATTACACAGGGTGAAATTTTAGAGAGTTTAAATGAATTAATAGAAATGGAAGCTGAATATTTCATCCTCATCACGTCTTGCACAAATTAAATGTTTTATAAAAACATTCATGTTGGTTTTTGAGTCATTGAAGCAGCAGAGCATCTCTGTGTGTGAGGATTTGTTGTCATGACCAGCACATCTGCTGCTAGCGAGGGTCTCCCTATGTGGGTGTGTTTGGGCGTGAAAAAAGCAGGTAATAAAACAGGGTTTCAAATTCATCGGCCAATCGTGCTGCAGCCGAAAAAGAATAGAAAGCTATGAAATGGAAAGCGAAGGTCAGCTGCTGCTACTCATCTATCTGCTCCTCACTGCAAATTTTTTGAAGACCCGCTCACTAACGATCTAACAGAATATTTCCTTTTTCTAGCAAACATAAAGGGAACATGGAAAAAAAACAACTTAGTTTAGTAACCATTTAGTAAATCTCAGTTTAGTAACAAAACCCCAAAATGATAAAAACCTGGAAAACATAATGTAGCATCTATGCTGCTAAACCATTTCCTTAAAAAAAACAACTCATGGTCCTTTCGATTAGTGCTGGAGATTGCTGTCAGTATTTGTTGTTTAAAGTTCAAGAGCTTGAATGTAAAAAGCGTGTTTGATGTATTCGGCGCAAAATAAAATAATCCACACAGATTAAAATGTTCTTACTTAATGCCACAAATGTGGCACAAATTTGAAGATTTCTCTGCAGACTTCTTCAAAAATATGTTGTGTGGTTGAATTAAGGACGTATATAAAATTATAAAAAAAATATTTATATAAATATATACATTTTTTATTTTATTATATGAAAATAAAGTAGGCAATGCATTACATTTGAACATTAAAATATGTTAATATAGGAACAGTAATATCAAAAATAATATGAGGGGAAAAACACTTACAATTTTAAAGCAGACCTTTGAGGGTCCCTAAATTTAAACTAAATGTGATTTGAAATGAATTCCCAGCACCTTCATGAAATTAATAGTTTATAGACGAAATATAATCTCATATATCATATAATATCTGAATATTTTTTTTGTACTTAAAATTAGCCTGCAAATGTGGTGACCTTCAGGTGCCCAATCCAAAGCAATCAACTCTAAATCGAGTGGAGCGGCTTTCAGCCAATCGAATTACGCTCTTTGATCACATGACACCAGTCGGTTGGACTGGGTCAGAGGTGCCTCTTAACAGTTAGCTGGTTAGTAGGGATTTAAGAAAATGTCGATACGCCGATAAATCGCAACATTTTATGTCACTATATTGTATCGATATTCAAAAGCAATGTATCGATTTTTATTTTATCGCGATATATCATTGTTGGAGTACAGCTGTGATTACTGGACCAAAACACGGACGTTCAGCCTTAAGAACAAATCCCACAATGCATTTCGGTTTCAACAAGAAAAGGTGGGCTGGGTTCGTATTGGGAGAGAAATCGGCGCTTTGGACTTCCATCCTCGCTGGCGAGGGGAAGGGAGCGGATCCAAACCCATTGGATCCAACAGACACAACAGCCTGCTTATCTTTGATCGGGTAAACTGTAGTCCTGAGTATGACTTGTTCAAAAGCCCGCAGAAAGAATCTTGGAATTACAGGAGCCTCGCTGCCCTGGCGCTGAACCGAGTTGGACGAACCGGAGGAC
This sequence comes from Valencia hispanica, assembly GCA_963556495.2. Lineage (NCBI taxonomy): Eukaryota > Metazoa > Chordata > Actinopteri > Cyprinodontiformes > Valenciidae > Valencia > Valencia hispanica. The sequence goes on along the minus strand of OY747716.1, from coordinate 45,775,081 downwards.
CCCAGTTCTGGCTAACGTTGGCCAGAACCCCCACCCGAAGCTTGACTGTTAGCACCCCACCCAGCTACTGCTAACTGAACAGCTATAACAGCTGGCTTCTCTGCTTTAACGCTGACCCAAACAGAGATCCAAGAATCGTTCAAGTAAGGCTGTGTCTGGGCTAGAAATAGATTAGCTTAGGACAAAAAAAATTATGGTTTGTTTTGATCGTCTTTTTCACTGTGTTTTTGCTGTGCTGCATTTGTAGAATTCATTCTTCAATTTTTTGGGTACAAACAGGGATTTCAAAGGTTTCTGACTCGCAGAAAGAGTCGTTTTAAATCATGCAACATAGGGCTGGATGATATTTCGAGTTTTTACAAAATAAAGCCTTTTTTTTTTCATATACGATACAAGAGTGACCCAACATCGTTCATATCGATATAAATAGACCAGTTAGTTTTCTGGCCTCCCAGCATGGAGACGGACGAAGGCAACAAGGGAGAGTGTTGAAGAGGAGCCGCTGGTCAGCACTGCTGTAAGCCGGCTTTAAGGGTACTCGGTACCCTTGGTACCAAGGTTACTCGGTACCCTTAGTACCAAGGGTACTCGGTACCAAGGGTACTCGGTACCACCACTTTAGAGTTCCACCAGTTCTCCGAGCGCTGAGAACGTTCTCAAAGAGTCCCGGTTCGCTCATTTTAGTGCGTCTGTTGTCATCCTTTTACAAGCTCCCCTTCTTGAATTTTCGGAACTATTCACAATGTGGAGAAAGGCAGAACCTTGTCTGCACTGCGTTGCATCACACACACCTGTGGTGCATTCAAGGAACGTTCAAAATGTATGGTGAGTTCAATAACGTAGGACATTTAAAACTTGGAACAAGAAACAGAGAAAAGAATACCACAAGCCATAAACTAATGTTTAATGGCAGTTGGCAAGCAACGTTCGATACATACTAAACATGTCCTACTAATTTTTTTACAAAGTACTAAAAACAAACAAAAACACACTATATTCTCAATAAGTTTTGTCTTTTTGGCCTCTCACAACCAAGCTCCCGGAATGAATTTCAACACCAGCCCACCCTTGCCCAAAACAATACTTTTTAATAGCAAAGCTTTAACTATTTTGGTTCTTCGGAGGAATAAAACATTATTTTATTCAAGAAATTAATATTAATATATGCCGATTGCTTTAGCATGGGGTCAGTTTCAGGTGAATTTCAAATAAATAAATAAAAATTCATGTACATAATTGCACAAAATAAAAATTCAGTTCTGATTATTCTAATGAGATTATATTTCTTCCATAAAAATTCAATAGACCAGTGTTTTTCCACCCTGCTCTTCAAAGCACCCTGCCCTGCATGTTTTAGATGTTTCCCTGCTTCAGGACGCATGGTTTCCTTACCTTTTTGCTGAATTGCAATCGCAGGCGTGTTAAAGCAGGGACGACATCTAAAACATGCAGGGCAGTGTGCCTTGAGAGGTTGGGAAACGCTGCAATAGAGCAACCCAGTAGTAATTATTTCCTTTTTTTTCAACCTTTTTTACCCCCCTTTACCTCGTAGTATTTTGTGTGCATATTTGTGCAGTGTTTGTACTCTTTTCTTTTCTTACCGTTTTCTCTCTGTACATTAAAAGGACGTGTTGGGTGAAAGGTATGTAACACAAGTAAATAAAATATCATTGACTTCATTTGTGTTAATGGTGGAGCTTATTGAGGTTTTAAAGTGGGACAGCTGAGACTTCATGCTGCTGATTCTTTCATATAATTAATAACCCTATTAGGAAACGTTATGTCTAATTGGGTAATGAGAGGTGCAGTCTGGCCAGTAATCCCACCACGCCGCAGCTTTTTGCTGTAAATCCCTCATTCATTCTGAAGACGTGTGGAAGCAGCCTTTAGTAGAAGTGTGGTGGTTTGTTTGTTAAACTGGTCATACTGGTTGTTTTGATCAGCTCTACTGCTACAACCGCACTTGTTGATCTGTAGGTTTCTCATTATGAGGCTTTCGTTGTGATCAGCTTTAATGTATGTTATGATACTGCCCTCTGGTGGTGCAAAGGAAACATTACATGCAGTTTAAGTCAATATTTTCCAACTGATTGACTTCAAGTCTGGTTAATTTGCTTTAAATTTTAAGATATTTAATTCTGGCTTTAAAATTTTTTTTCATAGTTTGAATTTTTTTTTCTTTTTTAAATAGAAATCAGTGGCAAGCAGGCTAAACCGTTTAGCTTATATTGTTTTTTTATCATTCTTAGGTGAGATTTAGACGTTTGGATTAGGGCTGTTCCATGTTGGGTGCCTCACAGTTTGATTATAACACAATTATTTTCATTGCATATTTCCCCCCCACCACATGGCTACTTTCTACTTTTAAATCCATTCAAATTGATGTCCTGTCTTTTATTTATGTGAAACCACAAATAAAGCCAACACAAGTACAAAAAATGTTTGATAATCATACATATTTTTCCATGAAAGCAAAAGGAAATGTGTGTTGGCAATAAAAGTATAATATATTTTATTCCATAAAAAGGGACACTTGTTCCAATCGCGAAACCAGTCAATAATTTTCTGTTTGAAGAACATATTATGATGAACATATTTAAACGATTCCTGTTTTATATGGTTAAAAAGAATAATAAAGTAAGCTTCAGATAGGCTTTTACAAGTCAACCATTACTGAATCTAAATAGAAATAATTACTCTTTTAATGAGAAAATAAACCTATAACAGTAATAGCTCAACTTTTAAATCATACGGGACAGAAATTACACAAATCCTGAAATTATATTCTGAGGAAATTAAGTATTTTCATTTCAAAGTATTAAAAATAAAAAGGTGCATTCTCCCAAAGACACCTAAAGTTTATACTGCCGTCTTTAGTTTTTCACTGTCAATTTAACAGATGAACTCTGACCTTTCTCAGCCTTTTCATAGCTTTTGCGTCGGTGTGACCAAACGGGATCTTTGGCTCCTGTCAGATACGGAAACAAAACGCTGCAGCTCGGGGAGTACGCCCCGGACAGCAGGAGAAAAGTGGACATGTCCGGGGAAAAGATAACATAAAACACAACAACAAAGACGCTCCTTTAACAACTAAAGTACAAAATCTTTGCTGTATGTTGTAGATTTCGCGCCGCATGGCTAAAACACTAGCGGCAGCCATACCGTTCCCGCCGGTCCGTCCTCTAAAAATGTCAGTGCGGCACGCCGGACTTTTGTTTTTCTCATTTATTTACTGTGAAAAATAATCGATTTTGAACATTTTTGAATCGCTATCGATTTGGTACGTTTCAGATCGCAGTTGATCGATTTATAGTGAATGGACACACCACTAGTTTGCATTTGAATGCTGTCTTTATCAGAAAATTTCTCTTTATTTGTATTTGCCCAAAAATACAAAATTATCAAAGATTTTCTTCAGGGGTTGAACTGTCAAATCCTCTTTTCCTTCTCATTCATACGATGAGGCCAAGATGTAAGACTGCAATTGTTATGATCCTGACATTAAGCAAAACCAAATGAATCTAAAAAAACTTTTGTAATTATGGGAAACCGACATTTCCAACTCCCTAAAACTGTATTTTATCAACAGCCTTGAATAAATTTTGGCTTTAAAAACTGGTGTTTTCTTTTTAATCTCCTTACCTCACTGTGTTGTTGGCAGCATCTGGATCTCGTGCCGAGACCGTCTTCACCACCGTCCCGATCTCGGCGTCTTCTGGAAGCTCGATGTAGTACGACGGCGAGCCGAACAGCGGGGGCTCGTCCACGTCTTCCACGCTGACGTGCACGATAGTGACGTCCTTGAAGGGGCCGCGGTGACGGAAGGTCGGGTCCAGGTGAGTGTTGGCTCCCTCCACCTTTAAGGTGTAGCTTGGCTTGATCTCAAAGTTTAACGGCTGGAGGAGACAATGCAGATAATGTGGGTTATGGAGCTTCATTGACGAGTAAAATATGGAAAAGCCAAAATGGCCTCTTTCGATTGATCAAATATGCCACGAATTAAAATGGAGCATGAATTATTTAAAGTTGGTATTCAAACACCTAAATAAGTGGGTCAATAACTTACACATTCATTCCTTTCATTAAAAACATTTATGTTTTTATTATATAAATATAAAACTTGTGTATATTAGCTTTTTGTAAAATATTTTCATATTTAATGTTAAATTCACATTTTATTGTATTTCATGTAGTATTTGTGAATCCATGTACAGTTTTCTAAATAATGGCACATATACATCTATATATTACTAATATTTTTGCTGAAGCTTTCTTTCTTTCTTTTTCTCTTTCTTTCTTTCTTTCTTTCTTTCTTTCTTTCTTTCTTTCTTTCTTTCTTTCTTTCTTTCTTTCTTTCTTTCTTTCTTTCTTTCTTTGTTTTTTTCTTTGTTCTTTGTTTCTTTCTTTGTTTTTTTTCTTTGTTCTTTGTTTCTTTCTTTGTTTCGAAAATTAACACTGACATTAAAATCTCTTCTGCAAGTGACTCCTAGCCAAGACAGCAGCTAAAAATGGTTCCAAATAGAAGAAGTAACATAAAAACATACAGCAAAGATGAACAAAATCACGACATCATTTCAACGTGCTCGGTTGCAGTGTTAAGTTAAAACACATGTGCATCTGGTAATTGAAAAAAAAACCCATTTATCCTGGCTTTGAACTGTGTCGTTGTTGTTGTTAAATAAACTAATTTAAAATGATTCTTTAATTTGTGCTCGTGTGATCTCAGGTTACAGCCTCTGCTTGTATAAGTCTTTTCCTCACACTAAGTGAGAAACGGGCCTTGTTTTGATAATAAAAACCCAACTTTACTCTAAGTTTCTTTGCTAAACACTGTATATGATGCTTGAAAAACAAATTTTCTTCTAGCAAAATACCGAGATATTTGCAGACAGATACTCGCTCAATGACCTTCTCATCTAGCGTAACAATCTGAAAAACATTGTCTGATTCTTGATTTAGAAAAGCACATCATTTTAGTTTTTTCAGAGTTTAGCACAAGTCTCAGATTGTGAAGCTTCTTCTGTATGATGTTCAAAGCAGTTTGCAATTTATCTGTGGCACTTGCTAAAGATGAAGCAGAACAGTAGAAAACAGCGTCATCCGCTTAAGAATGTACTTAGCCTCAACTATGTTTTGACACAAGACATTTATATGAATCATAAATAAAATGGGGCCTAAAATGGAACCCTGTGGGACACCTATTTTTTTAAAATAAATAAGTAGTCTGAAGACACCCCATCTACCTGAACTCTTTATCTAAATCATTTAAATTATTTGTTATATAATCTTTCAGCTGGTCAGCTATAAGTCCTTCTAAAACCTAAGCTAGCACAGATAGTTTAGATATTGGGCTATAATTACCTGGATTTGATCCATCGCCCCCCTTTTTAATAAAGGAGTGACATCTGCTGATTTCCACACATTGGGTAGGCTATTATTTATAGTTTCAATGGTCAGGTTAGAAATATATGCCAAAGGTTCTGCAAAATGACCCGCAGCAATTTTTAAAAAGTATTAATCCAATCAGTCAGGACAAACCGATAAAAAAAAGAAAATACAATTTGAATTTAGTCCTAAAAGAGCATCGTAAACCTCCTGCGTTTCAATGGGAACAAAGTCAAAGGCAGGATGCAGACTTTCTCTGGACAAAGAATTAACTTCCTGCCTCATTTGTTGTGGTGTTGCATGCTCAAACAACAGCCCAGAAGATATAAAGTGCGGATTGAGGCAATCTGACATCCTTTTTTTTTGGTCTGTAATAATTTCATCCTTAAACTTCAATACATTTGGGAGCACAGTATCGTTAGAGCCCGAGGACAGTGACTCTGCAACTCTCCAAAATGTTGAAGGGTTAGTTGAACTACCACAAGGTTCACTAAAACAAAAGTCTTGTTTGGCTTTACGTATTCGGGAGAGACATTTATTTCTCAAGTAACAATAATGTTGCAAATCTGAGCTTTTTTTAAGTTTCTTTGCAGTTGCCCAAGCAGGATCCCGCTTATGACTTAAGTTAGACAATTTCTCTGAAAACCACGGATTATCACACCCTTTAACCTTATATTTCCTTACTGGAGCATGTTTATTTATTATTTCCAAAACAAATGATTAAAAATGTTGCAATGCTATCTCTGGCTCCAGGATCAAGTTTACCCTGGTCCAGTCACCAAGATTAAGATTAGTTAAAAAAAGCTTGTTCACAGAACAGTTTTAAATTTCTTCAAAAAAAAATAATATGTGGTTTGCATTCAGGTAACTTGGTGTCTCTCACACAGGCATTAACACAACGATTGCTCACATCATTTGCAAAAGCTGCTGTTGCTTTATATTTCTGCAGCATGTTAGTTAAGAAAAAATCAAGAAGCGTCGACTTTTCAAGATGCTTGGGCCTTTTAGGTATGTCTATAATTTGGGTCAAATTCATTGAGTCACAAAATTGTAATTTGTGACTTAATTACATTTTATCAATCCAAAATAAATCAATTAATCAATCAATCAAACTTTATTTACAAATAGCTTTTTATACAACAACTGGAACTCAAAGTGCTTTACAGAATTACTTAATACATATATCTAATTAGTCAGTGGTTTTAAATAAAAAAAAATACAGAATAAATTATTTAAAAGCTTCATTTGTTAAGAGATAACATATTTGTATATACCTAAAAATGTTCAATAACATGTTTAATTTAAATTGTTACATTTATTTACGGTATCTGTTTGTACTGGTTTGAATAGTATTAATGATGATTTATTTTTAAATATTGTTCTTGTAAATAATGATGTGAATGACAATACGAATTATTATTTTTATTATTGATGTTTATAATATTAATAATATTAATATTATTTTATTATTACCGGAAGATAATAGATGGATGATTTATAATTTAATATTAATAAAACATTAATGAATAATAATAAGTTCTTAATATTATTACTGTTACTACTACTTCTACTAATAATACTAATAATAATTTTTTTAACAAAGTTGTTTTATTATTAAACGTTAAAAAGCCACCCTTTGAGCAGTATTTTTTTCCCAAAATTGTTTACCAAGAAAAAAAAAGTAAAAAGTATAAATAACTAGACAGGTAAAAGGAACAATACAAACAAAAGTGGTTTACAGGCAAGATAATTAAAATAAAACAATATCAGACTTTAAAAACATGCAGTAAATACCTATCAGGGTCGTGTGCGATCAGAAATGAACAAGATAAAACATCTTTTATTTTAAGGAAATCAGATAGTGTCTGCTCTAAAATCTCACTATAATATACCTTCTTCACCGTGATGATGCCAAAGAGGTTGGTGGGGTCTGTGCTGATGTCGAAGGTGTCCCTCCCGTCTCCGTCAATGATGCTGTATGTCATCTCGGCGTTGACCCCGACGTCTCTGTCCTTGGCCCAGATCCGACCCACCACGGAGCCCACGGGGGCCGACTCGGGCACGCTCATCTGATACAACCCTAAGGACAGAAAAAAATCACACCATGTTTCACTCACTCGTCCTCCAGAGGGAGCCAAACACCTAGCTTTTTGTCTGAACTGCCGTTTGACTCCAAATCACATATAAGGGGGGTGAAAAAATAAATTTCTCCATAAACTCGTCATTGTGGGCCCGCCTGAATTTCATCTACCGTTTAACCTGAAAGAAAACGTGACAGCTGCCCAGTTTGTTGCGTTTCCCACAGTTTGTTGACATATTCCGACTCAACACAGGAGTAGTTTTACAGCCGATCAAACTTCCATTGACTGACAGCGCTAATTGGTCGGGGACGGATGACGGAGGTGGAAGTGGGTAGTGAGTTTTCTGTCTCTCAGGGACCGAAACCGCCAGTCGGCCGAGTGAAGATGACCACAGACAGAGGGGACGACCTCTGACCTCAGGAGGACGGATAATGAGCAAAGTCACCTAAACAACATAGTGTGAAGAGAGGGGAGGGAGGGAGGTTTTCACCACCTGCAACACGTCACTAAAGGCTAAAAACCGAAGAATCAATCCTACAATCACAGCAGGGAAGCGTATAAAAGCTGTTTAACGCAATCTTAGACCCCACTTTGTTTATTCTGCAGAGGCAGCAGCTTCAGGAAGAAGAAACGTCCACAGCTATGCCCATGCACAGTTTATTATTGTGCTTTCTTCTGCCAGCAAAAGAATAGGAGAGGCAGAATATGAAATACTGGAACGTCAGAAGTCAGTTTGATAAATTTTTTCTCTGGATGAAAAGCAGCTAAATAAGTAAAAATAAAAAAATAGAGTGGTTTGTGAAATCTTAACAGCCCGGTGAGACGGGGCACTTTCTACACTTCAGGGTAAATTTGTGTTTTTCTTACAAAGGGGAGTTGAAGCAAGCTGTGATTATTTGGCATAACACCAATTTGTAGCACTTTTTGCCCATTTCTCACCACTTTTATCAAGCTAAAATGTACACATTCCTTTGCGACCCACCATTTAACTGGCATTATGCGGAAACGTTTTGTGTGGCTAAAATCGAGACGTTTCATGTGGTTCTGGATCACAAGCATAGCCATAAACATTTTATCATCGGTCTGCACCAAATACTGGTTATTACGCTCCCTAAAACGATAATTTTAACACAAAATGAGATAAAGATGTGTTTTATATTTGGTGAAAATTGGGTCTCTTTGTTTTTTATTATCATTAATCGGACAAATCAGGACAGATGAAGGATACTTCTCTTTGAAGACAAAAGTTCATTGCTGCAACATCAAATATACAAAGCTGCAGACTGCGTGTGCGGCTTTAATTTGTATACAGCAAATGATCAGTTAAAAACACCAGGAGAGGTAATCAAGTGTGTGCCTCGTGGTGAAAATGCCAGATAAACCCAATGCCGGGCGTTTTGCTTACTCTGGTCGAACACAGGCGGGTTGTCGTTGACGTCGCTCAGCGTGATGTCGACGGTAGTGGTGCCCGCCAGCCCCCCCAGCTGTCCGCCCATGTCCTTGGCCTGGATGAGAATGGTGTAGTTCTCCCTGGTCTCTCGGTCCATGTCTGCCAAGGACACCCGGACCAAACCTGGGAGCAGAAACCACAGAGAGGTCACAGGGTCAGTCACAGCTCAGGGAAAAAGGAGGTCTGCTGGCAGGGATTAAAGTCACGCTCAGAAGCTCTGAGGCGGTTTTCTGATCCATAACTCTTATCGAACGATTTCATTTTTTCAGGAAAATGAGATTTAACTTTTTGGATGAATGACTAAATGTAACGACACACAGGTCGATGTGTGGTTACACATATTCATTCATTCATTCATTCATTCATTCATTATATAGACTAAAAGAAAAAAACAGAATGTGGAGCAAAACTGAAAAATTACAGTTTTTAAAAGTTTTTAATCTTCTTGAAGTTATCCTCTGTTTCACATTAAAGCCAAACACTTTATACTAGGGATGTAAGAAAATATCGAAACGCAGATATATCGCAATATCACGATATTGTATCGCTATTCAAAAGCAATGCATCAGGTTTTTTGTTTTGTTTTTTTAAGAATTTGAATAGAACTATTAATGATGACAGTAATTTAATTGAATTAAGGTGCAGATTTAATACAATTTATTTAACATTTAATCAAGAATAATCAGTCTGTGATTCTCAGAAGAGAAAAGGTACAAATGATTCACTGGGATGTGCATTTTTAGCCTAAACGGTAACATTAAAAACTTTTAAAAAAACTGTAATCATTGGTTACTGGTCAGCTTCATCAGCTTGTTACTTTTCAAAAAAAAAAAAATTAACTCTGCATTTAATTATTTTCTAAATTCTGTTTTATTTTTGCCCAAAATTCCACTTTTTCCATTCTGACCATATTTATTCATCCAAAAGTGTGTAATTATAGAGTGAATGAAAACAATTTACTAAACCAATACCCAAAGAGATCCACTTTTACTGTTATTCACAAATATTTTCCATAAATATAATTTTATAAAAGAAAATCTCCCTTTTTTAAAATTTCTTTAGAGTTGAACTCGGCACCAAACCACGTCTCATAGAGACCCGGATACAGTAAATCCTCGTGCTCACTTCTATAATGGGAATCGGGACCTTTGTTCATTTTTATTTTCCAACCTTTTTGTGTTTAACTCTCATGTTGCTGCAGACCTTGCAGCACGTGAAGAGTTGTTCTTACGATTCGGAAACATCGCTAGCCCCGACCCCTGCGCTAAGCTTTGATTTGTTTTTTGTTTGTTTTTTTAGAGGACGTCTGTGTTTTAGTGAGTTTTTCCATCCGCCTTTCTCACATTGCGAATCTCATAGAGCCCTATTCCATCAGTCTGTACACCAGTGTGTCTGTGTAGACTACCTCTGCTGGGTTGAACAGGCAGCCTGTTGATTAGTTTGTGCACTGCTGCCACCTAGTGACCGGAGGCTTGTTTGTCGTTCAAGCATGAATGGGGAGCCTAAAGCCGCGTTCACACCGGTCAGCGCGTCCAGGCAGCAGGGCAGCTAGATTACATGCAAGTCTATGGTATCTACGCATCTAGTGGGCGCCAAACTGCCAAGCAGCAAGTCGCGCGCGTCGGCGCAGCTGGCATCAGCGCGTCCACGCGGCTGATGCCCGGACGCCCCGACGGTCCGTCGGGGCGTCTGCTGCTCAAGTTGGGAAAATTGAACTTTCGGGCAGCAGACGCGCGGCGTCAACCAATCAGAGCGACTCGTTGTACTGACGTAGTAACTCCTTCCATGGGGGAATCGGCAAATTTTTTATTCAAGATGGAGGACAAACTGATCGTCGCTGTATGTAATGTCCGTGAACTGTATGACCCGTCTTCGTCTTTTTACAAAGACAGGAAGAGATCGGATCTGATTTGGAGGAAGATATCGGAGGATATTGGAGTGCCAGGTAAGCAGTTATATATATTTCTTTTAACTTTCAACGTTGTGTGGCTTCATTAATTAAAGCCCAAGCCACTCTCTCGACAAGATCCGCCATGTTGTAAACAACTAGCAACAGACAAATCCACGCCCGCACGCTGACGTAATGACGTGACGCGCTGATGCCCCGACGCAGACCACAAGTGTGCAAGCAGCTGGGTTTTAATTTTAAAGCGTCGACTTTCGTCCGTTTGAGCGATTTGACGCCTGGACGCGCTGACCGGTGTGAACGCGGCTTAAGTCACGCCCATCTACTTCCGGTCCATGGGTCCTGTACTGCCCCCCCAAAAAAGAATGAGAATCAATGGAGGGATAGAAGTTTTTTTCTGATCCCCTTTGAAATGCACCATGGATTGAACATATGATGTCCGTGAATTTTAAAGACGCAAATTTTCGACCGGCGGCAAAAGTTACTTTAGGTTTTGTGTAAAATCACTTCGTGGACTACATCTGAAGAAGGAGAAAAATGGTGGTGAGATTAGCCGGCTTCGCCTCCTTCCTCCAGGACGAAGGAAGGAGCATTAAACGTGGAGAAAACCACCATAAATGTGGAAAGTAGCAGCTATGCTGGGGGAGAAATAGTCGGTAGAGAGACAGCCAGCATGCAGCTCCACAAGGTCTCTGTGAGTGTTTTAAGCGCCAGCTAGTCCTAGCTAGCGATAGCTCCGTGATGTCATATATGTGACTTCTGATTTGTAGGCATCTTAATTGCAAATCTTTACAATCAAATAAATCCCAAATCATTTGACAAACAGTTGAAACGCATCATCTTTAGTTGTCGTTTAAATTGAGGTACATCATATGTGTGATTCAGGACGTGAGACAAAGTGGACCAGAAAATAACTTTTATCGATCCATTGACTTCCATTCATTTTTTTTTCGGCCAGAGGACCCATGGGCCGACAGGAAGGGGAGGAGACTTAGGCTCCCCATAAAGACAAAAGTCCTCCTGCCTCTCGTCTGTCCCCACCATTTGAGAAGTACTGGTTTGGGTGGACCTCCATGTCTTGGTAGGTCTGCAGACGGTCCATCCTATACATGTTCAGATGATGGACTGAACAGAGCTCTGGGAGAAGTTCAAAGCTTGGGGGGATTGATAGAACCGAACCCTGCTTCAAACTTCTCCAGAACTTCCTCCCTGACGTGTCTGCTGGGTTCCTTGCTCATCATGATGTTCTGTAAGGAACCTCTTAGGCCTTCACACAACAGCTGCATTCATGCTGAGGTAAAATTTTAACATGAACAGTTAACACAAAAATCCCAATAAAATATATTAGGGATGCACCGATACCGATACCGGTATCTGGTATCGGCCTCGATACCACATTTTCTAAAGTACTCGTACTCGTTAAAAGTCCCCCGATACCGGGGACCGATACCACGGTCTGAGAAAGGTCTATGTTTGAGCGGCGTGTGTAAGGGGTTAATCACAGGCGCCGAGTGCAGCTCAGAGCGGGGAGAAGGCGAGACGAGACATGTCAGCCGTGTGGAACTATTTCAAGGTGAATGAAGATGACAAAACAAAGGCGGACTGCAAAATTGTGCTCAGCGAAATTGTCCAGAGGAGGCTAAAAAGGTAGCGCATTAAACACAAGTAATTTAATCAAGTACCTAAAATCCCAACACGACAAGTACAAAGAGTTTACCCACGCTTCTAAACCAACACAACCCACGCTACAGCAAACTCTTGCAGGACGAGAGAAAATGGCCAGAGATAATCCACGTGCTGTGAAAATAACACAGGCAATTATCGAGTACATTGCATTGAGTGACCAGCCACTCTCAGAGGTAGAAAATGTGGGATTCCTGCGGCTCCTCCATGTTCTGGAGCCTAGATAAGATGTCATCAATATAATTATTTACTCTAATATGTTGCATACAATATGCTTTTCATTTTAAATAAATGTTCTTAATTTAAAACTAGTCCCTTGTTTTTTTGTTAAATTATATGACTAAAGCTGTTACCTGTAAATTTAAATCATGTTTTTATTAAGTACTCGGTATCGGCGAGTACTGAAATGCAAGTACTTGTACCCGTTTTCCAAAAAAGTGGTATCGGTGCATCCCTAAAATATATGGACATTTATTGTTGCAGCACAGAAAATGGGCAGATTTTACAGTAAGAACAGCTACAGTTCAGTCTGTGCAGCTTGACCTTCACCCGCTGACTCCCATCTGCAGACTTCATTCACCAAGCCTGTGGTCACCCTTTAAACCAACAACTACGCAGAAAATAAGGTGCGGAACCAAGGCTGGGTCAGCCGATGTTGTGTTTCTGCTCCAGGCTCGAGTTTCATATTGTGTTGACATCTATAAACGCCTTTAAGGCAGCGCTTACTGTGGAACCGACGAAAGCTGATCCGTTGCCGAAGAGCTATACTAAGATGTTTTATTAACAAGATAGCTGTTTTTAACACTACCATTGAATTGTGAATGTTGCTAGAAGAAAAAAAGTTTGTTTTCAACAAAATGTAACACTATCTTCTTCTCCTGAAGATCTGTTTCTGCAGCATTAACCAATATTTGCACTAGGGGATGTGTAGTGGCAAGAATCTGTGTGTGTGGGGGGGGGGGTGGGGGGGCGGGGTGATACAATATATTGCGATGAGTAAGACTTTATATTGTGATTTTTAAAAACTGAATTTTTTTGTAGAAAAACTGTCCCAGCATTAACACTCCAACCTGTTTCATACTTTAACACATCCAGTTTTATTACTAGATAAAGTCGATCCACTGGAACGAAGAAGGTGGGAAAAAAAGCAACAAGTCATACTTTTAATTTTTCTACAAAACTTACATCATCATCATTACTGGTTCCATTCAAATTCAAAAAAAAAAAAAAAAAAAAATTGATAAACTTATCAAATAAATCGATTTATCAATTTATTTAATTTATTTAATTTAGAGCATTTCTCTCAAAGACAGGTCTTGGGTTTTAGGGGTTAAGATTTTGAGGTTTGGTATTAGTCAAAATCAAAATATAGAACATTTTATTCTCCTCCTCAACTCTGAACACCTCACTGCATAATTTCAACAGTTTGTTTTCATCAAATGTCTCTATGCACTCACCAGCCACTCAATTAGGTACACCCGATTAATTGTTTAACACACAAAAACGATTCTACCCGTCACATGGCAGAAACTCGATGCAGTTAGGCATCTAGAAGTGGTGAAGAACAGCAGCTGAAGTTCAAAGGGAACGTCAGAATGGAGAAGAAAGGGGATTTAAGCAACGCTGAACTTTGATATGAATGTTGCCGCAGGGCGGAATGGTGGTCCTAAAAAGGCTTGTTGACGCTCAAATATCTAGTCATTTGGAAGAAAAGGTGCGCTGTGTGGCATCTCTGGACGAAACGGGTTGAACCTCGAAGCAGACGGTTTACAGCAGAAGACCAAACTAGGTGCCACTTCTGTCAGCCAGCAACAGGAAAACCCAGGCAAAAAAACTAAACGTTGCCTGGTCCGACGAGTCTCCATTCCAGCTCTGCACCTTTCGCCGTTCGTTTCAGTGGTTTAGGTTGGTGGTATTGTTGGATGGAGAATTGGGGTACTTCTGTTGGCTAAAGGGGCTCCAACCCACTACTACCAAGGTGGACTTGATAAACCGGAACGTAGATCTACGAGTAACTAACAAGTTCTCTGTTTACCACAAGAGACCAGCCTTGATCTGCCTGTTGATTAGTGCTGTGGTGGGAAACAATCGATTCTCTGATTCTGAATGATAAAAATTCCTAAAATTCGATTCATATGTCCAAAAGCCAATTTTTTAATCGTTTAACATCATTTTTTTACAGCCAAAATAGGAGGGAAAAGTCCAGACAGGCATTTTAAGGTCTGAAAGAGTTAATACAGTTTCCCCCAGTGAACTGTAACGCCCCCCCAGTGGTGCGTCATTGAATTACAGTCATATAATTAAGGTAAATGCTAAAAAAAAGACGTTTTTAATAGCACTGACCCGTATCGATATCGAATTGGAACAGATTGGATCGGATCGTGATGATCGATTCTAATTCTGGAGAATCTGAATCGAATCGATACCCAGCTCTACTATTGATCTTGAGATACTTAACTTCGCATTCCCAAGCTAAAAGGTTTCAATTGTCTGATTTTTATTAACTGAACTGCCACACGACTTTAATATAAGGTCATGTTTCCTTTCTTAAAGCTCCTCCCCAGCAGGTGAAACACAGATCTAGAGTTTGATTTTTCTTTCTTTTCTGATGAACACCAGTTCTTTTTTGTTTGTTTTTTGCAGACTTTCAAACATTTGGGTTAGTCACTGAAAAACAGAGATGTTGTCTGTTTTCTTCTGAAGCGATCTTCATGCGACTACCTGAAAATGCGAGCAGCAAACGTACAGCTGGAGCTGTTCTGTTGAAGTTACGCCTTAAAACGCGAGGGTTCGTTTTGATGCGTAAACCGAGAGGGCATACATTTGGAAAGATTAACTCCAGATAACAAGAACGATTAGGATTGACCCTGCAGTAACTAAAACTACAAACTAAAAAATTAAATAAATGGTAAAAATAAGTGTAAAAAGCTAAATTTCAATTATAAACTGAAGTTGTTTTTTTTTCCCCAGGCAGCCTTTTTCCACACTACAGACTGCCTTCTGTCCTCATTACCAACAGCAAAGTCACACTTTTAGGATAACACGCCGTCTTTGTCAGCTGCCATGAGTGAGTTTTTAGATGTAGCAACAAAAGAAACATGTTGGGTAGTTTCGTAGCAACAACAGGAGCCATGCTGAGCTCCCCACACTTTGAGCTGGTTGGTTTATAGAGAGAGGACTGAAATCACTGCAGCTACTACAGCTCGGAAACAGCTGATGTTTACGAGACCATGGGAAGGTTTTTAGACTTTACGAACATCTACGTTGTCTCAGGAAAGTTTACATGCCAGTAAAAGATTTTTAAAAGATTATTTAAGGGCGGCTGTAGCTCAGTGGTAGAGTTGTCAGCCTGCAACCCAGAAGTTGTGGGTTCGATTCCAGCTTCCACCTGCTACATGTCGTTGTGTCCTTGGGCAAGACACTTCATCTAACTGCCTACTGGTGTTGGCCAGAAGGGCCAATGGCGCGATATGGCAGCCTCGCTTCTGTCAGTCTGCCCCAGGGCAGCTGTGGCCATAAACATAGCTTGCTTCCACCAGTATGTGAGAGTGAATGAATAATGGAGTTGTAAAGCACTTAGAGAGTCTTGAAAAGTGCTATATAAATGCAAGCCAATATTATAATAAAATTGTCTATATATATGATGGGTCTCGATCAAAAAAAGTTGTCTTATTAATTAGAGGCTTTGTATTTATTTATTGTTGATTAATGGCAAAAAATATTTTGTACCCTTCTCTATATTTTTTTTTTTTTTGCCATTAATCAACAATAAATAAATATATATATACATACACACTATATATATATATATATATATATATATATATGTATATATGGTCCTTTAAATGATTAAAAATCTTAATCTAATTAATCACAATTAATTAACATTCCTAAATATAACTGTAAAAGTACAATTGTCAGTGTAAAAAAAGATGGAGGTAATGCTGATAACAGCCGTGGCTAATCACCCCGAGCTCTACGACACCAGCTGCTTTCTCTACAGAGACGGGAATAAAAAGGACCTCGCTTGGAGGAATATTAGTGAGGAGATACGGCAACCTGGTAAGTTCATTTCACTTTTGAAAGTTTTCACGTTACTGACCCTGCGAACCTGCGCAGGGTACTCTCCACAGGATATAGAGAATGGAGACTCTCTCTTCCAACGCCAGATCGACAGCTGCCATCTTGCAAAAACACCATCTGGCACTAGCTCCTCCAACAAGTTGCGTATTTCAGGCTTGACTCAAAATATACAATTTTGACGCGCGTCCAATTCGATGTTCAAGCGTCAAACTTTGGCGTGCGGCGTGTTTATGATGCTTTGGTGTGAACGCACCATAACTGTTGGGCGCCAGTCAAACAGAAGAAAAATACGAAGCCATTTAGTTGCTCACTTCTTTGTTTGAATTGAATTTGGATTGATAGGTTGAGGTGAAACAAGTAAGGTTTGTCTAAATGAAGCACGCAACATTTATCTACTGATTGTTTGGCCATTTGATTGGTGAATGAATCGTCACCGTCTGATCATTTTGAGATTTAAAGACACAGATTGAATTCCTACCTTTTAACCTGGGAGTTGGTACATGCCTGGACAGAGTTGACTGTTCAGAAGGTTTCCTGTTTTGTCTTTTTAAACAGACGTTTAAAAGAAAAGTCTGTGTTCTTTGCGGTTTTTTCCGTTATTTCAACTTTTACTAGGAGAAATTTCCTCACAAATTCCACTTTAAACACGTAGAAACTAAGTCTCTTACTTTAAATCGTGCAAACATGAATATTCAATCATAGTGGCATTTATTTTAAACTGAGTGGAGTTTCGAATCTCAAGCTTCTCTGTGTAGCAGATAAAAACTGGCCTGGTTGTGGCGACATCCTGAAAGTACTACAGGAAGGTTTGCTCCCATACCTGTTTTCGCATCCACGGAGAAGTACGGCTGCCCCTCCAGGATGCTGTAGACCACACGAGCGCTGTTTCCATACGTGGGGTCGTCGGCATCTGTGGCGGTGAGCTGGATGACGGACGTCCCTGGGTGACAGGGGATGAAGAGACACGAGTTTGGGAGGGATTTGTAGCTGTGATGCAACTCGAGCCGCCATGAATTTCCCTGCCTGCTTACCTATTCTGGACATTTCTGGAACAGCCGCCTGGTAGGGACCATCCAGGAACTTCGGCTCGTTGTCGTTGATGTCCTGGATCTTGACGATGAACTCCGATTCGGGCTCCAGAGGTCTGTCCGTCAGGCGGTTTCGGGCCTGGGCGCGGAGGACGTACTGTGACTTCACTTCCCTGTCCAGCCTCTGGATGGCATGGATGTCTCCGGTGCCGTCGTCGATGGTGAAGGTGGTACCCGCACCCTCCCCCGTCAGGATGTACTTGATGGAGCCGTCGCCTTTATCCATGTCTGAGTGGAGCTGCAAGAGTTGCAGAAAACAGCACTTTGAGACTATGAAGCTCTTCTTACCATCAATTGGATCCCAGAAGTCTGCAAGTGGATATCTCAACTTTTTGTCTAAATTCAGCCACAAGCTCAGTCACTTTTTTTGGGAGTCAACATGTTTTTCGAGGGCATTCAAATGGGTCACATCTCTGTTTTACAACAATACAGCTGCCTCGCACTGCTAAACATGAAGATAAGACAACCAAATAATTTTCCAGGCCAAATCAGGTTTATGATCTCAGTCCAAGTTAACATGTGCCTCAATCCCTGTAGAGGAGGCCGATAGGAGAAAAAAAAAAAGCCTGCACAGATAAACATGAGCTGATTTTAACAGAAAATAATCAGCAGTTATTTGTGGAAATGTGGGCTTAACAATACTATGAGCACATCACCAGTATTGGCTGATAAAAGCTTCAAAATTAACACTGGCACTGGAGCAGATTGGACGATGCCATGTAGATAAAGTCATATTTACACAGCACATTGTTATTTTCAGGGCCGTGTTGGAAGAAAATCATCCAAGTATGGAAAGTTTCATGAAGGTTAACAAGCAAATAAAGAAAAGTTGGCTAAATAAATCCATCACGGGGCTCTGGTTGTTTTTTTTGTGTGTCACATTTAACAAAATTCTCTCATCAGGCAAGATGGCAGAAATCCTTACAAACATAAATAACCTCACCAGGCCAGTAGGTGGCGATAAACTCAGATTAATAACAGGTTTGAACATAACTAGTACTTGGCTAGTGGTTGTCCTTTGGCATCAACTAGGGAGCCACACAATAAATACAGTTATGTTGAAACCGTTTTCCTTAGCGTGTCAAGTTACATAGTAAAATCATTCAAGTTCTTTTTTTTTTTTTTACTTTAGCCTTTGATACAATTGATCTCAGTAGCTAAGTATAAATTGGTGAGTCGTTTTGTTCTGGAGTTGTTTTTGTTTTGTTTTTTTATTCAGTCAAAAAAACCACAGTGAGGATGTCCTTCAAGGTTCTGTTTTGGGGAAATTTTAGTTTTGGTAACGATAAATAACGTCCTGTTTAACAGATTATAAACCAGTCGGGAAATAATTCTTAAAATAATTATGAATACTATTTTCACACCAACACTCATAGGCATTAGTTTTGTTTCAATCCAACAATTAAATGTAACGAGGATCAGCCATAAAATAAAAATATCCTGTAGCTTTTATGGTAGAGCTAGAAGTTTGAAATCTGAAAAAAGATTTGCTTGATTGTACTCATTTCTACATCATAGCAGACACTATCTACCTAAAATTCACCTGATTTCTGCTGAATTTAAAGTTTACCATTATCTATGCAGGTGACGTCCAACTGTTCTTTTAAGGGATGCAAATATGGCAAAAATGCATACATACAAATGATACTTAAATATATATGTTGTATAAGTTGCATACTTTAATTAGTAGCGCATCAGATATCAGAACAGCTGCAACTCTAAACCATTTCAAGAGATAACAAACAGGCATCACCCCAATATTGATGAGCAGACTGGTTCAGGGTTATAAAAAGCATGAAACAGGAGGTTGAAAATATCCGCTCGTTTACTGGGCACTAGGGGTGGGCGGATCGATCTAAAATATAGATAATATCGATACCAACATTGATATTGGGTGTTGATCGAAACTTGTGTGATGAGATTGATTTCTTAAGTTTCAGTTTCTCTCTGTGCAACTCCAGGCATTTACAGAGTGACCAACTGGCAGGTTATTTATTTGCACAACTTATTTAGTACATTTCAAATTGAAAAAAAATTGAAGAAAAATCTTGTTTTTTTTAATTACAAATGCAGATTACCACTCTAAATCGGAAATTTAAAGGAGTCATGACCTGTAATTTTCACTTTTCCACAAAAAAAAAAGAAAGTTATGATTGCCTAACAATTATACACTGGCCGGGAAGCCGATAGCGTTTGTTTGAAGCGTTTGTTTACCCTTGGGTTCGTCACCCAGCCCACGCGCACTCAAATACGCCATGTTAAACTTCTGGTCGACTTGACGTCAAGTCAGCGCAGGATATACCATATATGGACATCGCAGAGCTATGCAGCAGGAAGCCCGCCCTGCTCCTCTTCCCCCCTCATATTCAGTCGAGCGCCACCATTGCTGAATTCCGATTCGAAGTACGAACTCGAGCTCCGTTTGGAAAAAGGGGCCATTCCAACAATCAGAGACTTGCCTGCAGTTGAAACGGAAAGCCTGTGTTTTTATCGCTCTACTGTGTGTAACAAACAGCAGCTAACTGCTAATGTGGCTATTGTATGCTAGCGGGAGTATTAGCTTCAGGACAACACGGGTAATGGCTGCTACTTTGCAAACAACAAAAGACCTAGAATGCCACCAATCAACGCGTCCCTCATTTGCATTATTACAATGACCGTCCACGACAGACGAAATATCGCATCAGATCTCGTGAGACAATAATGCCTTCAGAAATAACGGTCAGAGGAGCTCTGTGTTTATTTTTTGCACTTTTTTTCAACTTTTCTTTTTTAGAATGGCCTTAAAGACTGTAATAGAGCGTAGGTATCCATGGTAATACTAGGTTATGACTCCTTTAAGTTTTCTATAAACATTTCTGAGTTACTAAATAAAAGTACTTTAATTTTTCTGACAGTAATTGCAACATACCTGAGAAGGGATTTTCTCTAAGGCAGGTCAGTTAGTAAGTTAGAGAAGAAGCTCAATAAAACAGAAAAATATGAACATTTCTGAGGTTACTTAAAGTTTTTTTTATTTTCCTGAAAACTTTGTCCTGTGCTTTATCATCAAAAACATGATTAAAGGAAAACTTCAGAAATAATTAAATAATCATCAAAATTCAAGTTTTCAGACAAATTTGCGTATTAATGATGCATTCACTTAATAAATTATGATACATTCCTCTCCCCTACACAAAAGTAGATGGTCGTAGTGAAAAGTATCAGTATCGGCAATACTGGCCCTGTATTTACTTGCCATTGGATCGATAACAAATTTTGCAGTTTCTCACAGCCCTACTGGACACACAGCGGGTTGGACCTTAAAGCAGATGGGCTACAGCAGCAGAAAACCAAACTATGTGCCACTCCTGTCAGATGCCCGATCTAACGAGTCTGTTTCAGCTTCAACCCCCAGAATTTGGTGTAAACAACACGAAAGCGTGCATCCATCCTGTCTGTTATCATCGGCTTAGGCTGGTTTACGAATCTCAAGTTGGAAATCTCGTGAACATTAAGCCCCCGTTTACACGAAGGAAAAACGCAGATATTTCCCTGCGGTTTGGCCTCTCATTTACACAAAAACCCTGTTTTTATCATAGAAAACGATTATTTCTAAAAACTCCGGCCAAAGCGGAGATTTGCGTTTTCTCTGTTTTAAGCGTTTGCGTGTGGACAGAAATAACCAGAGTTTTCGGCTCCGCAACGTCACTTTCCGCGACAAAAATACTCCAACATCACCTGTGCGACCTGTGTTTACACTCAGAAACGGCATTTAGGCCCTCAGAGATGTGTTGGCATCATCGATTGTCCAAGCGCTTTTTGCTTGCTTGTTTTATAAGCTCAATTACTGCTCTATGTAGAAGTTAGAACATCGAAAGTTACTTTGAGTGGATAGGATTTGAGGGAACTACTGCCCCCTACAGGTTTGGCATGTCTATGAATGTGCTTAACAACGCACTTATGCGGGTAGGTGTGGACGGAGATTTTTTTTTTAAACGAGGTGGTGAGGATATTCGTAAAAAAAAAAAAAAACCCGGCTACGTTTGCACATAGCCTAAAATGAGTTCGCTGTACTCCAGTAACCTCCACAGTCTCCACATCTCTACTAAACACAGCACCGTGAACAGTTCAGGCAGTTCTGAATCCAAAACGGGTCCAACCTGGTACTAGCAAGGTGTACCTTGTATTCTGGCCAGTAACTTTTAGTGCTTTCCATCATTAGATGCATTCCCAATTTTATTCTCAACCACCTCACTCTGTCCTTTTTGCTTTGTATCTGTAAGAATTTCTTTATCTCCGTCGAAGCCACAACTGTGACGGGTCCTATAAACGTCCTGCCTGGACGTGAAGGTGCATTAACTAGACCAGAGAGGTGGTGTGTGCATAACTTCCATCTGTTAACGGGCAGCGGACCTGTAATCACAGCTCGCTGCCTGTTTGTTGCTATGGACCCAGCGGTGCAATCAGCAGCCTTTTGTGGCCTCTAAGTGCAAATGCCAGCCTGTTGATGTGCAATCAGCCTTTACTTTGTACATTGAGAGGGCCTCTCCGTATGATGACGAGTACCACCACGTTGGCAGAGTGAAATTCAACGCTTCCATCGGTATCTGCGCTGTATACAATCAACAGACTCGGCACTCCATCTGAAAACACACTGCTTTCAAGACGCTGGCTTCGGCCTTTCATCATCTGCCGCCTCTGAAAGAAGAGACCCAGGCAGGGTTGTAAAACATCTCCTTGTTGTCAGGCCTCTCTCTTTGCAACACCTCTCATTCCCGAGCAGCAGACAATCCCGTTTTTTTGGCTCACCTGCACTCCAACCTACAAACCCTTCAGGCTCGGGGAGAATTTCTTTAATCAAAACAGCGTTGTTGCTTGCAGACTTTTTCTTTATGTTTATGCATCTCAGGCCAAAGCTTTTTCCTTCGCCTCCTGCACTAATCCCTTCGTACCTCCAAGGGCTTTGAACACTCAGGGTATTAGTAACCTGCTTCATCTCCAAACCTAAAGGCGTTGAACAACAGCGCAGAGGTTCTCTGAACTCGGGAGAAAGATGCTAAAAAATGAGGCAAAACCATATGTTTTTCATGTTGTCATCTTCTCTGTCTGTTGGAGACAGACCTGTAAGAATCAGTGATGCCATCCAGATATGAAAGATTACAAAGTGCTGTAAATTAAATGCAGTGATAAAATTTAAAACATTTAAATTAAAAAGCAAATAATGAATCAATCGATGCTAAAAGCTGCAGAAAACACGTCAAGGTCCTGTAGGGGAATTCTGCCCTTGTGTCTGTGAGTTTCCATCTGCTGGGTTTAAGAGTCCTGCTTTTTCTTCAGTATTTTCAAGTAAAAGATTGAGAATCGATCGAGAACAACGATTTGGGAGGTTTTCATCACTCCCAAATAAAAGCCGTGTTAGTGTTGCAGTTTTTTTGTTTTGGTTTTTTTTAGACGAAGGAGGAATATTAAGGCAATGGTATTTCAAAGATCAGGGCTGGACTGCTTTAAGAGCCAAACATGGTAGAAACATTTGATCTCTGTGAAATAGAAACATGTGTTTAGCGTTGGTTTGGTTGGAGCGGAGTGATGCGTGATTGAAGCGTAGTGTGTGTGTATATATATATATATATGTATATGTATACATGTATATGTGTAAATATATATATATATATATATATATATATATATATATATATATATATATATATATATATATATATATATATATATATATATATATATTCAATTCAGTTTATTTATATAGCGCCAATTCACAACAGATGTCATCTCAAGGCATTTAACAAGAAGTAATTTCAATACATTTATACAAACATTCCAATCAGTTAAAAAGTTTCCTATTTAAGGAATCCCAGCAGATTGCGTCAGTCATTGGCGTGAGGTTGGGCCCCGTTGATGCAGACTTTCCAACCACAGCAATCCTTCAGCAATCCCTCATACTGAGCAAGCATGTAGCGACGGTGGAGAGGAACAACTCCCCTTTAACAGGAAGAAACCTCCAACAGAACCAGGCTCAGTAGGAGCGGCCATCTGCCACGACCGTCTGGGGGTTTGAGAAGACAGAGCAGAAACACAGAAGGAACAGAAGATCTGATGTAAGAGAACTTTCTATGTTACAGAAAGTAAAAAGTTGATAACAGGACACAGTGGATGTTCAGCCACTGGGAGGATCATCCCAGTCGATGCCCCCCGTCCAACAGGGCATTCAAGCCAAGCAGGATACCAGACCAGGAATATCTTCTATGGAGAGAAAAACACTGAGAGAAAACAAAGTTAACAGTCGAAATAGCAGAATGTACTGTAATACAACTGGAGAGTAGTAGGAGAAAAGGAAGTAGCAGAGTGAAGAAAATTGGTAAGTCTGTCCTCCAGCAGTCTAAGCCTATAGCAGCATAACTACAGAGATAGCTCAGGATGACCTAAGCCACTCTAACTATAAGCTTTATCAAAAAGGAAAGTTTTAAGCCTGGCCTTAAAAGTAAACAGAGTGTCTGCCTCACGGACTAAAGCTGGGAGCTGGTTCCACAGGAGAGGAGCCTGATAACAAAACTATCTGCCTCCCATTCTACTTTTAGAAATCTTAGGAATTACAAGTAAACCTGCAGTCTGAGAGCAAAGTGCTCTGTTAGGAACATATGGAACAATTAGATCTCTGATGTATGATGGAGCTTGATTATTAAGGGCTTTGTATGTAAGAAGAAGGATCTTAAATTCTATTCTGGATTTAACAGGGAGCCAATGAAGGGAAGCTAAAACAGGAGAAATGTGATCTCTCTTTTTAATATTCATCAGAACTCTTGCTGCCACATTTTTGATCAACTGAAGGCTTTTAATTACATTTTGAGGACGACCTGATAGTAAAGAATTACAGTAGTCCAGCGTTGAGGTAACAAATGCATGGACTAGTTTCTCAGCATCACTCCTGGACAGGATGTTTCTAATTTTAGCAATATTCCGGAGGTGAAAGAAATCCTAGAAACCTGTTTAAAATGGGATTTAAAGGTCAAGTCTCGGTCAAAAATAACGCCGAGGTTCTTTACGTTATTACTGGGGGCCAATTTAATGCCATCCAGATGAAGTGATTGACTAATCAGTTTCTGTTTAAGAACTTCTGGTCCAAAGACAGAAACTTCTGTTTTGTCAGAATTTAAAAGCAAAAAGTTTAGGGTCATCCATGTTTTTATGTCTTCTAGACATGCCTGTAATCTACCTAACTGACTGGGTTCATCAGGATTTATGGATAAATATAGTTGTGTATCATCGGCATAGCTGTGGAAATTTATCCCATGCTGTCTAATTATTCTACCAATTGGGAGCATATATATGGTGAACAGAATTGGTCCAAGCACAGAACCCTGTGGAACTCCACAAGTATATATATATATGTGTATATATATATATATATGTATATATGTATATATGTATGTATATATGTATATCTATCTATCTATCTATCTATCTATCTATCTATCTATCTATCTATCTATCTATCTATCTATCTATCTATCTATCTATCTATCTATCTATCTATCTATCTATCTATCTATCTATCTATCTATCTATCTATCTATATATATGTATGTGTGTGTGTATATATATGATAGGAGGAGACTCTGTGACGTCACCCGTAGCTTTCTGAAGAGCTGAATTGAAGCCCAACGCCATCTTGGCAGCGCCATGCATCTCGTCACGCCCGGAAAATACACAAATGGCCAAAGAGGTGGAGCTCTGAGGGTGGCTACGAGCTAACTGAGCCAACCAAAGCTAACGGAGGTTAGCAGGCGCTTTTAGCCAGAAAAACCGCAGCTGAGAAACACTGCTACCCTTCTGCCTTCTAGGCAGATTCAATAATTTTGTCAAATAAAATAATGAAGCCTTGTTGGTCCATAACTTTCCCTAAAACTATGTGAATTTTAATTAAAACAAGTTGTAATCATCAATATTTTACTTAACGGAAAAAAATGGAGCTGAGACTTCTTAACATGAGGCCGAGGCTGAAGGCCTTCCCTCAACCAAGGACACGCCCCTTAAATTTTAATTACATCTCAACAGGTGAGTTATAAAATAATGGGAACTCGCTCCTTTCTGCAGCCAGCCCCTAGTGGATGAGGAGGGGAACTGCAATTTTTGTCACTTTGGCTTCACATTTGGCTGATGGAGTTTGCTCCTTGGTTAGAGCGGACTGTAGGGTTGCGTGGTGAGGACGGAGCATTTTGTGTAGCATGGCATGATGAGAAAAGAGTGTTGTGTGGTTAGAATGGAGAGTTGCTGTTTTGGAGCATTGCTGGGAATCTTTATATCCATTTTGATGCAAATGAGTGTCTTTAAATAATTGCGTGTTTTTTTCATTCATTTATTAGCGATTTATATTGAAGATTTGATTGTTTTGACTAAACCCTCCTGAACAATCTCCTCATGGTTGATCCCAAGGGGTTCGCTGATCAAGAGACGGTCAGAACGGGGCTAAACCCCTTTCGGCTACTTCTGGTCAATCTTCAGGCAATCTGCTCCACGTGGGACGAATAGTTAAAACCTTCAGAGGGTCTTTCCAGGTCTTTCCTAAAGTCTGACACAGGCAGCTCAGACTCCCGGTTTTACCGGTTTGTCCCATCTCAGGTTACATCAAACCGGGTCAGAAAAAGATTCCTTCACCATTTCTGTTTTAAACATGTTCCACTGCTGAGGGTCTGAAGACCTCGGGATTAAATATGGATATATTTTTTTTATACCTTTTGAACCTGGCCTTTGCCCCTCCTCTGATCGTCTCACCTCCTTCGGGATGCTGAGCTTTCCCAGAGATCTATTGCTCTACTCTGGTTGAAAGTTTGAGGTAAGCTACTTCTACGCTGAGCATCTCTTCACGCCAGCAACACTGACTGAAAAGGTCACGCTGAAAAGTTGTTCACCTCACATTTCCTCAGATTGTACCTCCATCTTTTGATTGATATATATATATATATATATATTCACTGTGTGTGCAGCCGTGCAGGGAGTCAACACAGACCTTTCCAATGTACAGTGGCTCCAGCCCGGTGTACTCCTCTAAGACGAAGAATTGATTCCACACCCATCCTCGCTTCACCCTCTGCAGCAGCGCTGAGCTTCTGGTGTTCTCCTCCTCTGCTGGTTTACCCAGGAGGCAGTGGGGCAGGAGGGTCAAAATGCATATCGCCAAAGGGAGCATAAAGGTGCCCACGGTGGCTGGAACATGAATTCGGACCCCCATCGTGAAGCGCAGAGACGCCGACCAGACAGACCAGTAGTTGTTTTTATGATTGCTGCAGCAGACGTTCTGAGAAAAAGGAGAGAAAAGGAGAGGACAGGTGAGTCTCTGCATCATCTTTCTGTTGGAAACCTGTGGATAAAGCAGTCATCTTTTTCCTTTTTTTTTCTTTCCTTCAGCATCGGGATTGCCTCTCTTCGGCTGAGGTTTTGTTGGGTTGTCTGAATGTGTTTTGAATAAGAAGGTTTCCCGTTGAGCCCAGTAAAGCCACACAGAATAGAGGAGAGAACACAAAGAGAGAGAAGAACATCAGCCTGGAGAAAGGAGCAGCTTGATTGTTGCTGAGAAAGTTTTAGTTCAGGTTTGAAATGGAAGGAAAAATGTCTCAACTTAAAGGTTAATATCAGGACATCCATCTATTAACTATTCCATCCATCCATCAGTTTTATTACATCCATCAATCTATTTATTTTTTTAACTTTTTTAAATCTTTTATTAAAAATTACTGTGTTTTTTGATGCACCAGGGACACGGAGAGGGAAAATAAAGGGGAAGAAAGAAACTAGATGAAGAGAGGTAGGGAAAAAGGTAAAGAGGGAGAGGGTGAGCTGAAGATATAAGAAAGAAAGGGGAACAAAGAAAACAAAAGAAAACATCCCAGTCTGCCTCCACACCCGCAGGACGGAAGGGAGAGGGAAACACCCCCCCCCCCCCAACAAAACAAATCAAACAATCCAAACTGAGAACTACACAACCACAACCCACAAATAGATATATGAATACGATAACAGCGTCACTGAAAATCTCATTGTACCAATTATTACAAGATTTAGTAATGGTAACTTCAGCCCAAGAATGTATCTGTTAACAGCTGAATCCCCACACCTGTGTGTATGTATGAGCATGCTGGTTCATATTAGGTTTCTCCATATGAGTGTTCAGTAGCTTGCGTGAGTAGTGATCGATCCGTCTCCCAGGAATCGACCCAAAGGATCCCAGAGCACAGAAGCCCCAGGCGGATAAACGAAGGGCCGACCGCACCCCCAAGGGAGGAGCAGAAGAGAGCCCTGGGGAAAAATCCAGGAGCTACAATGCAGGAGCCCGGGGGGGGCGCATCGATGAGCCCACAGGCTCCGCCGGCAACCGGCTGTGCCACGGCGGATCAGCCATGGGCCGGGAGGCCTAAGGGCGCCCCACTCCCCAGTAGGGAGCCGACCAGGGACCGGCCGTTGAGGGCCGCCAGGCCGCAGGGGCCATGACCAGCCAATGGCCACCACGTGCCGCCGCCACCCCAGACCAATCCCCAAAGCCGAAATCCCAACGCCCCCACTGCCCCATGCCAATAGCCTCAGCGGACGGATGGCATCTCCAGGCCAAGACCAGCCAGCACCCGGACACAGAGCTCAACCAGCTCCCGAATCTCACTCCTGCACACCGCAGAGCACCAAGCATGCAACCAAGGTCAACAAAACCCACCAATGAACCGACCAAGCACGAAACACACAGAACAGGAAACCAAGTGGAGACGCCGGACCAGACCCCTGCCGAGCCACTCGACAGCTACCACCAAACAATGCCCAAACTGACCCCTCCCAAAGAGGGACTGGTTCAGCACGGTGGCCAACTGGCAGGCACCAGGGATGAACCGACATGCCACCCGAGCACCAAGCCCCAGACACAGGGAGCCACCAACGCACCGGTGGGTAGAGGCATCAGTCACCGGCAGGGAGTGTCTGAGGGGAAACAGGCCCCTCATTTGGTGGGGGGCCTGACATGCTCCAGGCCAGAAGGCAGCCTAAGACCCAACCTGACAAATAAACAGGAACACACAGAGTCATGCGTTCCCTCCCTCTTACACACCTACATTCTCATCTGCACACCAAGACACAAAAAAAGGATGCTGTACATCCACTCATACTCCTCATACACAATGTATACTCCCAGCTCCAGGTACTGATACCCCAGCAGAGCAACCAGGCCCTGTACCACAGTGGCAAAGCAGCCCACCAGCCCAGGACCCGGCCAGACCGCCTGTTCCTCCTCCCGCACTCCAACCCCTGAAGGCCAATAGCGAACAGGGGTGTGGAAAGACCCCTAACCTCCCTCCTCCTACTTGAGTATGGTGGATTATGTGTGTTGTTATAATGTGTATTTAAAATAGAGGGGTGGTATGTGGGAAGGCAGCCACACACACCCCCACCCCCACCCCAAGCCCTCAGTGTCTATATTGAACAGCTCCCCCTCTGGATGCCGAAAGTCCCTCCATGTGTGTCAAATGAGAATGTTATAAGTGGGAGTGTCTACGTTGTACAGTAAAATTGGGACCCAGGCGGCCCTGGGGTAGCGGAGATGGAAACCCCTCCCCGCACCCCAGTGACGTGTCCACACCCCAGGGACCTACATGAGTGGTAGAGTGATGCAGCGGGTTGACAGAGGTGTCTGGAGATGGGGAGGGAAGGGCTAGGGGACAAAATGCCTTCCCAGGGAGCCAGCTCCCCCACTGACTCAGAAAGGCACCGCTGTTCACCAAGATCCACCAAGGGAGGGAGGCCCTGGCACATCCACCCCGAGGCCCATGGCTGCAGATCCACCAAGCCCCACAGAGCCCAAGGCAGTCCCCCCGGTCCGATCCCAGAAGAAGATCTATACCCAACCCGACATTCAGTCTACAATCAAAGCACAAAAGACATTAGCCGCCCAGAAATGCCACCCATGTGCACCCCCTAGGGGAGATACTTGCAGCTGGATAGTAACATCCTCCCCGCCAATAAAAGAGGCTCCCAGCACCACCCATGCGTTGAAGGCCCCCGTGCCCAGACAGGAACCCAGGGTAGGCATCGGCCCAAAACCCTGCCGATAAGCCCAGGAACAGACTGATGCCCTGGCCGGCCGACACGCAGAGATACACCACCCCCTATCCCTGGCAGAGCTGCAACCGCTGTCTCATGGCCTAACAAGCGACCGACTCCAGCCCCCCCATCCACCTGCCCTGCACCTCCAGTACCAGTCAGTCCACTGGCGAGCCCGACCGAGCCCGGTTGCACACCTGACAAAAATACTCCACAGCACACAAAACCCAGGAGCAAAGTCCAGTGCCCAAAAACTGATCAGACCCAGAAATGCCACTCACCCACCGCAGCCACCAGCCTGACACCCCAACACACAAAGCGGGACACCATCCAGACATCGGCAATGAGAACCGGCCCAGAGAGGGGGGAAAACGGCAGCACACGTCGGCCAACCCTGACCCCCGCACACAGGCACTGGCAACAGAGACACCCACACTAGCCGACCCCAGCCAGGACCACAGCCAGGGAGTGTGGCTCCCCAGAATCCTGAGCACCCAAGCCACCCTAGACCCACCCAAGAGCAGCACGACTACCAGGCCAGTAACCCACATCCACCAGTGCAACCCCCCGGAGGCACCGCATGCAGCCACCAGGAGTTACCACCCATGGCCACCAAAGCCCCGCCCCAGGCGGGGGCCGTGAGATCCAGCACTCGATCCACCTAGCGATCCCACCTCCAAGGACCTTCCCCAGGTGCCCCGAACCCCCAAAACCCCACATCAGCAACAATATCCCATACAACCAAACCAAAGGTCACCCATCCCTACTAGGTGATGGAGCTGATCACAGGAGCCCAAAGAGATTGATCAGATGTGGAGGCAGAGGCCGTCTCACGACCAATGTGCTCCAACAAGAGATCTCGATACGGATTAATGTTAAGAGCATTTTTATTTTTCCAGTTGAGGAGGATAGTTTTCTTACCGATGCATAAGATGCATAATCCATCTATCTATCCATTAACTATTCCTTCCATCCAGTCATCCATTATTCTTTCCATCCATCCATCCATCCATCCATCCATCCATCCATCCATCCATCCATCCACCCATTCCAAGCAAAGTAAAACGAACCACGTTTGGCGCTAGATAAAACTCGTCTTTCTTTGTCTGGAAGGTTTTATTTGGTGCTGAGCAGCGGGAGAGGCAGGGAGTTCAGCAGGGCCGGATCCACCGGGGCTCAGGCCAGATCATAAGTAACTTCAGTTCCGATTATTATTTTTTTGTTTGTTTTTTTTATAAATCCTCCCGGTGCTCCAGTACAAAATTTCAAACAGCCCAAATCCTTAACGACGCATACATTGAAAGCCTGAGAAAAACCTGCCAAAGCTGCTGCTTCCCTCCAGCTCTGGACAGCCACGCTCCTTTTCCTCCTTCCATCCCTTTCCTGTCATCAGGAGAGGTGCGCTTGCTCCTTCACACCTTGTGTAATTGGCCCGGGGGTGTGATGTTCCGAGATTGCGGTGTTTCTGTCAACACTTTCTTCAGCTGCACTCGCACCATGTTCTACAAGCTCCCTTCAGTGCCGCACGCTGCTCATTACAAGACTACTATATATTTTTCTTTTTTCTTCTTCTTCTTCCTCCACATCTCAGCTTTCAGAATCCCCCACGGCTCTGCTGGAAAGTTCATGCCTCTAAATCCACATTTCTCCTCCTCAAATCAAAGGAATATTTAAGATCAGGAAGGCCGGTCCCAAGGTTTGTTTGTTAGTTTTTTTTTTTGTTTGTTTGCAGGAGATGCCTTTTACGTTATTGATTTGAGCTAATCGATACCTTTTGACATTCACGCTGCTTGTTTCCATATTTTATCTTGGTTATATGTATAAGAATGTTTTGGCTGCTTCCTGCATTAATGAATTCGAGAGAAAAACAGAAATGTATTGGTGGAAAGCAGGAAGAGGGGCGTGAAAAAGCTGTGAGCTTGCGGGGAGAAAGGAAAGTTTGGTGCTACAAAGGAAAAGGAATGAAAAGCACACTGTTTGACTCCATTATGTTTTGTAAAAGAGAGAGCATTGTGCTTGTGTAGACTCTCTGAATCACCAGACTCAGTTAATCATTGTTGAAGAGGCACAAAAGGCAGCGGATGGTGGGAGGCTTGGCTGCATTGTCAGCGGGCGGCTGGCCAATGTGTGTGTTTGTTAAGAAAAAACCCCAAAAAACTCAGCAAGGGCCGCTTAGCAGGACGACTTGACACTTGACCCGGTTGCTCCCTTCCTTTTCAGTCCATTCACGGTGCCTCGTCTCCATTATGAACTCCCTCGCTCCTAGCTCCTCCCCATTTTTTTTTTAGAAGGTCGCGACCTGCGCCCAGGCCGTTTTGTTGAGCCTAATGAAGCGACGTGCAAAGTTAAAACATTTCACGCTCCTTTCTCCTACTAATGTGACGGTATCTCGCTTGTTTAAGGACGACGAAAGGGATGAACAGGGATCCTGCTGAGGGTGCGTGATGCTAGGAAAACATGCAGTAATGTTGGTGAACTCTGCAATTGAGATAAAAGAATGATTGCTTTATCAAGCACTGAATGTCTTTTTCCTTTGGATTCGTTGCAAACAAAGAGCCCAGATGGGATGTAGCTTATCTGGTTCAACAATCCCAACATGGTTTTACCGAGCGATGTCTGGCTACATCTTCCTAACGACTTCACCAGAACATCTTAACGCCCTCCTAGAAACATTTTCTGCTGTCTTAAAGAACAACCATCACCAGACTTGGTGCTGGGCACACTGAATGCTTGGTACCAATATTACAATCACAGTTTGTACCTCTGCTAGGTCTACTAGCTTTATTTCCTAATCAGCCTGGAAAACTCTAAAGTAGTATTGATTTCCAGGTTTGGCTGAGAGTAGGAGAAACATTCCCAGCCCTTATTTCATATTTCATTGTTACAACTTTATGTCCTTCCTTCCTTCCTTCCTTCCTTCCTTCCTTCCTTCCTTCCTTCCTTCCTTCCTTCCTTCCTTCCTTCCTTCCTTCCTTCCTTCCTTCCTTCCTTCCTTCCTTCCTTCCGTCCTTCCTTCCTTCCTTCCTTCCTTCCTTCCTTCCTATCTTCCTTGCTCGTGTCCTATCTTCCTTTATTGCTTCCTTACACGTCTTTCCTTCTTTCCTAGCTTCCTTCCTTCCTCCCTCATGTCCTTCTTTCTTTCCTAGCTTCCTTCCTTCCTCCCTCATGTCCTTCCTGCCTATCTTCCTTCTGTCCCATCTTCCTTCCTTCCTTCCTACCTCATGTCCTTCCTTCCTATCTTCCTTCTGTCCTATCGTCCTTCCGTCCTAGCTCATGTACTACCTTCCTTCCTTCCTTCCTTTCTTCCTTCCTTCCTTCCTTCCTTCCTATCTCCCCCATGTCCTTCTGTCATATCTTCCTATCTTCCTCCCTCCTTCATGTCCTTCTGTCCTATCTTCCTTCCTTCTTCCCTCATTTCCTTCCTATCTATCTTCATCCCTTCCTTTCTAATGTCCTATCTTCCTTCCTTCCTTCCTTCCTTCCTTCCTTCCTTCCTTCCTTCCTTCCTTCCTTCCTTCCTTCCTTCCTTCCTTCCTTATGTCCTATGTTTCTTCCTTCATTCCTTGCATGTCCTTCATGTCCTATGTTCCTTCCTTCCTTCCTTCCCTTTTTTCTTGAGTCCTAACTTTGTTTTTGTTAACTTCTTTCCATCCTGCCTTTGTTGTGTCCTAGATCCCTTCCTTCCTCCCTTGTTTCTTTTCTTTGTTCCTCTCCAAATGAACATGCAGGATTAAGAATCCTGGTAGTTGGTCTGGAAAAGCCTAGAATATTCCTACGAAAACCTTTCAGGAATCCTTGAATAACAAAACAGAGGATGAGGGTGGAGGTGCAATCATATAAAAAAGCTTAAGACTAAGAGGGTTTCACCCCACACCCACCCCCCACCCCCACCAGGCTGAAACATTCCTCTCCTGCCTTTTGTATTCAGAAGAAAAAAAAATGACACAATTTAGAGTTGTTATCGAGAGAACGCTGTGAGAAAAGCCACCATGGCCAAGAAGGCGCAGAGGTATCCAATTTGTCCGGCGTTTGTTTTGAAATACGAGAAAGCCCTGAAAGGCAGAGTGTTTTATGGAGACGAAGGAAGAGTTTGAGTGACAGCCGAGGAGGCTGTGATTGTCAGGGGGGGAGCAGCTGGCGTGGGAAAATGATGGGCCATATTGTCGTATCATCGTACTCCGAATCCACCTGCTGCTCCATTAACTGTGATCTGCCAACAGCACACTATATCAAACCGCCCCGACACCTGGGAGAAAGGTGAGTTTCGTTGTTTTCTTTCTGTTTCTCGGGGAGAAAAACAAACGGCGAGCGACTGACACGCTCCGGCAGGTCGTGACCTGCTTCACCTGTTGGGAATAATGAGACGAAAACCATCTCCGTCCCTTTGGTTCAACACACGAAGCTCAGGTTTTATATGATCGGAAATCAAACAAGGGCCACCCAAGCAACTGCTTGGGGAACAGACGTTGAGATTGCAATGAATAATTTATGTTTAGCCATAAAACACCAACTAAATGATGAAAAATGAAGAAGTAGACGAGGCATTTTCTGCCACTACGGAGGAGGTCGTCTGAGCACATTTCTCAGCCATCATGGTTAAATTAATATCCTGCGCACCTTTGCAGCTGAAAAAACCAGCCCATAGCATCACCGTACCACCGCTGTGCTTTGGGTAGTTTTCACATCTGATAGTCCTTTAGACTCGCTTTGATTGGGGACCAGAATTGCAATAGCCGCTGTGGTTCGCTTTCACATTGCACTTTGACAACCGAAACAGACCTTTTGAGCAACATGTTTACCTCCCCGCCTGCGGTGGGCGCTTCTTGGTGCAGCGGGAAGGTGTTTTCTGTTCCGTGAAATGTAAACAAACACGGAGCGGCGTCAGATTTTAGCGGTTTTAGGATCGCTCCGTTGCCTTCGGCAAATACGTCGCAGCGACAGGCTCAGCATGAGCAGAGAATGAGGCAGAGTTGTTGTCGAGGTGTTGTTTTGGTTGTGTACAACAGCGAACGCCCTGCGCTATCGTCCGCTTCCTGCTTTTGGAGTGTTATACGTAATCGAAGCGCACCAGAGTTCACTTCAACTGGGCCGAGACCGATGCTTTTGGGCAAACCAGATTTCGATTGCGCAATTAGCACATCCCCATAAGAACTGGACTTTCTGGGTAAACGAACCACAGTTCAATTAAAGTATACTAAACAGGACTAGTCGGTATGTTGTGTTTATCTCCAAAAATCTTGTTATGCAATAGTGGGAAATATCTCCACTTTGAAGTCTTGCTGCTTCAACGTCTATGTCTTGCGGCCATATTGCTTAAGAGACAAGAGGCTTTCTCCTTCAACCCTTCCAAACAAGCCATACGTGTTTTAGTCTTATACTAATTACTCTACTAATACTGTCCGAGAATGTGATGGAAAATTTCGGGGTGAATCTGATGGGATGTCCACTCCTGGAAGGATAGGCATCTTTCATCTTTTTATTTATATATATTTTCGCAGAGCTTATCTAAAATATTCCAAAGAAAATGCGGCTCAAAAAGTTGAAATGTCCGATGCTACTTGACGAGCTATTAACTGGCGTTTACAAAGCAGCCAATCCAGAAGCCCCGTTGCTTGTACTTGGCACCGATTGGCTGTACCTTCAAGAGTAGAAATAAGGAAAGACTTAGATATTAGCTTCTGTGGTTTGCGTATTAATACACATCATTTTATAGTTGGTGTTTTTAACTGTTAAAATTAAAAGAGATTTTAGAAGGGGGCCTCCAGTATTACCAGCGGTCTACTGTAATGGATTCAAATGTCTTGGAAATATCAGCATAGCCTTTCCTAGATTGATTGGAATCAATTATTGCTCCTCTAGGATTATTGCTCATATCTTTCAATATTGGCATTGTTTTAACCCTCACCGGTATGCCCCATAACATTAAACTGCCTTAAAAACTAGTAAAATATGTGAGCAAAAAAACTAATTGAAGCAATGATCTAATTTTACAAAGTATAAGTTGTAAAATCTTTTTTGAAACCTCTTAAATATATAATATACATGTTTTAAGGCAGAAAGTTTTGATGTTTTAATGGATGAGTTTCAAATGTTTTCTGTCAAGAAGGCCGGCTCTGCTCTAGGGCGCCCCCTGGGTCCAGTGCAGGTGGTGGGAGAACGAACGACTCTGGCCATAATAACATCACTGATGGACAGAGTTAATATTCTGTTAATTTCTTGTAAAAAAGATTTTTACTTTCTATTGTACAGCTACACATGCATATTCTGTAAATATTCACTGTTTTTTTAATTATCCTACTCAGTTGCACATTCTAATCTGAGTATGCCACTTTATTTTTAATAACTGCACAGTACTTTTTTTTTGTAATTGTGTCCTTAATGTACATATATTATTCTTAATTCTGTTTTTATACTTTTTCTGCCATTCTTGTGTGATTGTGAATGCTTCTATTACTTTGCTGCTGTTACAGCCGAATTTCCCCTTTCCAGGACAATAAAGGAGTATTCTATTCTATTCTAAAATGAGACGTTTCCACGTTTAATTAGTTAAGTTAGTTTAAATACAAAATAGTTCGATCCTTGAAGTTCATTGAAACCTCAAAGCTTTGATCTGCTGATCAAGTGGAGCCTCTGAGTGTGGCGCGGGTCGCCCCGGTTTGGGTCGGTCTGCAGCCTGATCTGCTGCTCTACTTCATCTCGGCCTCCCAGGGCGCAGAAAGGCTCCCTAAAAAACTGGGCGGATCCGTGGAAAATGGTGGGGCGAGACGTCACGGCCAATTTGTTGACCAGAATTGATTTTGCACGGAGGGAGGAGGCTCCGGATCTGAAACCAGATGCACATGAAGAC
Source organism: Valencia hispanica (assembly GCA_963556495.2). Taxonomy (NCBI): domain Eukaryota; kingdom Metazoa; phylum Chordata; class Actinopteri; order Cyprinodontiformes; family Valenciidae; genus Valencia; species Valencia hispanica. The sequence continues at coordinate 45,738,486 of OY747716.1, read as the reverse complement.
GAGTTTCGGTTTGTGACGGCTGAAGTTTACTTATTGAAACAGCCCCTTTAATGAGCAGGTTGTTCCCGCAGCACAGCCTCCGGTCCGGTCTCTACGTTGCTGTGGATGAAGCCGAGTTCTGTTTTTTTTCTTTCTTTCAAGGAAAAGGTCTGTCCCATCTGCGCCTGGAGGAAAGACCCAGTTTCTTATCTGGCTCTCAGGGCGAGAATACAGCCTTCAAAGGCATCCAGAAAACATCACACGCTTGTTTGTATGTTGGTATGAATCCAGAGTTCAGAACATGCCTCGGTTTGTGTGTAGCTCCTCTCATCCTCCCCCTCTCCAGGACCGAGGCGCTGGCTTTGAACCGGCCTCTCTTAATAGTGGGGAGCTCCCCGGGCTTTGGGGTCGTGCAGCTGCGCACGCTGCAGCCACCGTCTCCTCTTTACTGTGAGGTGTTTTTAATTACTCAGCCCTCTCTCCTCTTCTCATCTGCTGTTTTTTTTTTTTTTTTTTTTCATGTGTGCGGGAGCTGCAGCGACCACAAAATAACTGATTCACATCTGGCTGAATTCAACATCTGTTTCTTCCCTTTCCCTGCTCCTCGGGGGACATTTACAGTAGATCTCAAATTGATACCATCAAAAAAGTTTTTGTGAAAAACCTCCTTCAGCTTCATGTTTTATATATCTATTTTTATATTTATTTGGCAAAAGATATTTTTTTTAAAAGTAGAAAGAGCTGCACAACTAGAACTAATACTTTGTAGAGCAACTTTTGGTTCAGTATCCGCATTCAGTTTTTTTTTTTTTTTTTGCTGGGATCTAACAATTTTATCCACCTCAACAAAAAAAAAGAAATGTAACCCCACAGCATGATAGTGGCACCATTGTGTCCTAATGTGGGTATGGTGGGTTTTTGCTTTGCATTTGTGACCCAGATGTTCTTTTAAAAGGTTTTTGGAGATAGTTGCTAAGACCAGATGTTTTTTGGATGAAAAAGGCTCCTGTCTTAGTTCAGATATATGGGGGGGATGAAGGGAATTGCCATGAAATGGCAGGACAACCAGAGTTCAACGTTGTGGGAAATTCCTGCGACTCCTTTTGTATTCCAGCCGGCCTGTCGGCAGCCTCCTCGATCGGCTTTACTCCTGTCCTTTCATCGGGTTTTGGAGAAATGTCCAGTTCGTATATGTAGCTGTGGACATTTTTGGATCACCCTTGTCCTGACTGCTACACTTGTACAACATGATCCTTCATTATCATCTGTATCTGCACCCAACGACTCAAGGAAGTAAGGAAACAAATGTCAGGAAAATCCGACTTGGACAAATAAACTACGTTTTCCCCAACCAACTGCCCTGTATGTTTTAGATGTTTCTCTGCTTTAAAACACCTAGTTCAGATGATTCCAGCTCAGCTCAGGTTTTTTTAGCACAGACGGAAAAAGTTGTAGCATCAACACAAAATGTCTTCTACAATCTCTTAAAAACCTTGACTTCAAGACGAGACATGTAGAACATGTTAGATTATTTTTAGCTGAAGCAAACCGTCAAACAAAAAAATGTGCAACTGGACGTCAAAGACCTTTTAGACAAAATGTCTAGTTCTGAAAAACAATAAATTTGCTGAGATATGTTAAGACAAAATTAGTAGAAAGAATATAGTTTTTGTTTGTTTTGTGAGTACTTTGTAAAAACAAGTAGGGCATATTTAGTATGCACCAGAAGTTTATGGCTAATATTATTTTCAGTGTTTTTTGTTATAAGTTTTAAAATTCCTACGTTGTTGAACTCACCATATATTTTGAACTTGAATGCACCACAGGTGTGCGATGCAGCGTAGTACAGACAAGCTTCTGCCTGATGTTAGTGTGTGGCTTACAAAAGAAAAGTCGTTCGTATATACCTGCGGATTTCTTTTTTACTTTTGAATGCATTTTAAACAGAAAACAACTTTGAGCGAGTGAAATGAACCGAGAAAGGTTTATGATTGGTCAGTCGACGTAGCGTGATCATGCTGCATGCAGGTTCTTGGGACAGTCTGGATGCAGTGCAGGCCGGGTCTCTAATCTGCAGGGAATATCGGCGACAAAGTTTCCCAAGAAGTAGTTAAGGGTGGTCAGAAACGTCGCTAGATTTGTCGCTAGCCGCTTTTTGGGAGAAAAAAAGTCGTTAAGGGAGGGTCTGAAAACTCGTTAAATAGCGACAAAGTCGTCAAGTTGCCAACACTGGTCTTCAGGACCTGGTCCGCTCGTGATGTCTGCTTTTGGCGGGTATTCTGCTCGAACGAGACGTCGTGCTGTTTGATCCACTGAAATCTCGGGCCGTTCAGCGTGACGCACCTCTAGAGCTCGGTGGAGGTCACACAATGTGGCATGGAGCGGTCCTTTGAGACGGGTCGAAATGCGTACCGTTGAACCGGCCTTTAAAGAAGCAGCTGTCGCACAAGTGCTACACATGAAGAATAGTACAGCTATCTATCTAGAGGACTGAAGCTTCTTCAATTTAGTTTTAGTTTAAGGTTGTACACATTTATATAACCTAATATTTACTGGGTTTTTTTTCTCGTTTTTACATGTTTCCATCAATCATATGTTTGTTTTTTTCTGTTGAGATATGGAGGATGTGTCATATTAAAGATGGTAAAAGGTTAGAAATTCAAGGTTTTCATTTTGGGGCTTTAACCCAGGGATGTGCAAACTTTTGTGACCCCACTGTTGTTCAGAAATAAAGAACCCTCATTTGTGTAAGAATTAAATCCCACATTGATCCCAACCACTGGAGCATGGAAGTGATGTCACCTTGCATAAGCATCATCTGGACACATTTGCAATACAAAATAAAATTAAACAGCAGCATGCTGGATCTCCTCATAGAGGAGGAAGGAAGGTTTCACGTTTTCTTGAAGCCCATTGTCAGACGCCGTAAATGTCACTGGAGATATCTCAACCCGAAGCCCGTCTTTACCGCCTCTCCCTGATATGATAATGGCAAAGAAACGTCTCCACGCTCCGGCCAGAGTGCACACGCCAATCTCCTACCTTATTTTCTTGCCTTACAAGACGGGCTGTACTTTAATGGGCTTGACAGTAAAATGGGTGAGAGGGAAAAAGAAAAGAAAACAGAGACTCCTCATCTTGGGAGAGTAGAACCTTGGCTCAGACTGAGGAATGAGGTCTGAATGCCAAACGACGGTCCGTAAAGAGGCAGATAGGCTTTCCTCTCCTTCGGCGTGGCTCGTTTGAAGTAGCGAAAGAGCAGACGTGCTCAGAATGAAAGCCTCAGAAACTTTCTAAAGCGCATGCAAACCCCTTACTCATCTGCAGATATCCTGATTCGATTGCAGAACAAATGGCTTAAAAATCATCCCTGAAAAAAAATGTTTTAGGGATTTCTTATTGCCAGTGTTTAAAACGTAACCCAAATAAGAAGAAGTCAGTGCCTTACCTCTTTCCTTCTTGATTGTTTGTATGCCTTGCGTGCTCCTCTTCTACTTTTATTTATTATCTCTTTGCTCCTTCTTTGCTTGAACCTTTTCGAAGAGGTGTGAAATCTCCCCGCCTGATGTGCATCGGTTCCCTAAAGTCACCTTGAGTGTAAAGTTTTCCCTCTTCTCCATCTACATATAAATAAACTTGCATATCCTCACGCTGCCTCTATAACGGCAGCCTGTGCACTCTCATCTCGGGTGGTGCCAACCTGGGGACCCAATCAGACTAAAGGACCTATTGTCCCTCTCTTTACAATCAGCGGGACAACCTCCCCTTGGCTCCGGCGTAATCCGCCAATCTCCCACCACGAGCGGCGGACGGAGAAGAGGAGGAGAAAGTAGACGGAGGGGAGGAGGACTGACGGCGGGGGCAGGGGTGAAATTACAGCGAGAGGGGTAAGGGGAGGGTGGGTGTTGGTGGAAAATCAGGCGAGCATGGGACGGACGGAGGGAGGAATGAGAGCAGAGGAGCGTTAGGTGGTAGATGGTGGGCTGTGGAGGGAAGTCGTCCTGCAGGATCCTTCTCAGGGTTTAAAAGTGAATAAACTCAACCAAGTGACAGACAGGGGGGTGAAAAAGGCTCATCCAAACGTGTGGTGATTTCTTTATACATTGAATGTATTGAAGGAATGGTACAGGTGTTTTGAAGTGGTCAGTAGCTCGAGGTAGACGGCAGGCAGAGGAGAATCGGTTTGGAGAATCAAGGTAAAATTTTGATGAGGGAGTCGAATTATGAAACTGTTTTTCTGGTAAGCTACTGTCTTTTTTATTTTATTTTATGGCCAATATTGCTACGAATTATACAGATTCGTGTATTTTTCAGCACAACGGACTTGAAAACAACTGAATGGCCCAACTTCTGTTTTGGAAAGAATTGCACAGTAATAACGATAACCATGACTCTGCACAACTCTCCTCCAATTGAGGAAATATCAGGAAAACATGCAACATGAAATAATCGGAACTATATATATATATATATATATAGACAGACAAGTTTACAAGACTAAACTATGGGCGGCGCCATTAGTATACACATATGTATTTCATTTCCGCCGGAAGTGGTTTACCCAGTGTCTGCCGGTGTAAACACAGCGATTTTGATGATAGCTTGCGAACACGATTTTAATATAACTGGTGTAAACACAGCAATGTCGATGCTAGCTTGGGAACACTGTTCAGCTACTTTGACTGGAGATGGCTTTACTCTCCCCCACCCGAATTCAGTGCAAAACTGGGAGGATAACATGACGACGTGGCCCAGCATAACGTCCAGCAAGATTTTCTCCTACTTCGTGCAGTCAATGGCAATAGATGGAAAAGCAATGGAAAATCTGAAAGCTTCCGAGGCATATCAATATCTGCACAGCAACAAAGTTGGTTGTGTCATGTCATACCAACACGATCGTTTAGTGTATCTGAAAGCAAATGTAGAGCCTAGCCAGTGTTTAAACAATGCGTGGCATAATGCTTGGGTGCTGGTAACTGAAGCTGGAGAAGTCAAAACTGCGGGATGTACGTGTGTAGCTGGACCAGGGAGATCTTGTTCCCACTCAGCTGAGATCCTGTGGAAGGTAACTAGATTATTTAACCATTGTAGCCTAGGCCTATGTCTTTTTATTGTTGGTATCCGAACTACATCATAGCCAAGTTGAAAGACCTTGTAAAAACAAAGCAAACGAGGACTTGCGCTGCACTGCATGAGCTGTAATGTGACACTAAAATGCTGAAACGTAAGTGTAGTTTCACAGACAAATTGCAGAAAAGATACCCAATGATCATATTTAGTATCAGTGGATCCTCAGGATCTCAGGAGTATAAAGATGCTACTCACATTGCTCTACGTGAAAGACTGAATCCAACAGAATAAATATTCCAATTTTAAGACATAATGAATGATGAAAAGTCAGTCTGATTGGCAATATGAAGGCAATAACAAGGTCAGCGTTCTATCACCTGAAGAACATCTCTAGGATTAAAGGACTGATTTTGCAACACGACCTAGAGAAACTCATCCATGCGTTTATCTTTAGTCGGATTGATTACTGCAACAGCATCTTCACAGGTCTGCCTAAAAAGTCAATCAGACAGCTGCAGCTGATCCATAACGCTGCTGCTCGTGTTCCTCACTAGAACCAGGAAAGTAGAGCACATCACCCCAGTTCTAAAGTCCTTACACTGGCTCCCTGTAGCTCAGAGAATAGACTTCTAAATACTTTTACTAGTTTATAAATCATTACATGGCTTAGCACCAAAATATGTTGAAGACCTGTTGTCATGGTACCAACCACCAAGACCACTCAGGTCCTCCAACTCTAGCCTACGAAACATCCCTAGACTCAGAACTAAATATGGAGAAGCAGCTTTCAGTTTCTATGCTCCTCTTATCTGGAACAGACTTCCTGACGAGTGTAGAGCTGCTGAAACTCTGAACTGCTTTAAATTGAGACTAAAAACCCATCTGTTTAGAATTGCCTTTGAGTAAATGATTGATGTTATATGTATGAAATGTGTTCATGCTCTCTTGCTTTTTTAATTTTTTTTTTCTCTTGCTTTATTGTGTATCATGTGTAATGTGTGTTTCTTTTATGTGTTTTTTTTAAATCACCAAATCATGTAAAGCACCTTGAATTACCCTGCTGTTGAAAGTGTGCTATACAAATAAAATTGCCTTGCCTTGATTATTATGATCTACTGTTGGTGCATATGAGTCAGATGTTTTACAATAAACTATATTAACTTGAAAAAATGCAATATTTTATAATAGAGATAATAATGTAATAATAATTGATAAACATTTACTGGAGAATAAATTCCTACATCATTTTTAAAAATCATATTTGCTTGCACACATTTCCAACAATAATTAATAGTAATATTTTTCTGCAAATATAGTAGCTGGTTTGTGGTCGTAACACTCTATCTAACCACTCGTTCAGGTGCTTTCTCGAGTGTTTGCAACCAACTACCGCACACCTTGTTCCCGAACCACTTTTCTTCATGTTGTAATTGTTAACTCCTCTATGTAACCGCGTTATCAGTGCTTTGTCAGCACTACGGAGCTAGCTAGCAAAACAAACTCAGCCCGCCAGAACGGAAGTGGATTGCATATACGGGAGGAGTTCCGGAAGTAAAGCGGAAACGGCTCGTAAACTTGTCTATAGATAGATAGATAGACATATGATATACACTACTCACAATAAGTTAGGGATATCATGAGAGACTCAGTTGATGTCATACATATGGTGTTTGTTTCACTTCAGAGATTGTTGGGATCGGGAGGTCATTATATTGGGGTGATAGAAACGCCTCATTTTGTGTTTTCCACGTAATGGTCTCACTGTGTACAGTTTGCCTTACACATTGGGGCCCAACACCAGAAAATACTAAAGACAACCATTTTTCAGTGTGGCATCAATTTAAAAATTCTGTGGGTTTAAAAAGCTGGTATTGTCAGTAAGTCATTCCAACTTCATCCTTCAAACAGCCATGAACACACGACGTCACTTAACGGACGAGCAGCGCCACCTGGCCATAGCGCGCCTTCGGGTCGGTGCCAGACAGTCAGATGTTACACGTGAACTCGGTGTGTCTCAAAGTGTCATCAGCAGACTTGAATCAAGACACAGAACTACTGGCAGAGTTCGTGACCGAACCAGGAGTGGAGCCCCACGAGTGACAGACCGTAACGTTGACCAGTACCTAAGGACCTATGCACTCAGACATCGTGATGCAACTGCCACACAGCTGCAGGCCTGTTTACGAAGTGTGAGGGGTACTAGGGTTTCCAGACAAACCATTCTCAACCGCTTTGGCTTGAATGCCAGACGACCGTTGCAGGTGACTCCACTGACACCGGCGTGAACGTTTGCAGTGGGCACAAGACCATGTGACCTGGACAATGCAGCAGTGGCCTACCATCCTGTTCACTGACGAGTGTCGGGTCACCTTGCACAGGAATGATGGTCGTCACCGTTGCTGGAGAAGGCGAGGTGAGCGATATGCCGAGGTCAACATGGTCCCCAGGGTTAGCTTTGGTGAAGGAGGTGTAACAGTCTGGGCAGGCATCACCAGTCAGTGCAAAACTGATTTGGTTATTGTAGATGGCTCAGTCACTACACGTTCTTACCTCAGATACATCATAGAACCCATCATCATCCCCCAATTCCGCCAGCACACCCCCAACTTTCTATTCATGGATGATAATGCTCCACCACTTCGTACAAGAATTGTCACAGCTCGACTTCAGGAAGTCGGAGTGCATCATATGGTATGGCCAACAATGTCCCCTGACCTGAACCCCATAGAGCACGTTTGGGACCAGCTGAAGCAGAGACAGGATGATCGTACCCCACCCCCACGTGACCTGGCAGAACTGCATGTAGCACTTGTGGAAGAGTGGAACGCATTGCCTCAGGACAACATGAGGCTAGTGAGGAGCATGAGACGTCGCTGTCAAGCTGTCATTGCGGCAAATGGTGGAAACACCAATTACTGACATTGTCCATTTGTGTTATTTGAGGCTACCCATGTTATTGTCTACATTTTTGGTTGTAATAAATATTACATTAATGAAAATAGTGTTTCTTCTCATTCATTATTAGTAATATTAAAGGATACTTTCACTAATTTCATTAAAATTCAGACCAAATAGGAATAGCACTCATGTTAATAATAATATCCCTAACTTATTGGGAGTAGTGTATATGATATGTAGATCTACCTGTCTGTCTGTCTGTCTGTATCTCAACCGTCATTTTGACCGACAGGGTAAAGAAATCCGGCCTTAATCTGTTTTTAGCCATAACTTTTTAAATATAAAATTTTAATACATATTCAATAGTATTTATTTTTTTTATTCATTTTAAATACCTTTGAGACCTAAGCCTTAAAATGACCATTTAGATTTTTCCCTCCTATTCTAGCTGTAAAAAGGTCACAAACAGTTTAAAATAATTAAGTTGATATTTGGATGTCTGAATCAATTCAGAATAAACTTTTTGATTTTGATTTTTCAATACAGCACTAGGTACGACAATTGGGGTTAAGTGTCTTGCCCAGGGGCACATCAGCATGTGACAGGCCGAAGCTTGAATTGAACCTACAACCCCCCTCTGATTACAAGCCAACTACTCTACCTAGCGAGATCTAGAGATCTTGAAAATGTAAAGAAAACGAAACAAACTAAAACATTTTAAATTAGTTTCAGGCAGTTATAGGCAACATACTTTTGTTTTGAAAGCTTTTAGCTTGCCATGGTTTGTGTCACATTGCATAAAACTTTTTTTCTTGGGTGTTTGACGAATGTAGTATACAAATGTTGCAATAGCTCTTGTAAAGTATGAAATGTCTTGTACAGAAAGTACTATGTTCTTGAATATTCAAGTATCTATCAACCTTTAGGGCTGCTTTGTTTGCTTGTGTTACTGCTATCTTAAGAATTAGTTAGCCTGAATAGCTTCATGCTTTTATACCGGTTCTGTAACTGTTAGCCTGAGTTGTAGTTAGCTTGAATAGCCTTTAGTTTGAATACCTGTTAGCTCATTTTACTGGTATCTTAGCAATTGGCTTAAATGTTCTTCAATATCTGTTACCTGTTTACATCTTTGGCTCAATAAGTTGTTAGCTTAAATATCTGTTAGTTTTGTGTAACTGACAGTTTGAGTTGCCATTTACTTGACTATCTGTTAGCTTTTGTTGCTTGAGTAGTTGATAGTAGTTAAAGTACCTGTTAGCTTGTGCAACCATTAGCGTGAGTAGTTTGTAGTAGTTAGTTTGACTACCTGTTAGCTTTTGCAACCATTAGCTTGAGTAGTTTGTAGTAGTTAGTTTAGGTACCTGTTAGCTTTTGCAACCATTAGCTTGAGTAGTTCGGAGTAGTTAGTTTAAGTACCTGTTAGCTTGTGCAACCGTTAGCTTGAGTCGTTCATAGTAGTTAGTTTAGGTACCTGTTAGCTTTTGCAACCATTAGCTTGAGTAGTTCGTAGTAGTTAAGGTAACTGTTAGCTTTTCCAACTATTAGCTTGAGTAGTTTGTAGTAGTTAGTTTAGGTACCTGTTAGCTTTTGCAACCATTAGCTTGAGTAGTTCGGAGTAGTTAGTTTAAGTACCTGTTAGCTTGTGCAACCGTTAGCTTGAGTCGTTCATAGTAGTTAGTTTAGGTACCTGTTAGCTTGTGCAACCATTAGCTTAAGTAGTTCGTAGTAGTTAAAGTACCTGTTAGCTTGTGCAACCATTAGCTTGAGTAGTTCGTAGTAGTTTAAGTACCTGTTAGCTTGTGAAACCATTAGCTTGAGTAGTTTGTAGTAGTTAGTTTAGGTACCTGTTAGCTTGTGCAACCATTAGCTTGAGTAGTTTGTAGTAGTTAGTTTAGGTACCTGTTAGCTTTTGCAACCATTAGCTTGAGTAGTTCGTAGTAGTTAAGGTAACTGTTAGCTTGTGCAACCATTAGCTTGAGTAGTTCGGAGTAGTTAGTTTAGGTACCTGTTAGCTTTTGCAACCATTAGCTTGAGTAGTTTGTAGTAGTTAGTTTAGGTACCTGTTAGCTTGTGCAACCATTAGCTTGAGTAGTTTGTAGTAGTTAGTTTAAGTACCTGTTAGCTTTTGCAACCATTAGCTTGAGTAGTTCGGAGTAGTTAGTTTAAGTACCTGCTAGCTTTTCCAACTATTAGTTTGAGTAGTTCATAGTAGTTAGTTTAGGAACCTGTTAGCTTTTCCAACTATTAGTTTGAGTAGTTAATAGTGGTTAGTTTGTATTACCTTTTAGCTTGCATAGCTGTTTGCTGGAGTAGCTTAAAAGTCACCATGAGATTAACTTCAGCATTAGACTAGAAACTGAAGACTCATAACTACTTCACAGCACTGTTAAAAAGAAAGAAAAGCCCATATGCTACATTTAAGCATTCTCTGAATCTAAGAGCAGCTTTACCTGCTATATTTTCGGCCACTTTACTCCGAAAAAACATAATTACTTTTCTAAATCTGCAAAAACAAAAACCTCAGAAATCAGGTTCAGACAGAAACACAACACCCACAGCAGGAGATTAGTCATGGAGATCTGATTATTGTTTAGCTCAGAGGGAGAAAATAGCATTTCTGCCTTTAAGCAATCATGAAATTAATGCAGCAAAAAAGGGTTTTAAGAGTCAAGTCCTTTGCAAATTTCTCCACAGGAGGAAAAGGATGATGAATTTGAAATCATTTTGGAGATGTACTCAACCATGTTTAAACATAAATGAGATTTTTATTTCACAATTTTCTGCTCAGGCTCCAGTTTTTTTTCTTTTTTTCTCTGAATTATTTCCATGCTGATTTATTTTAGGCAAGTTAAAGTTCTGTAGATTGACACAAACATGCAAAGTTTCCACACTGGGATGACTTTGCCCTCTTTTTCCACTCAGCAGCTCATTGACTCTCCTTAATCTTTCTGACAGAGTAATTTGGTGAGTTGTACAGCTCTAAAAATACAGATGAAGGCTGTTGTCACCCACTGAGGCAGATGGTCAAAAGGTTGTGCTTCTCCATCAGTTCAATATGTTTTTCCTTTCTCCCACTCTGTCCCTTTCAATAAGTCCTCTTTCTCATTTGGCAGGTCATTCTTCTTCACTCGCCACACCCTCCCATCATTGCGGCCCACCCCGTTGCCTTTGTCTCTTTGAAGACCTGACCGGTTACCAATCTGTTTGTGAATGCTTGACTGGACCCCCCTTTTTAAAAAAAAATAAAAGCAGGGGCTCCCCCTTTGTCTGGACCGTCCATGCAGAGGGTGGCATTGGTGGCTCATTGAACGACACCTCCCATTACTGCGGCAGAGAAGCGGGTAATGATTAGCAGAACAAATTGAACCTATTGGACTCATGGAAGGGCCTCTGTCAGTTAAGTCTTTTATAGCTGGAGACGTTTTGAAAACAACTCCCTTCAGGCCCCCACACAAAAGCTTGGATATGGCGTAGAAATAGATTGGATACACTTGTGTTCTGCATGTTGCCGGACTTAGGTTTTGCGGTCATTCGCGGGATATTACAGGGACACGGTGCTTTCACGCGCCGGATCAAATGCGCCTCCTATAAAAGGCCACAGCTTGTTCTGTCACCTATAAGAAGCTTTTATTATGAATCTCGACAATCAGCTCAACTCGATCAAGTGAAAAGCACATTACATGCTTGTGAGACCTACATGGAGCCAATGAATGAGTTACAACAAGTATTTCATGACATTAGTATCACCTGCTCCTAAACAAATATTACTCTATGCATGATGATTTTTACTTACAACTAAATTAGGAAAATAACAGCCAGGTATGAAGGAAATGCACCTTTTCACAACTTTCCCTTTTTATTTGCGTTCAGGTTTACAACTCGGAATAGTTATAATAATTTGCATGGCTGAAATCGAGAAACGAAAAAAAAAATTGGATGTCACGTGATAAGAGCTGCACAGTGGATCAGTTGGTTTCCATTGTTTCCTTGCAGGGTTTGAATCCCTGGATCTTCTTGCTGCATAGAGTTTGCATGTTCTCTTAGTGCATCAGTGGGTTCTCTCCAGGGACTCTAGCTTCTTCTCACAGTCCAAAAACAAGACGGGGAGGTTAGGTGGTCTGGCGACCTGTCCAGGGTATGTCCCGCCTCTTGCCCCATGACAGCTAGAGATGTTGGTGACAAAATACTATTGAATTGTCAAACCATATTTTCCTTTTTTTTTTTTTTACGTGTCTTTTCGGAGTATCCCACAGATTTACATTCACAAGTGGAGCATTGCGGCTTTTGCCATAATGATCCACTTGATATACACAGCGGGGTAAAAAAGTATTTGGCAGCCACCGATTGTGAAAGAAGTAACAGGTCTGTGAGAGCCAGAATTATTGCTTGGTTGTAGGTGCTAAACACTTATTTTCTGCACCATTATGCAAATACATTCTTTAAAAATCATACAATATGATTCTCTGGATTTTTTTTCACATTCTCTTACAGTTGATTACAGACCTCTCATGTTTTTAAGCGGGACAACTTTCACAATTGGTGGCTGCCAAATACTTTTTTTGCCCCACTCTATATATATATATATATATATATATATATATATATATATATATATATATATATATATATATATATATATATATATATATATATATATATATATGTATGAAATCTTTATTAGAAATTGGTTTGGCTTTATTTGAAATGCTGTGGATACGGACATGGAAAAGAAAGAAGAAAAAAGATTAAGAGAGATGGGACAAAAAGTTTAAAGGGGAAGAGAGAACCGAAAATGGAAGAGAGGAAGGGGAATAAATAAAATACAAGAAACCATTCAAACCTTTTCTTTAAAACTGTCAGTTCCCTTTTGACTGTATTCAGAAATTGTTCCAGACTTTTCACCACAGCCATATAATAAATGAATGAATTATCACTTGTGACTAATATTGGAATTTGTGATATTAAGGCAGGATTCAGACGCTAACTGCATTTCTAATCCGGTTCTGCAGTTTTCCAATAATGTGCACCGGCATGCATCAGCAGGCTTCTCCTAATAACTCAACAGAATGTCGTAGTATTGAGCCATGCAGTAGTTGTGTGAGTCTCACTTTTTTCCACATAATCAGAGTTTTACTCCAGTGGTGCTTATCTGCCCAGGATAATGTCTCTTAGTGTGTAGTCTCAAAATCTTTCATCCTTTTTGGACTGATGGATGACAATGACGTTATTTTTCATCTGTTCTGGGATTTGTAGCAGGTTATCAGATCTTTTAGCCTACCACATTTTGTCACGGAGCTCCTATTAAATGATTTTCTGTATTGTACAGATATGGCAGTAATCAAGCTCAGATGTGGCTAATATAATTGAACTCAGCTTTTCAAAGGTTGTGGTTAATCAATATTAAGATTGACCAATTAGGGAAATTACTTTTAACCATAAGACTAGGTTGGTTTGGATAGCTTTTTACCCTTAATGAATGAATGGATTATAGAAAACTGTATTTTTCCATTTGCAAATAAAACTGTTAGATAACTTGAAACGTGTGACAATAAAAAAGCAAAGACGAAAGAGACCAGAGTAAAAAAGTCAGAGTAAATATTCTTTTCACAGCGCTATGAAACTTGACGTTTTATTGCCAGAACCTCCCAAGAGGTTTGAAAACAACTCCGAGGACATTTCAGAGATCTGGAAAAGGAGACAGCAATTTATTTCCTAAATCATAACTTCTTTTTACCGGCTAAATAAGCTTTCAATGACCCTTTGCAATAAAAGAACAACTAAAGGTATCCGTGGTATTTAGTAATCAGGCAATTTACCACAGAAAGGCAACACCCGGCCTTTTCACACTCTGTTATCATGCAGCAAACTTCAGATGGAAAAGAGCTAAGCAAAAGTTAGCCAGTCTCATTCACTGTATCTCTTCGCCACCAAACCACCACCAGGGAGGAGCATAAAAGAGGGTTAGGTTTCAGAAGAACAAGACGAGAGAGCCCCAGAGAGGGGGAGCAAAGCCTCCATGTCATCTAAGATAAGAGGAGCAGCTCTCTTCCCTTCTGCCCAAGATTAAAAATGGCATGCAGCAGAACAAGCCGGGGTACAAAGAGCTATTCTGTGTCTTTGGGATCCACAGTCGGGGCTTTTCATGTCTGTGTTTTTTTGGCTGTGGGTTGAAACAAAGGGAGGAATTAGATTGGGAAGTCATAGCATCTATATTGATGGAAAAACCCAGAAGAAAACACATTTGTTGATGCAAGTAAAGTTTCCGTAACCTTTACAGCAATTGGTGAAAAGATGAATATAACTTGCTTGGCCCCAATTGTGAAACACCACACTGCCCACAGGGCACGCATGTTACTGGGATGTTTTGTAGTATATATATATTTTTTTATTCTAAAAGCAATCGAGAGACAAAAACACATTTGTAATAATATTGGAGCGCTAACAAGTTAAACGATGCCTACAGGGCATGGTCTCATTAAAGTTACCACACGGGACTGGCGAGATGTTTCATCTCCAAAGAGTAACACTTCAGCATCTGACAATTTATGCTTCTTCCTTGGGTGTAATATAGCTTAAAGTGCAGCCTCACCAACACTCATCTCTGCATAACTTTAAACAACAAAATGGTCTCCAATAATAGTGACTATTAGTTTGTTGTTTTGGTTTGTTGCAAATGCGTATGGAACCATCATGGACTCACTGCGTCCAAGTACAAGTAGTTTACAGAAAGTGTTGTTTTAAGTACTTTTAAACACTTGTCCTTTTCTTATGAGACAGCTCTTAATGCTGTCAAGTGAACTACATCTGTTGCTCTGCATTACTGCGTGGTCAAAGCGTACTGGACATATACTGCAGCCTATTGGCTATGACTCATTTTCCCTTGATATCTCAAAAACCTATTTTTGTTAAGTGTGCAGATGGAGAACCTTTTAAATTAACAATTTACGCTTTATTCATATCACAGAGAACTGCCTGGACTGCAGTAAGTGTTGGCTAATGATTTAAGTAGTATGCCCTCAGGTTCTCTATTCCTGTAGTATATTTTGGTGCACTTGTTGTTTAATGCAGTATCAAATGATTTAAAAGGTAAAGTGGTGTTTTAAAGTGGTCAAGTCATGGAGACTGTACAGCCAAGTTGGCAAAACATTGGCCAGAAGTAACTTTTTCAATAAATCCTTCTTGAGATGGAAATATTGCATTTTTTACGCCAGTAGCAGGATAGATAACTTACTATCTAGTCTTTTTTTCATCAAAGAACCCAAATTTATTGCAGATTTTCGTAATAAAATTGGCAATCCTAGGGTGTACAGTTATCATAGCAACACCAATAATATTCTAAGAAAATGGTTACAGTGTAAATGATCTCATAATAGAAGTGATGAATTTTAGATATATACATTCTACCTTATAGTGTTCACGTAAACCACAAGCAAATTTTTGTTTTGTCATTTTAGGTGCCTTAAAATCAGTCTTAAACGTTCCCTGTTCTAAGTAGCAGTTAGTTTAGGTTGCTGTTAGCTTAAGTATCAATTAGATCAGGTAGATGGTAGCCTGTCAGCTTTCAGCTTTAGCAACTGTTAGCTTTGAAAACAATTAGCTCAAATAGCTGTTAGCCTATCAACTTTTAGTTTTAGCAGCCGTTAGCTTAATACACAATTAGCTTAAAGAGCAACTCACCCCCCTACCAGAGTCTTACTCCACCGACATTTCCTGTTTGAAAAGAAATGCTGTAAAAGGAGGTATTGCCTGATGGACCGGCGGACGCGTGTGGTGGTGATGATATTGGCATCTTGACAACAGCGCTGCTGCAGTGACACAGACAGCGAGAAAGATGGAGAGCAACGTGAGCTCCTTTGTCTCAGAGCGATCTTTCTGAGGTGGAGGATTTCTCTCCACCTCCTTTACCAGAGTAAAGAGAGGAAAGGGAGGGAGGTTCTGCGGAGGAGGCGTGGGCGGAGACTGCGCTTTATACCCTACAGCAGCAGGTTGGCTGTCAGCCCTCACTGCAGAGCAAATAGCAATGCCCGATTCAAATTCAAGTGCATTGTAGAGTTTTAACCTGAAGAGGGCGCCACACTGACGGTTTTTGGCAGAAAATTAATATTTTTACTAAGATGCGCTAAAATACCAAAAACAATTACCAGAAATGTAGACAGCACTGTTAGACACCCATTTATACAGTTTATCAGGAAAAGAAAGTTAATTTGGGGGTCTGTTGCTCTTTAAGTAAGATGTTAGCCTGTCAACTTTCAGCTTTAGCAACTATTAGCTCGAATTAAGAAAAAGATTTTAGCCTATCAACTTTTAGCTTTAGCAGCTGTAAGCTTAAGTAACAATTAGCTCTTGTAGATGTTAGCCTATCAGCTTTTAGCTTTAGGAGCTTTTAGCTCAAGTAACAATTAGCTTTTGTAGACATTAACCCATCAGAAATGTGTTATTAGCTGTTAGATTAAGACACAATTAGCTCAAATAGATGTTAGCCTATAAATTTTTTTATTAGCTGTTAGCTTAAGACACAATTAGCTCAAGTAGATGTTAGCTTGTCGGCTTTCAGCTTTAGCAACTATTAGCTTGCATACCAATTAGCTCAAGTAGCGGTTAGCCTATCAACGTTTAGCTTTAGCAGCTGTTAGCTTAAGTAACAATTAGCTCTTGTAGATGTTAGCCTATAAAATTTGTGTTAGCTGTTAGCTTAAGACACAATTAGCTCAAGTAGATGTTAGCCTGTCAGCTTTAGTAACTATTAGCTTGCATACCAATTAGCTCAAGTACAGGTTAGCCTATCAACTTTTAGCTTTAGCAGCTGTAAGCTTAAGTAACAATAAGCTCTTGTAGATGTTAGCCTATAAATTTTGTGTTATTAGCTGTTAGCTTAAGACACAGTTAGCTCAAGAAGATGTTAGCCTGTCAGCTTTCAGCTTTAGCAACTATTAGCTTGATCAACAATTAGATTTTAGCCTATCAATGTTTAGCTTTAACAGCTGTTAGCCTAAGTAACAATTAGGTCTTGTAGATGTTAGCCTATAAAATTTGTGATATTAGCTGTTAGCTTAAGATACAATTAGCTCAAGTAGATGTTGGCCTGTCAGCTTTCAGCTTTAGCAACTATTAGCTTGCATACAATTAGCTCAAGTAGAGGTTAGCCTATCAACTTTTAGTTTTAGCAGCTGTTAGCTTAAGTAACAATTAGCTCTTGTAGATGTTAGCCTATCAGCTTTTAGTTTTAGGAGCTTTTAGCTCAAGTAACAATTAGCTTTTGTAGATGTTAACCCATCAAAAATGTGTTATTAGCTGTTAGCTTAAGACACAATTAGCTCAAATAGATGTTAGCCTGTCAGCTTTCAGCTTTAGCAACTATTATCTTGGATACCAATTAGCTCAAGTAGAGGTTAGCCTATCAGCTTTTAGTTTTAGCAGCTGTTAGCTTGACTAACAACAAGGGTGATTAGTTGTTTGCTTAAATTGCAGTTAGACTGAGTAAAACTTGGATTAGGCGGAAAGTAGCTTGAGGAACATTTAGCTCAAGCAGCGGTTAGCTTGGTTGTGTGTTTATCTGGGTAGCAGTTGGTTTGATTTTCTGTTAACCTAAGTAGAGGTTTAGTTCAAGGAGTGTTTTTTTGAGTTGCTGTTGAGTTGCTTTTACCTTAACTAGTTATTAGCTGGACTCCTCCATACAGAGTTCACCATTATTCTTTAAACTGAAATGAATTGGTCAGTTTTCCACAGCAGGTAAGATACTGACAGATCGTCACTAATCTTCACAACCTAATCAACCGAAAAGTAGAAGAGTTAGTTTGACAAACCTTGAAAAAAAACTTAACTTTTATATTTTCCCCTCCTTTAAAAAAACAAACACATTTGGCTTGTGGGATGTAAGCAGAATTCTGACAGCTCTGTGTCAAATGCCTTTTTAGCATCCCCCCCCCCCCCCTCCAGGTCTGTTTTGTTTTATTTTTGGGAGGTCAAGCGAGTGAACTCTGACATTAGCTAGCAGCTTGGCTTTATCTGGCCTCCCCCCTCGTTGTGCTTCTGTCTTTGTCAACCTTCGTCTTTCAGGATATAATTTTTCCTGGCGACCTTTTCACAGTTTTCCCTCTTCTCCTGTCTGAGCTCCGCCACCTTGGCAGGGTTATTGACTTCCTCTGCGCTGTGTTAAACTTTGCCATCAGCGTGCGACCGGTCGGGGAGCCGGCGCTGTGACACGAGGCGGCGTTCTGTTTCGGATAAAAGCCCCCCACCCCCGGGCTGTTTGATGCGGTATTCCAGTGGGGACAGGCCGGGATGTGGCCTTGATGAGCTGAGAGGAGCCGAGGAGACGTGGGGCCTTGAAGCGGCAGGACCGCAAAACCTAAGGAGCGGCACATCCTGCGCTGATATTTCCCCCCCTCCCTGCTCTGTCGTTTCTTATAACCACTTCTCTGCTCTGTTCCCGTGACCCCCATCTCTGCCGCCGAAATCCCACATGAAAGATGGGAGAAACTTCTGAAGCAGGAATTGGAAGCGAGTGCAAATGTTGTGACTGATGCAAGTAAGAAACACAGATTAACAAGACGCACGTTTGAATTATGAATGTCTTCCGTCTGGTAAATTATTCCCCGTTTCATTATTTACACACAACTAACAAAATGAATTAAGAAAGAAAAAGGGGGGGAATAGTGTCTCTGAGAATGAAAACTAGCACCCCAATATTCCATCTTTTAAATCTGCCTTTGATTGGAATATTTCCAACCACAGACTCGTTTTTTTCTGCCTCCCATCTCTGTGACGCCGCGGCTGTTGTTCAGTAGTAGGTTCACGTGTCTCATATCATCAGGTCTGACTGAGTCCCTACCCCCACTTCCCAGAATCAATAGAATAACAATTGGGGGGGGGGGGGTAACCCCGCTGCGTTGCACACTCGGTATGCGGTTTGGCTGCCGGAGTTAACCAGAAACAAACACAATAGGAGTAGATGTCTCCTTTGTTTGGTAGTTCCAACGCTGAACCGGGGGAAACGACCACAGCTGAGAGTTCAGACACCAAAAACAAGCCCGTCTTATCAGAACCCAGGTTTCATTAAAAAGCTCCACGCATGACAACTTCTCTCTCTAAGAAACCGTAAATCTGAAAGGAGCAGGGGTTACAGCTCATCCCCCCCCATCCCCTCTGAAACACACGCTGCGCCGGAGATGAAGCCATCACCCACAATGTTGGCCGGCTCCTCGTTAACCAGCGGACCATTTGATAAAATAAAAATAAATCAATTAGGACAGTTTTGAGGTCCTCCCTCCACCTGCGGTTGTGCGACGGCACGCTCGGTCCAGAGTCGTTTTAATCCTCCGTCACCTGGCAACTAAAAGCTTCATAGGTCCTGTTCACCTCTAAAGGTGTCGCTGCTTGAACCGAACGCAGAACCTGGAGGTCAGAAACGCTTTGAACGCTTTTACCAAAGAACGGGACTCTTCATTGTTCCGCTACCCTGATGCCTACTTTGACACGGTGCTGCTGAATACAAAGGTAGATGTTTGTTTTTCTCTGTCTCTTTCCATTTTTTTTTTTGGAACAATAAGAAAAACAGCCTGAACGATGACAGAGAGATCCAGTGTTTGCGCCTCATGGAGATTTCTCCTGCCTTCTGTAGCATTAGCTACAAAAGGAGACGATTCAACATCTTGACAGGTCTTGGTGAAGCGGTTCAAAATCACCACCTCCAAATCTGAGGAAAAGGGTAGCGGGTCTCGTCCCAAGTGGAGGAGTTTAAATATTTCTTGGTTTTGCTTACAAATGAGGAGGGGGAGAAATGGAGCAGGAAATCAGTAGGTACCAGTCCGTCATGTCGGCTCAGCTCTCGGATTTACCGTTCGATCTCCGTTCCCACCCTCGTCTACAATCACGAGCTCTGGGTAGTGACCGAAAGAACGAGATGAAGGGTAAGATTTCCAGTTTAAAACGCTGAACTGACCACACTGGACCTCAAACACTTTGCTTCACAGTCATCCCAAGGCTGGAGTTATCCCTGTTTGTTCACCACAATTTTTCCCTCCACTCAACTTTCCTTTATTTTTTTTATTCCCTTTTTGGAGACGGTATCAGTTACAGTCTCTTGGACAAAATGTATTTCTATCTATCTATCGATCGATCCATCCATCCATCCATCCATCCATCCATCCACAGGTCCTTCTCAAAAAAATTAGCATATTGTGATAAAGTTCATTATTTTCCATAATGTAATGATAAAAATTAAACTTTCATATATTTTAGATGCATTGCACACCAACTGAAATATTTCAGGTCTTTTATTGTTTTAAAACGGATGATTTTGGCATACAGCTCATGAAAACCCAAAATTCCTATCTCAAAAAATTAGCATATCATGAAAAGGTTCTCTAAACGAGCTATTAACCTAATCATCTGAATCAACTAATTAACTCTAAACACCTGCAAAAGATTCCTGAGGCTTTTAAAAACTCCCAGCCTGGTTCATTACTCAAAACCGCAATCATGGGTAAGACTGCCGACCTGACTGCTGCCCAGAAGGCCATCATTGACACCCTCAAGCAAGAGGGTAAGACACAGAAAGAAAATTCTGAACGAATAGGCTGTTCCCAGAGTGCTGTATCAAGGCACCTCAGTGGGAAGTCTGTGGGAAGGAAAAAGTGTGGCAGAAAACGCTGCACAACGAGAAGAGGTGACCGGACCCTGAGGAAGATTGTGGAGAAGGACCGATTCCAGACCTTGGGGGACCTGCAGAAGCAGTGGAATGAGTCTGGAGTAGAAACATCCAGAGCCACCGTGCACAGGCGTGTGCAGGAAATGGGCTACAGGTGCCGCTTTCCCCAGGTCAAGCCACTTTTGAACCAGAAAACAGCGGCAGAAGCGCCTGACCTGGGCTACAGAGAAGCAGCACTGGACTGTTGCTCAGTGGTCCAAAGTACTTTTTTTGGATGAAAGCAAATTTTGCATGTCATTCGGAAATCAAGGTGCCAGAGTCTGGAGGAAGACTGGGGAGAAGGAAATGCCAAAATGCCTGAAGTCCAGAGTCAAGTACCCACAGTCAGTGATGGTCTGGGGTGCCATGTCAGCTGCTGGTGTTGGTCCACTGTGTTTTATCAAGGGCAGCGTCAATGCAGCTAGCTATCAGGAGATTTTGGAGCACTTCATGCTTCCATCTGCTGAAAAGCTTTATGGAGATGAAGACGACCTGGCACCTGCTCACAGTGCCAAAACCACTGGTAAATGGTTTACTGACCATGGTATTACTGTGCTCAATTGGCCTGCCAACTCTCCTGACCTGAACCCCATAGAGAATCTGTGGGATATTGTGAAGAGGAAGTTGAGAGACGCAAGACCCAACACTGGATGAGTTTAAGGCCGCTATCGAAGCATCCTGGGCCTCCATAACACCTCAGCAGTGCCACAGGCTGATTGCCTCCATGCCACGCCGCATTGAAGCAGTCATTTCTGCAAAAGGATTCCCCACCAAGTATTAAGTGCATAACTGAACATAATTATTTGAAGGTTGACTTTTTTTGTATTAAAAACACTTTTCTTTTATTGGTCAGATGAAATATGCTAATTTTCTGAGATAGGAATTTTGGGTTTTCATGAGCTGTATGCCAAAATCATCAGTTTTAAAACAATGAAAGACCTGAAATATTTCAGTTGGTGTGCAATGAATCTAAAATATATGAAAGTTAAATTTTTATCATTACATCATGGAAAAGAATGAACTTTATCACAATATGCAAATTTTTTGAGAAGGACCTGTATCTAAGCTGTAAGCCGTACTCATCAAAATGACCAGACTAGACACTTAAAAATCACTTTTTCCACATAAAACGCTTTAGAATCAATTACTGAAATAAATTGCTGACCTGTAAAGATTTATTTTACTTCTTGAAAATTAATAAACTGAAACTGACTCAGGTGTGAAACACACCAAAAGCTCCAGCGCACAAGGAGCGAGATTGCTAACAAACTACCAGAGGTCAGGTTTGTCCAGCCCACTGGAGACAGTAACTTTACAAACACAAGGAGGACCAGTAAACCAAAGGCAAGGAAGAAATCCCCCCAAAACCTCCTGGACACAATCACAAAGCCCGCTGAATAATCCAGGCACAGGCCAAGACTTCTTACGAATCCACAAAAACTACCTGTTCCTGCCTAATCACTTGGATGTTTGTTTCCAGAGATCTTTTAAATCGTGGCATCAGATAAAATCAGGATATAACGTATTATTTTCAG
This sequence comes from Valencia hispanica, assembly GCA_963556495.2. Lineage (NCBI taxonomy): Eukaryota > Metazoa > Chordata > Actinopteri > Cyprinodontiformes > Valenciidae > Valencia > Valencia hispanica. Next base: position 45,716,316 of record OY747716.1, on the reverse strand, counting down.
CTGATTCTGATCTGCTACTGACTTTGTAAGATGTCGCTCTTTCTACCTGCGAAACCAAAGTTCAGAAAAACTACCGAGATAAAGCTTTTACATTTAAATTATACCTCAGGATGAAAGGGCTTGTTGTCTTTCTAGCGCTTCCAGAGGTATTGAAGCGAGAACCCTTTTTATCTTTCATCTCGGTAAATTATAAATTTCCCTTTTTCAAGTGCTAGTAGGAGTTTAACCGTTGAGAGCAGAAATAAAAATATTCATAAAATTGGGAGAGTGGGATGAAACAAAGGTTTAAGTGGCAGCTTGATTCACAGTAAAGTCTGGCACCTGTTTCTCTTGCTGATTTAATAATGTCCCCATTAATGCAACACTGGGGCGGCAACACGGGAGAGGCTGACAGATTGATCTGAAATCATCTCCCCAACTGCTCTAATGACTCCGCCGCCGCGCTCGGCGAGATTCGTTGCGGCTGAATCCGGAGGCGTCGGAAGAAAACGACGGCACCGCTCGTCTCCAAACGGAGAGCCTCGTTTTATTGCACTGGATAGACGCCTTAAGAGAGGAAAAGGACGAATTTTAATTCCTCATTTATGGGGCTGACAAAAAAACTAACTATCCCAACAATCTGGAAAATGTTTTGGTGGTGACGGACGCTTAAGAAAGCTGGAAGTAATTGCCGTCTCTGCCGCTGCCCTGAATGAGTGTTTGAAGACGTGACACTTCTGGGAATGATGTGGGCATTATCCGCGGGAAAATTTATCCAGAACCCATCCCCTAATGCAGAACCTGGCAATAAATGACACATCCACATTTGCCGAAGTGACATTTTGCAAATTTAGTAGAGATGCTATAGCCAGAGAGTCAGTCTGGCATGATGTATTAGGAGCAGAATGTGACAGATTTAAACCTCGTAATTGGAAGAACTGACCAAGTGGTATATATTCTACCTGGAGGAGTTTGCTTTTCCCCAAAGCAAACCGAATTTACTCCAGGATGAAGTTAGGACACTAAGGCCTGGACTAGTTTTGGACGACTTATCTGATTAAATCTTTCCTCCGATTGAAAGGGAAAAATCGTTTGCCTTGGGAGCGTCAGGGTCTCTTCTTCTGTTGGCGTATTCAAACCATGGCCGTCAAGGTGCTCTGAATCGGTCTAAAACCCAAAAATCTCTGAGAACATGATCCTGTACTAGAAAAGAAAAGTGTAGCTTAGCGGTAATGGCAGGGTGGAACAAGAGATGAATCGATGGCTCGGGGCTTTTTCAACATTGACGAGGATGTTGTTCTGGTCTTCTACGATGGCTATAGAAGTTCCTGATTTACTGGTCCATCTACGTTCCAACCCAGGAGTCGCCTTAACCAAATATTTGCTGTATTTGATCTTTTTTTTTTAGAATGGTACAGGTAAGCAAGTCAATCAAAAAGAAAGATTCCCATGAGAGCATCATCTCAGACCTGGGCACAGTAATCAATGCATCTCCTTAACCAGGAGCTGATAGGACATTTAAGAGCTACTGAGGCTTTGAAACGCGTCGCTCCCGAGAGCCCGGTGCCACGTGCCAACCAGTACATGCTGCTGGATTTCCTGCCGCTGAAGCGATAGCTTGCTGGTCACGAAACGGCTTGTTCAGTGAGTCTTTGCGACTTCTTATCACTTTGATTTCAGAACTTTGGCTGAAGTGGCGCTTAATTCCAGTTTCCAGTGAGGCAGCTGAGGGTGAATTCAGCCTCCAAAACATCTAAACCCCCCAATTGTATAATTTAATTTTTATATGTAGCTCCTTGTTCAGCTTGTTCGGATTGAATATTATTTAAAATTAATAAAAAAAAGAAATTGTCAGTTGTCATTTTAAAAATGGACTATTAAGTATTGATTATTTTTTGAACCCGTCTGTCAAAATGACGGACAGCAAAAATGTTTAGCGCGCCATCTGTTCCAACCGTCAGAAATTACAAGCTAAGAACATTTCATTGAAGCTGCTGGTTCTCTGTTTTTTCTGTCGGCACCTTCAGGCCGTGACCTTCAGTGGTTCCAGAAAGGAGCAAGTTATGGGACCAAAAGTTGGCCAACATCGGTAACTGAGAAGGAGACCGCTCACTTGTGTTAGCATTAGAGAGGCTAACGGCTAGCCACCCACTGGATTGCCCACTTCCTCAGCTGTCCATTAGCATTGGGTAGGCTCTGTCACTGCACGATCTGTTCAGGAAGCACGATCCGTACCATCAGCCCATCTGCGCATGTGCGCAAGGAACTACTTCCGGGTAGATTTCTCTTGTTGTTGTTTTTTTATTTTTTTTATTTGTTAATTTACAGATCAAGGCCATTTACACTTTACAAATGAATAGAAATAGATAGGCAATCTTGCTGAACCAATTATACAAAAAGGATTAACAACATAACAGAAAAAAACTGAAAAAAATCACGGGGAAACACTAGTTGTCTGATCTGATATATTTACATGCTGCATTCGTAATCGTAACAGCTTTCTTCTTTATCTTATATATTTAATTACAGATAAATTTACTTGCTGTATTTGTAATCTTAACAGCTTTCTTATTTATCTGATACATTTACTTGCTGATAAATTTATGTGCTGCGTTCGTAATCTTAAACCGGTCATGTGATCGGCCTCTCCTGGAGACCGATCACATGACCGGCTTTCCTATAAATAATTGCTCTAAATGACTCCAGAGGTTTTTGCTATATGTGCAGTGGTAAAACAGATGAATGATAGTTTCTGGTTCTATATGACAAAAGTCACAGTTGAAGTCAATGTTTAATTTAAAGAGCGCAAATCCATCCATCTTGTAGCGTCTGGAGAATTAAACCCCCCCGGAAGTAGTTCCTTGCGCACATGCGCAGATGGGCTGATGGTACGGATCGTGCTTCCTGAACAGATCGTGCAAGTGACAGGCTCACCTGCTTTATTAGACGCCTGTTTTCTTCTTCTTCCGACTTTATGGCGGTTGGCAAACAACTTGAGGTGCATTACCACCACCTTCTGGACCGGAATAGTTTTAATGCCTTTATTCCTAAATTACTACTCGTTTAAAATCTAATTAATCCTTAACTAAAAACCATTTCTGCTGCTCAGATTTGAGTATTTTCCTCTCCTGCCTGTATTTATAAAAATCTAACATTACATAAAAAAACACACAGTCCACACCTAACCCCATAAGTTTGTTGTTGAGCACATTCATAGACATGCCAAACCTGTAGGGGGCAGTAGTTCCCCCAAATCCTATCCACTCAGAGTAACTTTCTATGTTCTAACTTCTACATAGAGCAGTAATTGAGCTTGTAAAAACAAGTAAGCAAAAAGCGCTGGAACAATCGATGATGCCAACACATCTCTTGGGGCATAGATGCTGTTTCTGAGTGTAAACACAGATCGCACATGTGATGTCGGAGCATTGTTTTGTCGCTGAAAGTGACGTTGCGAAGCCGAAAACTCTGGTTATTTCTGTCAAAACGCAAACGCTTAAAACGGAGAAAACGCAAATCTTCACTTTGGCGGGAGTTTTTAGAAAGAATCATTTTTGGTGTCGTAAATCTGCGTTTTTGTGTGAATGACGGGCCAAATTGTAGAATAATATATTTGTTTTGTAAGATACCCGGCTACGTGTGGACAAAGGCATTGAACACAATAATCTTTAAAAAGAGACATGACATATGCAAAACCCATTTGACTTTTAAAAGAAATGCTGTTCTCTTGGCAAAAACAATACTGATAAATACTTTTTGACTCGAACTTCGCCTATCAAATTATCAGCCGCAGCCCCACTGAGTTGCTAAACACTTATTCAATAAAATTTAGAGGTTTTTTTTACATTCCCACTTTTGTCAGCAGAGGGAGCTGTATGTAACGTGAACTCCTCATTTTAGCCCATAGATATATATACTGACTAGATGTCGCCTTGGGTATCGAAGCATACGTCAACACCGCCGCCATCTTGGGTCGGGGATCTGAAGGGCCAAATTAGTTTTCCCGCATTCAGATCAACTCTGAAGATGTCGGACTTTTGAGCTGCATACGGTTGTTGTAACGAAAGAAATGAAATAAACAAACAGCAAGAGACGACATTTCACAGGTGAGAATGTGTTTTATGACATTGTGGTTACGAAATTATATTGTTTCAGTCCTTTGTCGACGAGCGCCATGTAGTTAATCCATGCTAACTTTAGTTAGCTAGTTAGAAAGTTAGTTACCCATGCTAGTCCAAGTTGTTTTTGCCAGTTATGAAAATCCACAATGAACAGAATGTTCAGAAATTTTTTTATTAAATTAAATCAGAAAATTTAACATTCTGAGAAAACAGGTTGTATTTTCTTTTCAATGTAATAATAAAATTAAAAAGCAGCAGTCTGAAGAACAGAATAATGCCTGCTCAATTTTTTTGATTTTATATTCATCCTCCTCAGTCAGTTTATAGATGAATGATTATTATAGATTTCGTTTCCATGTGGACCTACTCGATCTTTGCCACTTTTGTCAAACAAAGAAACACATCTGCCAGCTCTGTTTGTCTGTAAAGCTACACTTTCGCTTTGATAACTTGTAAACAGTCGCAACGCTGTGCGCGGAGCACGGTGAAGGGCAAAGTGGTGCAGCAGCATCAAAGCCCGCTGTCTGTAACGTCTATGAAACGGTTCAGAACCATCCACGAATGTGTCGTATTGCATGCATCGCACCAGTCACTTTAAGTATTCTTATTAGTCCCCTTAAAAACAATGAAAATCCAGACATTTTCATCAATCTATGAAATCCCCCCGGACAGCAGGTGAAAAGTGGACATGTCCGGGGAAAACAGGACGGTTGGTCACCCTATTCATGGTGATGACCACAAAGTTAATGTTATCCTATGAAAGAAAGAGCTAGGTAACGTTAAGTTAATTCAAGTTGAAGAAAAACAACGATGAATATAATTGCAAGATGGTGAAGAGTTGCCTAAAGTTTGTCAGTGTTAGTTTGTAAAGTTAATCGTTAATTTGAATGACGATGTTCACACAATTTAAATTTTTTTTCCCACTTTTCTCTGGACTCAATCATAAATACATGTCTGTCAGTTGGAACAAACCAAAGAACAAAAAAGTAATAATTTGAGATTTGGACGATTTATGATATTTAATTTCGGCCTAGATTGACACTAATGCATTAAGGGGAGTTGGATCCCCAGGATGGCCCAAGATGGCGTCTCTATTGACACATTCGTTCCAATGAGAAGCAGTAGTCAAGGCGACATCTAGTCCTTATATATATCTATGATTTTAGCCTGCATGCACCAAATCGCTTTAGCATTAGCTCCTTGAGCTACATTTTAGGGCCTTGGAGGGAAGCGTGTTAGCTGCCTGACTAAAAGTCCCGGATTCTATTTATTAATCCATTTCTTATTTATTTAGCATTTTTTAAGTTTGAACATAGATTTTGAAAAATTCTAAATTATGGAAATTTGATTTTCAAATTCCATTTTAATGACTGTACGAATCCTGAAACATGTGTAATGGTACACAAAAATCAGTTCGGTATATTTTCGGTACACGTTAATTAAGAAAAATAAATGTGCAAATGATTTTATTTATTATTTATTTTTTACTTTGATCAGCATTAAACGAAGAACCGTTTACTTAAATTTCTTCATTTCAATTCCTGAAATTTATTTTATTTTATTATGTTCTATAACTTAAAGTTAAAAGTATAGAACTGACTGGAGATTTGATTGGAATTTTAAATAAATAAAATAGTACAAGCAGACATAGCCAGAGTAGAAAACAATAGAACCGCTTGAAAACACTGTTGATGTTTAGAAATGTTTAAATAATACTTTGACCATATTTGAGAATAAAACATGCTTAAATCACTTTGCAGTTGTTTTGCTATTTGGACAGCTTAGTCTCCCAGCTGTACTTGAATGCAGCATGGGCAGCTGTTTGAAAATCCCCTCTCATCAACGGGGATTCCACCAACTTGCGTTTCATCCAAAATAAGAAGTCTGGGCTGATTGGATGCTACTGGTAGCCATGTTGGACGTCAGCTGGTTTTTCTCTAGTATCAGTGATGTTTACATTCAGCTTAACATTGTTTCAGGTGAGTCATTCAGTTCAGTGCAGAGCGTGTTATGGACCTTATTGCTGATGAAAGATGCATTCACTGACAAAGTTCTGGTTCGGTCCATCTTTCTTTTCCTACTGTAGCTGCATGAGAAACCATTAATGTTGTTTTGGTGTCACTTTTTAAAGTTTCCCTGCAGAATGTTGCACTGCGCTCTGAGTTCCACACACAAACCTTCTGCATGTGTTCAGGTAGAAAACAGCTGGATTCGTTCGGTACCAAACCAACAGGACCATACCGAAAAATATGAAGCATCTCAGTTGGATTTAAATGCTTACTTTGACTAGGCCACTATAGGACCTCAATTTTGTTTTGTTTTCTGAGCCATTCAGAGGTGGACTTGATAGTGTGGTTTGGATCACTCAGTGCGTTCACATGTACATCTAAACCATCTCTGGCAATAATCGAGCTAATACCTTAACCAGAAAGGGAGCCTTTTGTTGTTATTCCCGCTTTTGTGCTCTTGTCAGATCAAGATGTATACATGTATTTCAAAAGTCTGAATTTAGTCAGACTAAGGCAATAATTCGGTTCTCGCTTACTGAATGTAAACGCATTCAAGACATTTTGTTGAATAACTAAAGTTAACTTTAATTAATGTAAGGGGTTCTCCTTTTTTTCCCTTTTTTTTTTATTAAATAAAGCAGAACTCAATGTTCCCAGACCATCATACCAACACCACAACGTTAGAGTGCCGAACTGCTGTTGCTTTTACACCTGATGTAGCAGAAAATACACGTTCCTAAAAGTTTTGTCTCATCACTCCACAGAGTTTTATTCCAAAAGCCTTCGGGGTCTTAAAGATGTTCATTGTGAAATGTGAAAATATGCCTTTTGTGTTTTCTTGTTTTTGTTTTGGTCAGCAATGGTTTTCAACTTTATTGATTAATGATTCTGTTTCCTATCATCTTGTTAATTTCTTCAGATTCGGGCATTATTTGTTGTTTTTTGAGTTCTTTTATATAAATATCGATATATCGCGATATTTTATGTCACGATATTGTATCAATATTCAAAAGCAATGTATCGATTTTTATTTTTTATCTTTTTTTTTTATGATTTGAATGGAACCATTGATGACAGTAATTTTTTGTAGTAAAATTAAAGGTATGACCGCAAGTTAGTGGCTGTTTTCAAGAAAACACCCCAAGATCTTCTACATGAACACTACAAACCAAATCTTTTTCTGGGTAGTGTACCCAGCGGTCCAAAACTCAAGTAAGAGTAAAAAAAGTATTTGGTAAAGAGTCTACTTGACTACTGAGTCATCAGACAGACAAAAATCTAAAGTTGTGGGCAAATTTAGGTATCTTAAAAACTAAAACAAGATAAAAAGTTGATGGAAATAAAGAACATAATTACAAAATAAAACATTTTAAGCAGAAGAAACAGTTTTCAAAGTAGGGATGTATAAAAATATAGATACACCGATATATCGCAGTATTTTATGTCACAATATTGTATCGATATTCAAAAGGAATATATCTTTTTATTTTTTTAGAATTTGAATAGAACAATTAATGATGACAGTCATTTTTGAATTAAAATTAAAAGTATTACCGGTAGTTGGTGGCAGTTTTCACCTTCTTCATTCTAGTGGATCAACTAGATCTAGTAATAAAACTGGATGTGTTAAAGTATGAAACAAGTTGGAGTGTTTAGAATGCTGTGACAGTTTTTCTACAGTTAAATTCAGTTTTAAAAATCACAACATATAATCTTACTCATAGTATCCCAATATATCGTATCGTCTCGCCTGCATCGTGATGCATATCGTATCGGCAGATTCTTGCCAATACACCTCCCTAAAACTAAATAATCCAGGCATCTCTATGGAGCTGTGCAAAAGTTTTAATCCCCACCCCGAGTTTGCAGAATAACTCGTTTTGGTGCGGTCCCTTTAAATATGTAGGACGTGCTGCACACCACGCCGCCCCTCCAGGTCGCTGAACCTTCCACTCCACCCCATTCAGCCATTTTTGTAGTTTGATAGAGAACCGGCAAGCTAGCACTGCAGAAATGTTTTATTCGTCAAATATATATATTTTTAAAATGTCGGAAGAGTTTTCTATCCAGCCGTACTTGTTGGATCCAGAGTCTGAGCCTAAGCGAGAGGAAAATGAAGACGATGAACCTGACAAACCACGCCTTTAAATGTCTCGCAATGGCGCGTTTATTACTGTATTTACCTTGATATCTCCGTCCATACCTAGTCTCAGACAGCACGTGACAGTCCCTACCCATACAAAAGGGCACACACTGGACCTCATCATAACAAATTTCTCTGTCAACAATTTTCATGTTCATGATCTAGGCATATCCGACCACAACGCCATATCATTAGACTTCTCACTCCCGACTTCACTTAATAAGCCTAAACATCAAATTAGCTTCCGGAAAATAAATGACATAAACCCTGCACATCTGTCCCATGACTTACAAAATCTTTGCATATCTGCCCATCACTCTGCCCCTGACGCGCATGTCGACCACTACAACAAGAGATACTCGATGCCCATGCGCCCCTCAAGTCACAGACTGTAACATTCACACGCTCTGCTCCTTGGTACACTGGTGCGCTGCGTAGACAGAAGGCACCAAAGATCATATGCTAAATCACTTGGTCACGCACGGTCACAATACTATTTCAACATCATTAGCAATAATCCAGGAAACTCAAAACAGCTCTTTAAAACAATAAATCATCATCTCAGTCCACCAGCCCAGAGGCAAAAAATCCCTACCATCCGCTCTAACCTAACACCCGGCAATGCCACGCCATCCATTCCCCTAACCTCAGCACCAACTTTCTCTCATTTCATCCTCCCCACACAAAGACAGGTTGAGACTCTCATACACAGCATGAGACCCTCAACGTGTTCACTGGACCTCCTTCCCACTGCCCTGATTAAAGCAAATATCATTTCCTTAAACAATCCTTCCCTGCAATCTGGCCACCTTCCAACCTCACTAAAAACTGCACTTATTAACCCCCGGCTTAAGAAACCCTCCCTTGACCCTGGTAGTCTGTCAAATTACCGGCCCATTTCCAACCTTCCATTTCTTTCCAAAGTCATTGAAAAAGTAATCATCACCCAAATCCACAACCACCTTCACTCACACAGCCTCTACGAAAAATTTCAGTGTGGTTTTCGCTCCGCCTATAGTACAGAAACAGCCCTGGTCAGGGTCACCAACGACCTGCTGGTGGCTACTGACCAGGGCTCTCCATCCCTCCTCCTGCTCTTGGACCTCTCAGCTGCCTTCGACACCGTTGATCACACCATCCTTTTTCACCGTCTGCAACACTACATCGGCATTTCACACACAGCACTTCAGTGGTTTCAGTCCTACTTGACTGATAAGAGTTGAGTATGTGGCCCTAGGGGGAGCCAGGTCGAGGCCCCACACCGTCACCTGTGGAGTGCCCCAGGGGTCGGTTCTTGGCCCCACCCTCTTCTCCATCTATATGCTCCCCCTGGGCCACATCATCAGCAGGCATGGAGTTGCCTTCCACTGCTATGCTGATGATACTCAGCTCTATGTCAGGTTGGACCCCACATCATCACTCATCACATTAACTGCTTGCCTGGAGGAGACAAGGGCATGGATGACTGACAACTTCCTCCAGTTAAATAGCTCCAAAACAGAAGGCCTCCTCATTGGAACCCCACATCAACTCCGGTCCTCCATCCTGACTGTTTACTCATTTGCTGGCCATGATATCCCTCTCACATCCTCTGTAACAAACCTGGGGGTTCGATTTGACCCCAACTTATCATTTAACACTCACATTCAACACATCTGTGAGACTGCATTCTATCACCTCCAGAACATTTCCAAACTCTGCCCCTCCCTCCCCCTTTCCGATGCAGAGAAGCTGGTTCATGCCTTTGTCTCCTCCAGGCTTGACTACTGTAATGCACTCCTCAAATTCAGAACTGCGCTGCCAGGGTCCTGATGAGGGTGCACAAATCGGAACACATCACACCCATCCTCCATAAACTTCAGTGGCTCCCTGTTAGGTTCAGGGTCGAGTAGAAGATCTGCCTCCTGACCTATCAGTGTGTCTACAGCACGGCACCAGTGTACCTCAAAGAACTCATCAATATCCACAATCCAACCCGACATCTCCGCTCCTCTGACCAACTCCAGGTCCCCAACACAAAACTCCGCACCATGGGAGATAGGGCCTTCAAGGCGGCTGCGCTTCGACTATGGAATGCCCTCCCTAACCACCTGAGGGCGCCACAGTCTATTGATGTTTTTAAAAGTAAATTAAAGACCCATTTATTTTGTATCGCTTTTCCTTAAAGTTTCATTTATGTATTTTAAATGTTTTGTGTTTTTAATCTGTTGTGCCTGTAGCACTTTGAGATGTGTTTTCATGTGTAAAGTGCAATACAAATAAAATTTATTATTATTATTATTATTCATACCAGCGCCTGTGTCTTTGAAATGATTAGCCTACTTAACATATTCAGTTTATATATATATTTTTATTTATTTAAAAACTACTTTAGCCACAGATTCGGGCGCATTACCATTAAAAATAAAACTTAGCCACCCACTTCCAACCGGTTTTGATGCTGGGAGACGGTGTAAAGAGTTGCGCGGGTTAATACACCCAACAACAGAACATTTCGGCACTTGTACTTTCGGCACACCTAAACTTGGACTACAAACTCGCAGCGAAAAATAAAGATGGCGGATTCGCTCAGCGTTTAGGTGGAAATCCAGGACCAAGTTTGGCAGTTCCAGTGCAAGTACTGTGACGTAATGGTTCAAAAAACGTAATAGATAATAAAGAAAACGGAACGGCTTAAAAAATGACCCAAAACATTTTACAAAAATATCTCCACAACACATGGAGTGACAAATTTATACTTTTTACACTCCTAGACACTCTACACAAAGCATTTAAGGGCTAAAAAAGTGGAATTTTCATGAAATGTCCCTTTTTAAAACCTTTCACTTTATTGGAGGTTTAGCTGAATTGCATTCGGTAATAATGTTTATCTTTGTGCACTTAAAAACAAAATCTAAATTAAAAATAGAATTAGAGGCCAACATATTGAATCTAAAGAGCCTAAATAACAAAAAGGCCCCCATGTTCCCTCCATGCAGCGGGTACAGATGTGCCTGGCAGGTACAGGAACGGATGCTGCGCTACTGCCGCCAGTGAGATCAGTGTCTGTGTCAAAGGAGATGATACACGGCTAATATGCAGCTGTCTAACCCTGTTAACATTTAACGGGAGGGCCACGCTGCCGCATCCCAGGAGAACTCCTGCATCGTACACGTGGTCTTGACAGCGAGCTACAGAGAGATTTTAGATTTAACCTAAAAGGTGAGTCGGTTCACTTAAAGTAGGTGGTGTGTACGTTGTCAGGTAGCTCGTTGAGATTCAGAATGAAGAGTTATTTTAGTGGAGGGGCTGCCTGGTATGGTCACAAAGTGGTTCACACAAAAATCTAAACCTAAACCACTATAAAATGTACGATAAACAGCTGAAGGATTACACATTGTAGTGGCTGACTTAAATTTCAGCGTGATATTTTGTATAAGCATAAAAAAAATTTTTTTGGCCATTTTGATGTAAATTGTACGACTTTCACTGTATCTCACTGCATATGAGGAAAAAGCATCAAAAACACAAATGCTGCCCCTGAAATAGAAACTTAAAATCAAATTTGCTACTCTGTGTAAAAGGACAGATATTGCATTAATTCGTATTTTTAACTGCAGTGGATGCCTAATATTCACAGGGTTTGAGACCACAACCCCCCCTCTAAAAACTCTTATAACTGCCTATTTTAGCAGTTCAAATACCAAATATACCTTAATATACATTAATATACAGTCGTGGCCAAAAGTTTTGAGAATGACACAAATATTAGTTTTCCCAAAGTTTGCTGCAAAACTACTTTTTGATCTTTGTTTCAGTTGTTTCTGTGATGTACTGAAATATAATTACAAGGACTTTATACGTTTCAAAGGCTTTTATTGACAATTACATGACATTTATGAAAAGAGTCAGTATTTGCAGTGTTGGCCCTTCTTTTTCAGGACCTCTGCAATTCGACTGGGCATGCTCTCAATCAACTTCTGGGCCAAATCCTGACTGATAACAACCCATTCTTTCAAAATCCCTTCCTGGAGTTTGTCAGAATTAGTGGGTTTTTGTTTGTCCACCCGCCTCTTGAGGACTGACCACAAGTTCTCAATGGGATTAAGATCTGGGGAGTTTTCAGGCCATGGACCCAAAAGTTAAACGTTTTGGTCCCCGAGCCACTTAGTTATGACTTTTGCCTTATGGCACGGTGCTCCATCGTGCTGGAAAATGCATTGTTCTTCACCAAACTGTTGTTGGATTGTTGGAAGAAGCTGCTGTTGGAGGGTGTTTTGGTACCATTCTTTATTCATGGCTGTGTTTTTGGGCAAAATTGTAAGTGAGCCCACTCCCTTGGATGAGAAGCAACCCCACACATGAATGGTCTCAGGATGCTTTACTGTTGGCATGAGACAGGACTGATGGTAGCGCTCACCTTTTCTTCTCCGGACACCTTTTCTTTTTCTTCTCTGGATCCTCTTTAGGAGACGATCCTGGCGCTTGCTGGACTTTCTTGGACGCCCTGAAGCCTTCTTAACAAGAATTGAACCTCTTTACTTGAAGTTCTTGATAATCCTATAAATTGTTGATTTAGGTGCAATTTTAGTAGCCACAACATCCTTGTCTGTGAAGCCATTTTTATGCAACGCAATGATGGCTGCAGGCGCTTCTTTGCAGGTCACCATGGTTAACAATGGAAGAACAATGACTTCAAGCATCATCCTCCTTTTAACATGTCAAGTCTGCCATTCTAAGAACTATGCAATTCATCTGATCACTGTCCATAACATTCTGGAGTATATGCAAATTGCTATTATAAAGACTTAAGCAGCAACTTTTCCAATTTCCAATATTTATGTAATTCTCAAAACTTTTGGCCACGACTGTAATGTAATATAATATAATATAAAAATGAAAGAAATAGTAATATAACCACCAGAGTAGGATGGTCTTTCAATATAAATGAATCAGTTAAAGGAAAAAGACAATTATATAAAATAAAATATGACATATATTCTCTGAAATCAACAAACATTATAGATAGGGTGAGATTACCGCACAACATAAATAAATGAGTTAAAGGAACGTGTCAAAAATAAATAGAATCAAATATGACATATTTCCTTTGAAATGAAAAAACACCATGTGCAAAACAAAATAACAATTCTAAGAAAGAAAGAAAGAGAAAGAAAGAAAGAAAGAAAGAGAAAGAAAGAAAGAAGTTCCACAGCGGAAACCATCTTAGCACTACCAAAGAAGCTTCCTTATTTCCGCTTTTGGGGGTACAGCCAATCAGCGCCAAGGAAACCAAATGCGGCTCCTAGATTGGTTACTTTAGGTCAACAGCGTGTCAAGTAGCATTGCGCCTTGGTATTTCAGCTTCCCAAGCTGCTTTTGTTTTCAAATATTTTAGATATGCTGTATGAAAAAAAATTCCACAGTAGATGTATTTTATTTATTGATGCTCTCATGGATCCAACAGTGGGGGGGGGGAAGTGTAAAAGTAACATCCTCAACTATACTGGGGTTTGCAGAACCTTTTGTCGGATTGATTACTGCAACAGTGTCTTCACAGGTCTACCTAAAAAGTCAGACAGCTGCACCTGATCCAGAACGCTGCTGCTCGTGTTCCTCACTAGAACCAGGAAAGTAGAGCACATCACCCCAGTTCTAAAGTCCTTACACTGGCTCCCTGTAGCTCAGAGAATAGACTTCTAAATACTTTTACTAGTTTATAAATCATTGAATGGTCGAGCGTCAAAGTATGTTGAAGATCTGTTGTCACCAACCCCCCAGACCACTCAGATCTTTCAATTTTAGTCTACTAATCATCCCTAGAATCAGAACCAAACACGGAGAAGCAGCTTTCAGTTTCTATGCTCCTCTAATCTGGAACAAACTTCCAGAAAACTGCAAAACTGCAAGGATTGGTTCAACCACATCGCCCCATGCTACATGTTTACTGTGTCCTCTACACCAGTGATCCCCAACCTTTTTTTTTCCTCACCACGGACTGGTTTAATATCGTACTCTATTCACACGGACCGGCGGATAAATGCAACAAAATAAAAAGATACGACCGGCATTAAAAAAACTGGGTTACAACTCATCACAAAGCTTATAGTTAGAGTGGCTTAGGTCATCCTGAGCTATCTTTGTAGTTATGCTGCTATAGGCTTAGACTGCTGGAGGACAGACTTACCAATTTTCTTCACTCTGCTACTTCCTTTTCTCCTACGACTCTCCAGTTGTATTACAGTACATTCTGTTATTTCGACTGTTAACTTTGTTTTCTCTCAGTGTTTTTCTCTCCATAGAAGATATACCTGGTCTGGTATCCTGCTTGGCTGCAATGCCCTGTTGGACGGGGGGCATCGACTGGGATGATCCTCTCAGTAACTGAACATCCACTGTGTCCTGTTATCAACTTTTTACTTTCTGTAACATAGAAAGTTCTCTTATATCAGATCTTCTGTTCCTTCTGTGTATCTGCTCTGTCTTCTCAAACCCCCAGACGGTCGTGGCAGATGGCCGCTCCTACTGAGCCTGGTTCTGTTGGAGGTTTCTTCCTGTTAAAGGGGAGTTTTTCCTCTCCACTGTCGCTACATGCTTGCTCAGTATGAGGGATTGCTGAAGGATTGCTGTGGTTGGAAAGTCTGCCCAACCTCACGCCAATGACTGACGCAATCTGCTGGCATTCCTTAAATAGGAAACTTTTTAACTGATTGGAATGTTTGTATTAATGTATTGAAATGACTTCTTGTTAAATGCCTTGAGATGACATCTGTTGTGAATCGTCGCTATATAAATAAACTGAATTGAAATTGAAAACTGAATTGAATCAGTGGGAGCCCTGTGGCTGTTTCTCTGTAACGAGACGGTCGCTTCTGGGGCAGTTTTAAAGGCTTAATTTCCTCATCAAAGAGCCGGTTGCCACATATTAAACAGGGTGGGCTTGGACCGTGGAAATCGCCCGCCACGATTAATCCATATATTAGGTAGAGCTTCTGATAGTCGGCTCTTCTTCCGTCTCTTCACTGGAACCTTTCGCACAGATACCTTTTAGGGATCTCTGTTTTTTAATCACTTGCTAGTTTGTGGGTTAGCTTTTAGCGGTGACATATCAGGTGACCGAGGCAAGCGTCCTGACATGCGTCAAGAATGAGTCATAGCCGGATTTAACGGAGAAAATCAGGTCATTTTTCTAAATGAAATATCGTTTAGACTCGGATAATGAATAAAACGGAAACACCTAAAGTTATTGATTTTTTCTGTGCGGCCCCAGGGGTTGCGAACGGCTTTCAAACAACTTGGAAACGGGACTTTCTTTCAACAACGGCTTTCATCTTGAACCTCATCCATGCGTGTCTGATGAATGCTCTCCTGTCTGGCCTGTCAGTTTAGGCGGACAGTCTTGATAGTTTCAGCACATTTTTAACTCACCAAGATGTTCAGAGCTTGAGATATTGTTTCACAATCCATCCAGAGCAAATCTGCAGCTGTCTAACCTTATTACAGGCATCCCAGGAGAGCTCCTCCGTCTCTGAACCTTGTCTTTATATGGATATACATGGACTTGACAGCAAGATGCAAAAAGATGTAGTTTTTACCTGGGAGGAGAGTTGGAATATATTAATACAGTGGTGAATCCATCTACTGTAACCTTGTCAAGAGTCATAAGATAATGAAAGGTTATTTATTTTAGTGGTTGGAGAAGCTGCTTGCTTTATGTATTCACTCGTTTAGCTCCCAGGTGGCTGACATGAAACTGTAAGGTTCATAAAATATACTACTAATAGATGAAAGATGACATGTTCTGCATCTTCTACAGATAAAAAGGATAAGTCCGCTCAGAACTTCAATCAAAGCTACATGGACTCAGATGGAGCCCATTGACATATACAACTTAGGAAAATGCATGAAAGAAAGTCTACATGATCAACCGAACCACATTTAATCTTCTTCAGAGCTCCCAGAGTTTAAATTTGCAACGCAGCCCCATTTTGACTGATGTGGAGCAACTTCACGAATGACATTTTTATTTAACCTGAGTTCCTGGAGCAAACCCAGGTATGCACGGGGTCAGTGTGACCCACTACGATAAGGTCGGCATTATTTTTAAAAATATATAATCATCATGATCAGCATAAGGAAGAGAGAAGGTTGCAGCAGCGGGTCTTGGTAAGAGATTGAAGGGGCTCTAACCAATAGTCTCCAAGCAGGCAACATTCAGAACAGCCAACATGCCCAGCTGGGATGTTTTGGGGCTGTTGCTAGGCAACACAGACTTTCAACTCCCTCCATAGATTCTCTATAGGATTGAGGTCTGGAGACTGGCTAGGCCACTCCAGGACCTTGAAATGCTTTTTACATAGCCACTCCTTCGTTGCCCGGGCGATGTGTTTGAGACCATTGTCACGCTGGAAGATCCAGCAACGTTTCATCTTCAATGATGGACGGAGGTTTTTGTCTCAAAATCTCACGATACATGGCCCCATTCATCCTTTCCTTTACACGGTTCAGTCGTCCTGTCCCCTTTGCAGAAAAGCAGCCCCAAAGCATAATGCTTCCACCCCCATGCTTCACAGTAGGTTTTGTTTATTTGTTGTTATGGCGCTGCACATCATAGGGTACATTTTTTTAACTTTTGTACTTTGTTTTTACAATTTTTTTGGAAATCACAAGGAATGCGCTGGGAAACCCGTTGGAAGATTGTGACTCTGTCATGTTGGAGATTTTGGGCTCCGGACGCGACTTCCTTGTTTACACCAGAGATCAGCTGCTAGCTCTGCTAGAACCGACACGTCTGTACGCAGAGAAGCTGGACCTTCCCTCTGAGATACGAGGAACAGAAGAGGCAGCAGAGCTTCACGAAGGCTCCAGGAGAGGAAACGGAGGTACAAACCTTGTGTGCCGTCCGTTATCGTAGGAAATGTCCGCTCCCTCCCCAATAAGATCGAGGAGCTCCCAGCGCTGATCAGAACACAGCAGAAATACCTACAGTGCAGCCTGATCTTTTTCACTGAAAAGTGGTTAATGTAGATTCCGAGGTGTTCCTGGAAGGATTCAAGCTTACGAGCGCCGGCGGGAGGGTGGAGTGGAACGACGCCGCCTGTGGACAGCTCGGTGGATCGGCTCCGGACTCTGCACCTGGACGCCCTCCTGCTCGTGGGTGAGGGACTTTGGCCATGCCTCGCCCTCCTCCGTTCTTACTGCGCTCGCCCAGCGCTTTGGGTGCCACACCAGAGCAAAAAATGACACTGGATCTACTTTTCCACACTTATCACAAACTGCTATTGGCTAATCACTATCACCTGCTCAGTGCAATATCCCATTGTGTATTGTATATTTATATCTATTTTCTGCAGTTCCTTTTGTGAACTCATTTTTTTGTATTTTATCATATCTTGTCCTACTTATTTCATCTTCCACCATAGTTATACTGCTGACTGTCTTTTACCTCATCACCTTATTCCTTTTCTTGTTTGTATATGCTACCGTGGCATGTTAATTCCCCCCCCGTGGGATCAATAAAGTAAGTTGTTATTATTATTAGGTATGGTGTTCTTAGCATTCTCAGCATTCTTCCCCTTCCAAACACGGCGAGTGGCATTTATACCAAAGATTTCTCTTTTGGTCTCATCTGACAACATGACATTCTCCCAATCCTCCTCTGGAACATCCAGATGGTCATGGACATGGACATGGACATGTTCTGGCTTAAGCAAGGGGACCTTTCAGGATTTAAACCATAGTGTGTTACTAATAGTAACCTTTGTTACTGTGGTTCCAGCTCTCTTCATGTCATAGACCAGACCGTGTAGTTCTGGGCTGTTTCCTCACCGTTCTCTAGATCATGTTTACCCCACCAGGTGAGATCTAACATGGAGCCTGAGGTTGAGGGAGAATGTCAGTGATCTGGTATTTATTCCATTTTCCAATTATTGCTCCAACAGTTGATCTCTTCTCACCAAGCTGCTTGCCTATTTTAGATTGGCTCATCCCAGTGTTATGCAGATGTACAATCTTGTCCCTGGTGTCCTTGGACAGCTCTCTGGTCTTGGCCATGGTGGAGGTTGGAGTCTGACTGTTTGAAGGTGTGGACAGGTGTCTTTTATACAGATAATGAGTTCAAACAGGTTTAATACAGGTAACAAGGGGAGGATAGAAGAGCTTCTTAAGGAAGCAGTAACAGGTCTGTGAGGGCCTGAATTACTGCTTGTTTGTAGGTGGTAAATACTTATTTTCTCCACCATTATACAAATAAACTATTTAAAAATCATACAATGTGATTTCCTGGATTTAAAAAAAAATCTGTCTCTAACAGTTGAAGTGTAACTATCCTGAAAATTACACACCTCTCATCTTTTTAAGTGGGACAACTTGATCAATCAGTGGCTGCCAAATACTTTTTTGTCCCACTGTATAAACACTACTGGAACACTGAGATTCAGTTGACTTTAACTGAATGCCTTGTATGGGAATCATGTTAAATGCTGCTACATAATACGCTTTTAAATATTTCGGATTTGTTCTGTAAGATCAGAAAAAAGTTAATTAAGAAGACATACATTTAGAAAACAATGGTTTGTTTTAAATAGAAAAGAATCCTCGAACAAAGATGAAAACATGAGTAAATGTTCTTCTGTTTGTCATCTACCCTGTTGTTTTAATTTCTGTCTATTTGGGTCGCGGTCTCCCTTGTCCAACCCTTCGCCTGCGACGCCACGTTACGCTGCCATTTCACTGAGCCACATTAAAAACCGAACGTGTTCAAAGAGGCATTATCAGAAGCCCGAGTAAAGCTCTCATCCTTCCTGACGGAGCACAAGGTGTCTATGTGGAGATCTCGTTACTGAAGTTGTGACCCGTTCTTAACAAGCTGCCCTCTGATGTCCCGCTCAGGTAGATTTTCTGCTGCTGCTGACAGATTAGTGCCTTTCTTCCTTTTGAACACCAAGCTTGCCACATACAGAGCCTCGAGTCAAGAGACGCTCGAGTGTCGCCACACAACAGGAGTGTGAAGTCAAGTTTTAGGACTCCTCTTTAAAGGGGGAGAAGCTCTCTAATTTACTGTGCATGTGGGTTCTATATAAGTCCACATTGGTGCTGTTCTTTTGAAAATCAGGAAGTCAAAAGTAGTTAAGAATTATGTTTGTTTTTTTTTACCTGCTGAAGAATAAATTTTAAGAATTAAATGTTTGGATTTAACAAATAAAATTTGTTTGATTTTATGTGTAAATAATTTTAGATCCCAAATTTAATAAAGGTCTTTATAGGTTTACCTCGCTAAAAGAAAAGGATCCAGTTTTTATTTGACTCGATAGGTTAAAACGAAAAAAAAAAGTATTTCACAAGTGATGCACTGATAGAAAAATGTAACCAATATTTACCTATAATATATATATATATATATATATATATATATATATATATATATATATATATATATATATATATATATATATATATATATATATATATATATGTATATAAATAAATATAAATATATATATCCTTACCCTTTCAACTCCATGAAAAAGTGATCACACAAGTGACATTACCTCTGTGGTTCAGTTAAACATCCCCACAATCCTTTGCTGCTTCACTATATTCGTCTATCCACAGTTTCAACATTGTGTGACCTCGTGGTACGACAACTTGTCACACCTCTCGTCATCATGAAAGTCACTCAAGTACAAAACCCAATAAATACCTAAAAGACTAGAGCTTAAAATCAAGACTTAATGAAATAATTGAGGAAAATTTAAGTTCCTTCAGGATTTAACAAATAGATTTTTGCAGCAGCTTAAAGGGCTGCTAAGAGATTTGAACAGGTTTTAAAATATTTTGAAATCAGCCGTTTCACCATTTGATCAGTGATCTACAAGTGGAACATGTAAAACAATTGACGCACCAATATAAAAATTTGGACCGATATCGACATATTAAAAACACCAGCCTATACCGATGTTAATGCCGATGTATCCTGTGCCCCAGATTTCCAGCAACAAGAACAACCAACAATATTTAGGGTCTCTCTTTCTTTAAAAACGCTTGCTCTATTTAGCCATGATTAATAAATTGGTGCCACAAAGTCTGCCTCTGAGTAGAAATCACTGAACGGACGTTTTTGTATTCACCATGACATTGAGGCCCACTGTCCAGAAATGTTTTCATCCACACGGAAACACCGAGAACGGCCCAAAACAATATTTTTTACACCCCCAGACCTGTAAGTGGCGCTGAACTTGAGGTATGGGACATGCACACCGCAAAGCCTCCACATGGGGTTAGAGGTAAACACAGTCCACATGAATACGCAAAGGCAAAGTTTTCACTCTGGAACCGAAAAAAACAACAACAAATAAAACCCAAACATCTGGGTTTTCGTTTGGGCGTGGGGTTAGAAACGTCACGTGTGGGCGGGACTTAAAGAGTAAGCAAAAAGCCTGGTTATTAGATGATATAAGACGAATACTTGTGTTGTGCCTAACATTCTCCATTGTAAGGATCTGTTTTTTGACCTGATCAAACATAAAAAGTCTGCATCAAGCGTAGTTCAAGTGCGTTAAATATGTCTGAATAGTGTTAAAGTCACAGAAAAAGTAAAGAAAATCGCATCAGCAGTTGTCCCTGTTTTATTCCCCACATGAAGGAGTTTTATTCAGCTTTTTGGGGGTTTTGCCACATCAGAGGCAGTTGCTCCTTCTCCATGAGAAGACTGAAACTCTTCACTTTGCAAGATCAGACTTTTTGTTCTCTATACTTACCAATACTTACCAATGAAATGCATTTGCATAATGGCTGCCTAATGGCAAACTTGGCACAGTTCAACCAAATAAACAAGCAGCTGCTTACACTCCTTCACTTTAAGCCAGTCAGAGCAGATCAGGGAGAAGCGCATGAATGAAACCCAATCTTTGCTTTCCAGACAGCAGGCACTGCAACATGTACATGTATTTACATATACATGTACTCATATACATATACACAGAGGGGCAAAAAAGTATTTGGCAGCCACCGATTGCGCAAGTTGTCCCACTTAAAAGGATGAGAGAGGTCTGTAATTTTCATCGTAGGTACACTTCAACTGTGAGAGACAGACTGAGAAAATAAATCCCTCACTTTTAAATAATTTATTTGTATAATGGTGCAGAAAATAGGTATTTGGTAAATAACAAAAGTTCATCTCAATCCTTACTGGAGAGCACAGCAGATTAAGTGAAAAAAAGAAACGAGTCAATGAGACCTGTAGAGCAGGAAAACGAAAACAAAGCACTTTTGTGAAATTTCAGTGTAAAGTAAAAAAATATTTCTTGCATGTTATCCGTCTTTTATTTTAAATTGCAACATGTAGCTAAATTAATGTTTTTATTAGGGGTGGGAATTTTAACGCAATAATTCCGGTTAATTAATTACAGAAGAATTAATGCGTTAAAAAGATTATTGCGTTCTATCTGAGTTTGCATTCATCGCTTCTACAAGCCGCTCGTACTGAGCCAGGTTCACCTGGAGCTTTTTCCTCTCCACTGTCGCCACACGCTTGCTTTTAAACTGACTGAAATGTACGTCTGATTGAATTGAAATTACTTTTTTGTAAAATGCATTGAGATTAAATCTGTTGTCAATCGGCGCCGTATAAATAAACTGAACTGAATTGAGTTGAATTGAAAAGCAATGCGCAACGTTTGTCGGCGCATGATTTCCTGTTTCACAGATTACAATGATGCACATGTCAGAGCTAGGCTAACCATAGACATAAAAAAATGTTTTTTTGCCATAATATTTTTTTAAAGACAAAGTTCTGAAAATGTACTTAAAATTAGACTTTTATGTCCGTTCGATTTTGGCCAAGAAATGTTTTTTTGTTTTTTTTTGCTCCTGTTCATTTTGTCAGACATTAAAAGACCTCAAGTTTACAGTATTCATGCCTGTATTTACTGTACTTATTGTCAGTACTTACTCATGTCTATGGTTATAAAAAAATCCATTAGAATTCATATAATTGCTCTTTTTTAAGGGCAAAATGTTTTGTGCCTCTATCATCTAGTTTTTATAGTTTTCTGGTGAGAAGTTTTTGCAATTAAAGATTTGCATTAAAAAAATCAGAGTGTCCTGTAGACTCCCAGAAAGAAACTGGGTTAAAGTTGATTTACCTCTGGAGTCAAGTCATAATGGAGGCTTAAATGCTGCAAATATTTAGGAAGAATTTAGCTCGAAGCATCCAGAGGGGAAACTAAAAGACGCTGGTAAGATTAGCTGCTATATATATATATATATATATATATATATATATATATATATATATATATATATATATATATATATATATAGCGGCTATAGATGCAGCTTTCCTGGGTTCGATTCCCAACCTTGAGACGTTTGCTACATGTCTTCCCCCTTCTGTCTCTCTGCTTTCTTTCAATAAAAGCCAAAAAAAAAGCTTTAAAATAAAAAATTTTAAAAGCACAACATCTCAAATGACATTCACTTAGAAGTGGTTTGTTTTGCAGTTTTTGGTCGGCTAAAATATCTTAGGTTCTGTGCTTACTAGTAATCTGTTTGGACACTTTCGTGAACCTTTGTTGTCATTTATATCCATAGCTTGAGAGAAACCTCAGCGAGTAAAATGCTAAAGCTCCTCTAAAGAGGTAGTCGCATTGTCAGGATGGAAAAGCAAGAAAAGGGAGAAAACTGGATTATTTTAAATCAAGGTTGCAATTGCAATATTTTTCTTTAATAAAATTTCGATTGCTTATTCTTCTAACGTTCTGGAGCCCCATTTGTTGACATTTTCAACAAGCAAAAGCAGTTGCAGAAGACTTAACACAATATTAATCGCATTTAATTATCCTGTGTTCTCCTATAGGAAGAAGCAAGTTGATGCTACCTAATTAATTAGCTGGGATATTTATCTTTTTAGCAATTGAGGGGTTTGTTCTTTATTTCACCTGGAGTCATGCCTTTGGTGTTTTTTTTTCCTAATTCATATGTTTGTTTAAAGCCAGAGAACCTAGAAAACTCCTCAGATAATTGAGCCGTAGTCGCCAGATTTCTGCTTCTGGAGCATTTTTTTCCAACAGCCAACCTAATATTTTCCAATATTTCCTTATTTAAGCCTTCATATACAGCTGACTGACACAGGGCGGAAGATCCGGGGGCTTAGCCTAGATGACTGATGGTTTTTTTTAAATTGGGTTTTAGCATTGTTGTTTTAAATGATACAGCATCTCAGCTTTAAAATTATAACCACCTTAGGGCAGCAAAAACGTATAAGTGATTATGATTTAATGAGCTAAAATAACAATTAACAATGTTAACTATAAACAATATCAAAAACAGTCAGCTGCCTGCTAATTAAAGTCACCTCAGGCTACATAGTTGTACTAAATAATTAATATATTGACCCAAAAAAACTAAGGCATGTTATTCTCTTGGATATGATCCTGCTCTCTGCTGTTCTTCCTGCTCTGTTATTCCGTCTTACCCTGATTTGGTCTCATGCTTCTTTGCTTTCTGCACAATTATAATGAGCAATTTCAAATCCTGTAATTCATAGATTTCATTAAATGCATAAATTTATTTTAAAAAACACACAAAAACAGAGAAAATAACTTTGATTAGAACATTTTATTTAAGAACTAACATTTCTAATCAGGCATACAGTACAGATATACATGCACTTTATACAACGTACACACACAAAGATATATATATATATATATATATATTTTATTTTTTTCTATTATCCAAGCCGTTTTTAGAGTCTTCCCATGTAATCACATACATAACATATAGTATGCTAACATTTAGCAAACCTACACTTTTAAAAGAAGATTCACAAATCTGAATTATAACTCGTTTAGTCACGGCTGTTGTTGTCAATCTGTAAAATAAATAACTAAATAAAAATAATATTCCTAGTAAGCAGCAGAAGCATTTCTGCTTTACGCAGGCTACTCGACACAGCTACTGCCTCTCTGTTGGACTCCGGTACTGCAGCATACTTTTTTTTTTTTTTTTTTTTTTTACCCCTTCAAAAGCAAAATCCGTGCCTTGACCCCAAGTAGCCCCCCTCTAACGCCGCCCCTGGACTGACAGCTCCCACCAACAGAAAGGTCGGAGGAGTACGCAGCATAAAAGCCCCCTTCTCCGGCATATTGTTAACTGTTGTAAAACGGGGGGGGACCCTTTTCACCACAAACATGCGTCTGCCTTTCTGCTCTCCTAGACGATTATCTGATCCGACCCCCAGAAATGAAACTTGGAAGAGAAATGTCACTTTTCTAAACTAAGCTGAAGCTGTTGGTTGGATGCAGAAGCTGGCCAGTAGAGAGTCGACTCGGCTTATCAGAGCTGCACATCATCCAGATATGTTCCTGTGGTTCTACTCTGTTCAGCTGGGGTTTGTCGGTGTGTGATCATATTTTCATTACCAAGAGCCAGATCCATATTATCCTGCACACGCTATAAAGTAAGTGTTGAACGGCTGAAGTAAAAACAAAAAAACAAAAACAAGAGCCAGCCTTGTATTTAACAGAAGGTGATTGGATATTTTCTAATTTGTTGGCTTTACTATAATTTAATGTGAGCTCTGAGAGTAATAACCAATTACTGCGTTTTTTCTTCTTCTTTTTTTATCCTCCAGACTCAGAGAGAACTAATCTGCGCTCAACAGCCAAGGCGAGAAATAATGAAATTAATTATGAGCATTAAAGCAATGCGACCGCTGGAGAAAGGTAGTAAAGTAATTATCCACATTTTAAACAGAAGCCTGTGTTCTTCTCCTTAGCTGTCTGTCTCCCTTTTTAACAATATGTCTCACTGCTTTTATTTTCTCGCTGAGCAAAATCAGCAGCTTGGTGCACAGAACCAGAGCGCGGCTGAATCTCAGGGAAAATTGTCATTATTTTTACAAGATACGTCTAAAACCAGTTCCTGATTGTTGTTTCGCGATTTAATCTCATTTATGCTCATTAAACAGATCTTAAAGCTGTTCTTGTAGCTTTTCGCCACCAGAACCAAACGAATCGCAGCAAATTTGGTTAAAGTGATTCCTATTTTTCACTTTAAAATATTGTTAGATGGCAAAAGGCAAATTAAAACCTTGCTTCTTCTTAAATTTCAGCTGGATAGTGAAGGTAATTGTCCATTTGGATTGCTTGATCTCAACCTGCGTTCACAGTAAATGGGTTTTACTCCTCATAATCATTGAATCTTCAAAACCTTACCCTAAATATCTCCACCCTGCTTTAATTTCTCTATTAAAACACATTTGCTTTGTTGAAACTACTTATAATTTATTTCCTCTAATCTCACAATAAATGTCGTTATGTTGTCAAAACCTTGGACTGAACCGAATTGTTCTGAATGTCCTCGTCTTGCCTAATTTCCCATCACTTTTTGACATTTTGGTTGAACAAGTTTGGCATTAAGCAGATATCGGGAAATATGTGGCAATAACTGTTGTTTTTTTTAAATGTTATTTCTTAAATAAAATCTCTTTTGCAAAGGAGATTTACCCTAGCAGCAGACCAGTGTACAGTATTCAAAACAATACTGATAAAAGGTAAATAGAGGTGTAACGATGTATGCAGCTCATGAAACAATACATAATGCCGGGTTCATGAGAACGAGACAAGATTTTAGCCAAATTTGGTATAAAATAGAGAATCCTCTTCTTTCTTTTCTTTTGCTCACAAACAGTGGGGCAAACAAGTATTAGGCAGTCACCGATTGTGCAAGTTGTCCCACATAAAAAGATTGGAGTGGTCTGTACTTTTTATCATAGGTACACTTCAACTGTGAGAGAATGTAGAAAAATTATTCGGGTAATCACATTGTATGATTTTCTTTTTAAAGAATTTATTTGTATAATGGTGCAGAAAATAAGTATTTGGTCAATAAGAAAAGTTCATTTCAATCTTTTGTACAGTAACCTTGGTTGGCAATGACAGAGGTCAAAGGTCTCCTGTAGGTCTTCTCCAGGTTTTCACACACTGTAGCTGGTATTTTGGCCCATTCCTCCATGCAGCTCTTCTCTAGAGCTGGGATGTTTTGGGGCTGTCGCTAGGCAACACAGACTTTCAACTCCCTCCACAGATTCTCTATTGGATTGAGGTCTGGAGACTGGCTAGGCCACTCCAGAACCTTGAAATGCTTTTTATGTAGCAGCTCCTTTGTTGCCAGGGCGATGTGTTTGGGATCATTGTCATGCTTGGAAGATCCAGCCACGTTTCATCTAAAATCTCACAATACATGGCCCCATTCATCCTTTCATTAATACTGATCAGTCGTCCTGTCCCCTTTGCAGACAAGCAGCCCCAAAGCATAATGCTTCCACCCCCATGCTTCACAGTAGGTATAATGTTCTTGAGATAAAACTGAGCATTCTTCCCCCTCCAAGCACGGCGAGTGGTTTATACCAAATATTTTTTATTTTGGTCTCATCTGACCATATTATATTCTCCTAATTCTCCTCTGGATCGTCCTGATGGTCTCTGGCAAGCTTTAGACGGGCCTGGACATGTGCTGGCTTAAGCAGGGGGACCTTTCAAGCGCTTCAGGATTTTAATCCATGATGACATAGTGTGTTACTAATAGTAATCTTTGTTACTGTGGTCCCAGCTCTCTTCAGGTCATTGACTAGTTCCCCCCCGTGTAGTTCTGGGCTGTTTCCTCACCGTTCTCTAGATCATGTGTTCCCCACCAGGTGAGATCTTGCATGGAGCCCCAGGTCGATGGAGATTGTCAGTGATCTTATATTTATTAAATTTTCTAATAATTGCTCCAACAGTTGATCTCTTCTCACCAAGCTGCTTGCCTATTGTAGATCGGCTCATCCCAGTCTTGTGCAGGTGTACGATCTTGTCCCTGGTGTCCTTGGACAGCTCTCTGGTCTTGGCCATGGTGGAGGTTGGAGTCTGACTGTTTGAAGGTGTGGACAGGTGTCTTTTATACAGAAAACGAGTTCAAACACATGCCATTAATACAGGTAACTAGTGGAGGATAGAAGAGCTTCTTAAAGAAGGAGTAACACATCTGTTAGGGCCTGAATTACTGCTTGTTTGTAGGTGCTACTTCTTTTCTGCACCATTATACAAAATATTTAAAAATCCTACAATCTTGATTAAGCTGCTCATTTTGGCTCATGCTCGCTCCTCTGATCTCTCCCCATCTTCCTTCAGGTCGCCCTGATCTTCACAGACAAACGGCTAATTTTCCCGCTGCATGTTTCACAGCTGGCTGACAGGAAGCGGCCTGATGTTGGCTCGCTTCCTGAGTCGCTACACCTTTAAGAAATACTCGGTTCTGCTGGGTTCTGGACACATTTTGGGTTCTCCACATCTGGACAAGTACGGAAAAAAATCACTATTCACAGACTTTACTCCCTTTCCTTCCTTCTTTCTATCCTTCCCTGCTTTTATCCTTCCTTCTATCCTTTGTTTTTATCCTTCCTTCCTTCCTTCCTTCCTTCCTTCCTTCCTTCCTTCCTTCCTTCCTTCCTTCCTTCCTTCCTTCCTTCCTTTGTTTTTATCCTTCCTTCCTTCCTTCCTTCCTTCCTTCCTTCCTTCCTTCCTTCCTTCCTTCCTTCCTTCCTTCCTTCCTTCTATTCTTTGTTTTTATCCTTCCTTGCTTTTATCCTTCCTTCTGTCCTTCCTTCCTTCTTTGTTTTTAATCCTTCCTTCCTTATTTCCTTCTTTGTTTTTATCCTTCCTTCCTTCCTTCCTTCCTTCCTTCCTTCCTTCCTTCCTTCCTTCCTTCTGTCCTTCCTTCCTTCTATCCTTGGTTTTATCCTTCCATCCTTCCTTTCTTCCTATGTCTTTCCTTCCTTCTATCCTTCCTTCCTTCCCTCCTTCCTTCCTTGCTTTTATCCTTCCTTCTGTCCTTCCATCCTTCCTTCCTTCCTTCCTTTTATCCTTCCTTCCTTCTATCCTTTGTTTTTATCCTTCCTTCCTTCCTTCCTTCCTTCCTTCCTTCCTTCCTTCCTTCCTTCCTTCCTTCCTTCCTTCCTTTGTTTTTGTCCTTCCTTCCTTCCCTCCTTCCTTCCTTCTATACTTCTGATTCCTTTCTTTTTATGTCTATGCTTCCTTCCTTCCTTCTATCCTTTGTTTCCTTCCTTCCTTCCTTCCTTCCTTCCTTCCTTCTTTCTATCCTTTGTTTTTATCCTTCCTTCCATCCTTCCTTCCTTCCATCCTTCTTTGTTTTTATCCTTCCTTCCTTCCTTCCTTCCTTCCTTCCTTCCTTCCTTCCTTCCTTCCTTCCTTCCTTCCTTCTACCCTTCCTTCATTTGATCCTTTCTTCCTTTTTTTTTATCCTTCCTTTTGTCCTTCCTTCCTTCTATCCTTGGTTTTATCCTTCCTTCCTTCTATCCTTCCTTCTATCCTTCCTTCCTTCCTTCCTTCCTTCCTTCCTTCCTTCCTTCCTTCCTTCCTCTCTCTCTTCCTAAGTCTTTCCTTTCTTCCTTCCTTCTATCCCTTGTTTTTTATCCTTCCTTCCTTCTACCCTTCCTTCCTTTTATCCTTTCTTCCTTTTTTTATCCTTCCTTCTGTCCTTCCTTCCTTCTATCCTTGGTTTTATCCTTCCTTCCTTCATTCTATCCTTTGTTTTTGTCCTTCCTTCCTTCCTTCCTTCCTTCCTTCCTTCCTTCCTTCCTTCCTTCCTTCCTTCCTTCCTTCCTTCCTTCCTTCCTTCCTCTCTTCCTAAGTCTTTCCTTCCTTCCTTCCTTCCTTCCTTTGTTTTTGTCCTTCCTTCCTTCCTTCCTTCCTTCTATACTTCTGCTTCCTCTCTTCCTATGTCTATACTTTCTTCCTTACTTCTATCCTTTGTTTTTGTCCTTCCTTCCTTCCATCCTTCCTCTCTTCCTATGTCTATCCTTCCTTCGTTGCCTTTATCCTTCCTTCTGTCCTTCGATCCTTCCTTCCTTCTATCCTTTGTTTTTATCCTTCCTTCCATCCTTCTTTGTTTTTATCCTTCCTTCCTTCCTTCCTTCCTTCCTTCCTTCCTTCCTTCTATCCCTTGTTTTTATCCTTCCTTCCTTCTATCCTTCCTTCATTTTATCCTTTCTTCCTTCTATCCTTGTTTTTATCCTTCCATCCTTCCTTTCTTCCTATGTCTATCCTTCCTTCCTTCCTTCTATCCTTTGTTTTTGTCCTTCCTTCTATCCTTCCTTCCCTCCATCCTTTCTTTCTTCCTTCCTTCATTCCTTCTATACTTCTGCTTCCTTTCTTCCTATGTCTATCCCTCCTTCCTTCCTTCCTTCTGTCTTTTGTTTTTGTCCTTCCTTCCTTCCTTCCTTCCTTCCTTCCTTCCTTCCTTCCTTCCTTCCTTCCTTCCTTCCTTCCTTCCTTCCTTCCTTCCTTCCTTCCTTCCTTCCTTCCTTCTGCTTCCTGTCTTCAATTCAATTAAATTCAAATTCAAAAATACTTTATTGATCCCAGAGGGAAATTAAGTGTTGGTCTACACCGATTCGGCGAAATAACCGGAAGTCGAGCCGCCGCCATTACTGCGGTGACCGCTCTCTGTCAGGCAGCCATAGGACCTGTGTGCCATGCAGCATTTGCATTTAAGCAGCAAGAAGTGAACCTTTTTCTCTAATTGAACATGCCTAGGAAGGCTGGGAGGACGTGTTCAGTTATCGGCTGTTCTAATAACAGCAGAAATCTCCAGATTTGGAAGAAAACCTCCTGCGAGATACCCAAGCCGTCACTTAACGAGGACTGTCCATGTTGTAGACCGTACGGTTTACACAGGTTTCCTGGGCGTCTCGAGGACCATGGTGTTCGCCACAAGTGGATCAAGAATATAAACAGAAAGAATTTCATTCCAAATAAAAACAGCACGGTGAGAATTTATCAGCATGCCACAATAACTAGCATTAAGAATAGCAGAATTCAGAACAGCAAACGACTAAGTTAAGCCTAGCTATCGCTATCGTTAGCTATGTAATGTTTACACTGTGCAACTTGTATCAGTTTCCAAGCCGATGTTTACACCTTTGATTTCAAGTTGGCCTCAGTGCATGAAAAATACTGTTGTCTGTTAGGGTCAGGGGTCTTAATAATGTCTGAACCACACAACTGAGGCTGCCGCAAATAAAACCCCTTATGTTACTCATGTGCGTGTTTGTTTACCTACAGTATGAACAAATACGCCTGCTGCTTAATTATTAGAAGTACAAGTAAAAGTAAAATAGAGTTACATGTACCAACATGTAGACTCTTATGTCCAGACGATTATCAGCTGATTATCTGAGAGCTAAAGTGACGTTTCTTTTGAAATGGTTGGTTTAATGGGTCACCCCTCTGATCAGTAAGGATATAAATAAAGATGTAAAATTTCCTGGTCAAAATCATTATTCATTTAGAAGCATGATTTAAAATGCTGAAACTTTTTAATTTAAAAAGAGTATTTCTATAATGATCTTTGTAATAATGCTCATTGCAGTAACCTCAAGACCAATATTTTATGTATTTAAATATGGGGTCCCCGCTTCTCATCTTTTTCCTCCCACTCTCAAGGTGTGTGGAATACACTTCCCTGATGGCAGACCAACGAAGGAACACCCATACCCTGTATTGAATATGGGGTATGGGCGTCATGTAAGTTTCATTTTAAACTTCACAGTTTTATTCATTTCCCTCCATAACATGACATTTAAAAGACTTAAATGAATCAATAATACACAGAATATTTGGAGAGATTTGTAAATCATCATGAAAAAGCTATGTTAATATTAAAGAGCTTTTTCCTCGTTATCAAATCATTAGTAAACGACATTAAATAATTATATGATCATTTTCTTATCATTCACACATTTTTGCTAATGAGGAACAAGCTCTTTAATATCTAAATAGAATTTTCTAATCCTATAGAAATCTCACTAAATTATTCATTTTTTTACTAAGGGTTACTAATGCATTATAAGCAACTGTTGTTCTACAGTGGTGTTCTAAGATGTTGGTGGTTTTTTTCCACTTTGTGTACTTCCTCAGGAAACGCTGTCATGTGGAAGGCCACCCCCAAAGAGAAGATGTTTTGAGCCCTTAACAGACCATGCATCACATGAAGAACCTCAAGAAAAGGATTGTGAAGGCATAGCAGACGTCACCAATTTGGAAAATACCATGCCTCAACAGAACTGTGATGTTGGCACCCAGTTTCCTGAAACCATTGACCATAACTACTGTTTTGACAAGTCAACAAAAGACAGTGCTACACAAACTGATCCTACACCGTCAGTGTACACCATCATGGCTTTTCTACCACAGACATTTTTTTTCCCAAGTTGGCCGCCCATGAACAACTATTACTAGTTCTAATGAGGCTTCGTCTTGGTTTGATGTTTACAGACCACAGCCTGTGAGATCTTCACAATGTGGAGACCAGTACTTGCAAACTTTATGAGAGACAAAGTTATTGCTTGGCTCCCTAGAGATACTCTGAATAGAATAAGACCTCAGAGTTTTATTAAAAACCATCCTAAAGCATCATGCATCATAGACTGCACAGAAATATTTGTAAAAAAGGCCAAAGGACTTAAGGAAACGATCTCAAACATACAGCAACTAAAAACGTCATAACACTTACAAAGTTCTTTATTGCATAGCCCCCAATGGTTATGTGTTTGTTTCAAAACTCTTTGGTGGCAGAGCTAGTGATACTTTCATCATTAGGAACAGTGGTCTTCTTGACCATTTCAGTCCTGGTGATCAGGTTTTGGCAGACCGTGGATTTACCATTACAGATGTACCGCCTCAGGGAGTGACTTTAGCTCTTCCAGCATTTACACGTGGTTGTAGAGAGCTCTCAGAGCATCAAGTAACAGGAACACGCCGCCTGGCCGATGTCAGCATCCATGTTGAACGTGCAACCAGAAGATTAAAATGTTTTAACGTTTTGAGTTATGTGATCCCTGGTAGCATAAAACATGTTGATGATATTGTAAGTATTTGACTGTGTAACCTGCAACCTGAGCTGATTCAGGAGAACAATGAGGAGTTTGACGTAGACGATGGTGAACGCATTTAAAAGGGAGATGAATATTTATGGGACATTGCAGAAGACATGGGGGATAACTAAGATTCCTTCCTTCCTTCCTTCCTTGCTTCCTTCCTTCTATCCTTCCTTCCTCGCTTTTATGCTTCCTTCTATCCTTTCTTCCTTCTATCCTTCCTTGCTTCCATCCTTCCTTCCTTCCTTCCTTTGTTTCTTATGTCTATCCTTCCTTCCTTCCTTCCTTCCTTCCTTCCTTCCTATGTCTATCCTTCTATTCATCCTTCCTTCCTTCCTATGTCTATCCTTCCTTTCTTCTTTCCTTCCTTCCTTCTATCCTTCCTTCCTTCCTTTTTTTCTTATGTCTATCCTTCCTTCCTTCTTTCCTTCCTTCCTTTGTTTCTTATGTCTATCCTTCCTTCCTTCCTTCCTTACTTCCTTCCTTCCTTCCTTCCTTCCTATGTCTATCCTTCTATTCATCCTTCCTTCCTATGTCTATCCTTCCTTTCTTCTTTCCTTCCTTCCTTCTATCTTTCCTTCCTTCTGTCCTTCCTTCCTCGCTTTTATCCTTCCTTCCTTCCTTCTATCCCTCTATCCATCCTTCCTTCCTTCCTTTGTTTTTTCCTATAGCTATACATCCTTCCTTCCTTCCTATGTCTATCCTTCCTTCTTCCTTCCTTCCTTCCTTCCTTCCTTCCTTCCTATGTCTATCCTTCCTTCCTTCCTTCCTTCCTTCCTTCCTATGTCTATCTTTCTATCCATCCTTCCTTCCCTCCTTCCTATGTCTATCCTTCCTTTCTTCTTTCCTTCCTTCCTTCCTTCCTTCCTTCCTTCCTTCTGTCCTTCCTTCCTCGCTTTTATCCTTCCTTCTATCCTTCCTTCCTTCCATCCTCCCTTCCTTCCTATGTCTATCCTTCCTTCCTTCCTTCCTTCCTTCCTTCCTTCCTTCCTTCTATCCCTCTATCCATCCTCCCTTCCTTCCTATGTCTATCCTTCCTTCCTTCCTTCCTTCCTTCCTTCCTTCCTTCCTTCCTTCCTTCCTATGTCTATCCTTCCTTTCTTCTTTCCTTCCTTCCTTCCTTCCTTCCTTCCTTCCTTCCTTCCTTCCTTCCTTCCTTCCTTCCTTCCTTCCTTCCTTCCTTCCTTCCTTCCTTCCTTCCTTCTGTCCTTCCTTCCTCGCTTTTATCCTTGCTTCTATCCTTCCTTCCTTCCTTCCTTCTATCCCTCTACCCATCCTCCCTTCCTTCCTATGTCTATCCTTCCTTCCTTCCTTCCTTCCTTCCTTCCTTCCTTCCTTCCTTCCTTCCTTCCTTCCTTCCTTCCTTCCTTCCTTCTATCCCTCTATCCATCCTCCCTTCCTTCCTATGTCTATCCTTCCTTCCTTCCTTCCTTCCTTCCTTCCTTCCTTCCTTCCTTCCTTCCTTCCTTCCTTCCTTCCTTCCTTCCTTCCTTCCTTCCTTCCTTCCCTCTTATGCTCCCTCTCTGACCTCTGTAGAAGTGTCAGCAGCTAATGGATCTAAGGAGACATAACTGTGTAGGAACCCGGTTCTGCTTATTCTGGACCATGATGGCTGCCGGGTTCCTGTTCCTGTTCTCCAGGCAGTAGCAGGAGGTCTCCTCGTTTATCTCTCGCGTGTCGGCCATTCATCATTTTCCAGGTCGTTCAGTTAATGACTGGTGGTGTCTCAACACGCGGCGCATAAATAAAGATCGATCTTTTTATTATCAGGTGGGTGTGTGAGCGACTGTGAGTTTAATGGCACGGATCCGTATTGTGATTCCACACAGAATCAGACGCGGCCCCGTTACTGAGTAGCTGATAAATAATGAGAAGAGGCTTTGAAAGAAGCCGAGCGCCGCTTCCCATTAACTCACATGTGTGAATGCATCCATACAGGATGCTGGGAGAAGAGAGTCTGTCTGTGTGGGTGATTGAATTAATTATGTTTTATCACCTTTTAGCTGATTGAAGTCTACTTTACTCCCCTCAGACAGCCTGTGTTTGCGTCTTCGCCCGCCAAGCCCAATGGATCGAGCTTGTCACCCGGCGCCAGGAGCCGCCATCTCTGTTGTCAGACTTGTGTTGCTACTTTTTCTTTGTTTCTCTAATTCATCTCCATCAGGACAGAAGCGCAGTGCGGGGCGTGCTGTTTCATTACTCGCATAATGATTTGTGGGAACAATTTGAGGTTTTCTATAGCCTCGTACGTCTGTCAGGGGAGCAGCGCTTTACCTGCCGTTGTTACCTTTCATTACACAAATACAATAGGACTCATTAGTTTTGCAAATTATTTTCTTTAGCTCATCAAACTTTCTCTGAATAATAATGACTGATTATTGCAGATATTTGACAACATAGGAGCTGGTTAGACGTGCCAAAAAAGCTGATTCATGTTTCACCTGTCAAATTCAGTCCTGATTAATAATCAGTTTGTTTTCATTTATGGTTAAAGGACAGGGAACTGAATAAACATGGAGCCTTCCTTCCTTCCTTCCTTCGTTTCTTATGTCTATCCTTCCTTCCTTTTTTCCTTCCTTCCTTCCTTCTCATGTCTATCCATCCTTCCTTACTTCCTTTTTTCCTTCCTTCCTTCCTTCTCATGTCTATCCTTCCTTCCTTTTTTCCTTCCTTCCTTCCTTCTCATGTCTATCCATCCTTCCTTCCTTCCTTCGTTTCTTATGTCTATCCTTCCTTCCTTCCTTCCTTCCTTTTTTCCTTCCTTCCTTCCTTCTCATGTCTATCCTTCCTTCCTTCCTTCTCATGTCTATCCTTCCTTCCTTCCTTTTTTCCTTCCTTCCTTCCTTCTCATGTCTATCCTTCCTTCCTTCTCATGTCTATCCTTCCTTCCTTCCTTCCTTTTTTCCTTCCTTCCTTCCTTCTCATGTCTATCATTCCTTCCTTCCTTTTTTCCTTCCTTCCTTCCTTCTCATGTCTATCCTTCCTTCCTTCTCATGTCTATCCTTCCTTCCTTCCTTCCTTCCTTCCTTCGTTTTTTCTTATGGCTATACATTTTTGCTTCCTAAGTCTTTCCTTCCTTCCTTTGTTGTTTCTTATGTCTATCCTTCCTTCCTTCCTTCCTTCCTTCCTTCCTTCCTTCCTTCCTTCCTTCCTTCGTTTTTTCTTATGGCTATACATTTTTGCTTCCTAAGTCTTTCCTTTGTTGTTTCTTATGTCTATCCTTCCTTCCTTCCTTCCTTCCGTCCGTCCTTCCTTCCTTCTGTCCTTCCTTCCTTTGCTTCTTATGTCTATCCTTCCTTCCTTATAATTTTCCTTCCTTCCTTCCGTCCTTCCTTCCTTCCTTCCGTCCTTCCTTCCTTCCTTCCTTCTGTCCTTCCTTCCTTCCTTCCTTTGTTTCTTGTGTCTATCCTTCCTTCCTTATAATTTTCCTTCGTTCCTTCGTTCCTTCGTTCCTTCCTTCCTTCCCATGTCTATCCTCCCTTCCTTCCTTCCTTCCTTCCTTCCTTCCTTCCTTCCTTCCTATGTCTATCCTCCTCCCTTCCTTCCTTCCTTCCTTCCTATAATTTTCCTTCTTTCCTTTGTCTCTTATGTCTATCCTTCCTTCCTTCCTTCCTTCCTTTGCTTCTTATGTCTATCCTTCCTTCCTTATAATTTTCCTTCCTTCCTTCCGTCCTTCCTTCCTTCCTTCCTTCCTTCCTTCTGTCCTTCCTTCCTTCCTTCCTTCCTTTGTTTCTTGTGTCTGTCCTTCCTTCCTTATAATTTTCCTTCCTTCCTTCCTTCCTTCCTTCCTTCCTTCCTTCCTTCCTTCCTTCCTTCCTTCCTTCCTTCCTTTGTTTCTTGTGTCTGTCCTTCCTTCCTTATAATTTTCCTTCCTTCCTTCCTTCCTTCCTTCCTTCCTTCCTTCCTTCCTTCCTTCCTTCCTATGTCTATCCTCCCTTCCTTCCTTCCTTTCCTTCCTTCCTTCCTTCCTTCCTTCCTTCCTTCCTACCTTCTCCTCTGCTTGTTGCAGGTTCAGTTAGGTTTAAATCCTGACATGAAATATCACCAGTTCATGAACATCTGTATTTATTACTCAAAAGATGAAAAGAATGGAGTGGGAACTCTGGAAAAGTGTGCAGGAACCCTCCCCACCCGACTTGCACCAACAAACAAGACACCTTCACCATCATTTACTGTAAATCCCCTTGTAGCCGCCTTTGATGCTAGCTTTGAACTTCGTCTTCAACACATTCACGCTCTGCGTTGCTGCCTTGTGATTGGCTGAGCCCTTGTCAGATGATGTGAGGCGAGGATAATTGTTCTCACATTCAAATCATCTGTTTTCAGTTTAGTGTACTAGAAAGTTCTCCACAGAACCGGATCTCAGTTCCCCCTGGTGAGACTGTGGAATAGGAGGTTAAAATCATGGAGGTTCAGCTCCAACTGTGGCGCCATCAAGTCAATATGGACCAAAATCTCAGACGGATGTCTCTGACACCTGACTATGCAACAAAGAATCGAGTCATATCTGAAAGTGGGTCAAACGCTGTACTACCAAAGTGTTTCTTATAAAGTGGCCGGTTAGTATAAGTCCAGACCAGTGCTGTATCTCAGTAGTCCCCAACCTTTTTTTTTTAAATGCAACAAAAACGACGAGCATAAACAATTGGCTTATTTTTAAATATAATAAGTGTTAATTCAATGTGTACTTGTAACTTTTACTGTTTCTGTGAGCAACATCCTCTCTGCCCCAACAATGCTCTTTGGTCGCTATGGGGATGTTTAAACGTGCCTTTGAAATCGGATTTACCACAAAACAAATAAAAGAAAAACATAATAAAACCACAACCGTGAATCAGTGAATCAGCAGTGGTTGTTTCTCTGTAATCAGACA
The DNA here is from genome assembly GCA_963556495.2 of Valencia hispanica. NCBI lineage: Eukaryota > Metazoa > Chordata > Actinopteri > Cyprinodontiformes > Valenciidae > Valencia > Valencia hispanica. The sequence goes on along the minus strand of OY747716.1, from coordinate 45,679,271 downwards.
GTCCCTTCTAGGGCTGTTTTAAAAGTTTCATTGCCTCATTAGAAAGCTGGTTGCCACATATGATGCAGAGCGGGGGCTCGTTGTTTGGAAATCACCAGTCGCAATAAATCTATATTTTAGGTTCGACTCCTGATATTGTCTGCTAAATGTGGCTGTCTTATTCTTGGAAGGCAAAGATACTCTTCAGAGATCTCTGTTTTTAATTATTTTTGCTGGCTTGCGCGTTTGACATCCATCTAGAGTGAGTTATAGCAGGATGTAACGTAGAGAATACGATCATTTTTCAAATTAAAACATCGTTAAGACTCTGATAATAAATAAAACTGAAATACTGTATGTTATTCTTCCAGTGTGGCACAGGGAGACCTCTGATGTATGTGACATATTTACAAGACAACGTTGGGTGTTTGGATAATTTCCTGGTTGCCTTTTTATGTTCGAAAGACCTTGCCACATTTAGTTAATTTCTGTCAGAAAGATGTTGAAGTATTAGTTTGTTTAGTTCTTATGTCCCGTATTCTAGTTTGTAGTTCCCATTCTCTCTCTCGTTCCTCCCCCTTTGTGTTAATCATCACCTCCCCTCAGCCTCCCTGCTACAGCTGTTCCACATCCCCTCGATTAGCTCACCTGAATCCAATCTCATTCTCCACCCTTTCCTCGGTCTAGAAGCCCACTGGTTTTTATTTGTTGCCATTACTCCGCCGGTGCTCCATATCTTGTTCTCCTCATTCGAGTTCTGTACGTTATCATTAAAACCTACACCATGCTCATTTTATTATTGATGTTAATTAGGTTTTCAGTTAATCGAAGACGGACAGTAAACGAGTTGGAAATTGAAAAAGCAAAATGAGTCCGTTCTGCTTAAACTCAAAGCCAACAATGAAACACTTTAAAATTGTACTTTTTTGTATTCAACGATGTCATCAGTGAATACAAAAACAATGAGGTAAAACTGGATATTTCATCTTGGTGATGCTGACTTCTGCTTCGCTTCGGCGCTTCGTTTTAATATTCATCACCGTGAAGACCATCCATCAGGCTGCCTCTGCATGTGTTCTTCAGCGCACCGTGATAAACACGTGTCGGGACGAGGAGACGCATCGATACGATTGATCCGCTGATGGATGAGTTACACGCTGCTCAACAGGTAGGGGGCTGAATGAGCTACAAGCGAGGGTGGATCCTCTGTTTCGGGGAAAACCAGGAAAAGGAAAAACGTGACGTGCGGCTGTGAAGCTGGAAGAAAGTGAGGCGCTGCAGAGATGCGTCGGGCGTAGTGAAGGGTGAAGGAGAAGCAGGAAGCAGGAAGCCACCCTCTGAGATAACGTATCCGTAAATCCGGACGACGCTCGTCAGTTTGCGTGCAGGATGAAGTTTGACTTGGAACATATTGTTTACAAATTGCTGCTGGAAGCTTTCTGCACGCTGCAAAACCTGGAACATTTTGGTGTCTTTGCATACAACCCGTAGGATTTCCCTGTTTGTTGTGGCACATTGAACTTAAGCAAATGGCAGCTTTAATGTGCTTTAACCCTGCAGCGCATAATACATGTGAGCAGAGGCTTTACCACACGACAAAGGTGGCTAAAAGTAAAAAGTAACCATACAAAAAAGCAATGGCAAAAGGACTACTTGAGTACTGGGTAACATTTGATTTTATGTTTTAGACATTAGACAGACAAAAATATAAAATTATTGGCAAATTCTGGTATTTTAAAGGCTAAAATGATACAAAAAAATGATACAAATAATTACAAAATAACACATTTTAAGCAGAAGAAACACTTTCAGTCAGTTTCGTTTTCAATACTTACAGTAGGAAATGAATTAATATATCTTAGAACAAGGTAAAAAGTATTTCCAGTCATAATATATGGTGTTTACTGTGTGTGTGTATATGTGTATATATATATGTATATGTGTATATATATATATATATATATATATATATATA